>VYXH01010762.1:632042-727525 GCA_013397275.1 Burhinus bistriatus
GGCGGCCTTTCCTCGCGGGGCAGGGGGCGGCGAGGCCCCGGGATGCGGGGCAGGGAGCCCGCCCTCCCTTCCCCCGTGTGAAAGCCGGACGGGAACCGTGGGAGCGGGGAGTGATTCACCGAAATGTAGATTTTATTTTTTTTTTACCTCAGAGGCAATTACACTTTTATGATTCAGCTTTTTTTCGCTTATTTTGGGGGGTGGGGGGGTGGCCGTCCGCCCACCCCTCGTGTCCAGCCGAGGACGGCAGAGTTGAGCTACCTGCTGCTCGCACCTTCCCGTCAGGCGAGGTAATCCAGCACATGGGCTTGGGAGAGGGGGAGACTCCAGCCTGCATGGGAGCCCTCCACATTTGTAAGTCGAACATATATTGGGGGGGGAACCCCGCCTTGCACTTGTTTTGAGTTGGTAGCTGGTTTTCTTTTTCAAAAACTGATTGTACTTCAACGTTACCATTGCCTTTTATGTGACTTACCATAATTCTCCTTAATGCATATCCCAAAAAGAGAGAAAAATGCTGAACTTGGCATAAGGATACCTAAATTTGTCTCAGGTAGTGCTCTCCTCAAGCCAGGTAGTGACTTAAGAGCTTCTGTCCACCCTGCAATAGGGCTTCAAATCCTAAGTGCGTACAGTTTCTTTCTTTGTGGTTGTACAGTGTGTTGTCAGTTCTCAGTGTATACTTTATAATGCTTATGCTTCTGCCTGATGGCTGCAGTGGCTTCCACATTAAATATATCCTCCGTTACCACCTTGCTCTAGCAAGGAGACACACATCCCAGCAACTCTGGGCTAGCAAAGAGAAGAGTAACATTCCTCAGAAGTAGAAACATTGCATTTCCAGCTGTTCAGGATGTTCTGACTCAAGGAGCAAAGAATCACTTTCAGGTGTCAAATTTCTGTCTGTTCATTCAGATATTACTAGATCTGTAATTTGCTTTGTGCATGACATAACATGTATTTGATGTCAGCTAGTGAGAGGACAGGTCTGCAAGGCGAGTGAGTACTTCAGAGACCTCGAATTCCGTAAGACCCAGCAGTGCATCACAGAATGAATAAAAGGATTATATATGCCCACCAAGTCCCTTTTAGATGCAATGTCTCTACAAGTAAAAATTCAGAAGTTTTCTCTAGAATTTACGGAAAATGTCACTGTGGAAGAGATGTGGAAACTTCACCCTCCTGTGCTGTCAGTAGATGATGAAATGTCAACCAAGGGTGTGATGTGAAGCAGCAGTGGTTTCACCACTGCTCTTGTACTCTGTCTGGAAAGGCTGGGGCTTGTAAATCTACAAGGAAAGTTACCTGTTCAGTTCTTGCTAGTGACCACTGTTTTCCCTCCAACACTGGACCAGGTACAGTGTCATCGTATCTTTATTCATATTTTCATGCCATAAGATGCTTCTTGGATACCTTTTGTCCTTTTGGATGTACTGGCATTTAAAATAAATCCTCAGATGATTTATGCTCTCCAACAGCCCCCCTAAAAAAAGATCCTAGGCAGATGAGAGTAAAAACCAGTGTGGTTTTGGGAATGGAGCAAACAGCTTGGGGGATTAATTGCAGTACTACTACTAGGTGAGAAGCATATCTGGGATAGACTTCCCCTTGCATTTGCTGTGCATGCATAAAACCCAGACTTCCACTGAACCACAGGGTTGTTGTTTTTACACATGAAACGCAAATTATATGTAGGAAAATGTGACAATCATGTTTTTAGGAGGCGGACAACTGTTTTGGGCAGATTGCTGTGCATTACAGTGCAATAAGAGCTGCCCATCCTAGTGACAGATGTTTGGGAGACGTGTTTTGCAAGCAGATGACGTTCAGCTTTGCCTCTTACCTGTGTTGCCTGGATTCTTCTAAAATTCTATCAATGCATTCTTAAAGAGCGGTAGTGCCTGCTTCTTTTCCTACTTACGACAGTGTTACACTGATCTTAAGATCATTGTCCCTACCTGAAAGAAGGTTGTAGAGAGGTGGGGGTCGATCTCTTCTCCCAAGTAACAAGCGATGGGACAAGAGGAAATGGCCTCAAGTTGCGCCAGGGGAGATTTGGATTGGATATTAGGAAAAATTTCTTCACCGAAAGGGTTCTCAAACACTGGAAGAGGCTGCCCAGGGAAGTGGTGGAATTGCCATCCCTGGAGGTGTTTAAAAGATTTGTAGACTTAGTGCTTAGGTGGTTTTGGCAGTGTTATGTTGATGGTTGGACTCCATGATCTTAATGGTCTCTTCCAACCTACGTGATTTTATGATTCTATGATTTAAGTTATTTACTCCTGATCTGCAGTAGAGAAGAAAGAAGAGAATAAGGCCCTGAGGCTCTTCAAATCTCAGTCATCTGCACATCTCTGGAGAGTCAGCCAATGTCAAGACCAATATTCCAGGCTTTAAAAGTCAACAGTGATATTGCTAATGCCCAGTAAAACAAACATTTTAATGCATTAATTATGAAGGTGGTTGCTTCTGAGATTATAGCAAGAATTAGTAATTAGCCTCCTGAGTGAGATGCTCCCTTTTAATTTATTTAAAGGTGTGTGGAATACTTCTATTTGAAAGTTGGGAGGTTAGCAGTATTATCCTAGTTTCCCTTCCAACCTACGCCTTTCAGTTCATAGTATGAAAAGTCATTTATTTTCTGTAATAAGCAAGGCAGTGGGTGGATTAAACTGTAAGCATATGTTCTGTAAATTTAATGCAATTAAAGAGAAGGCTGCCATTTTTTTAGTTCTCGCCTTTGGACAGGAACTTTTTCTAAGATCCAGACTCATTTCTGTATTGACTTTGGCTAAAATTTGTGTAGAATTTGTGACACTTAACTATCCTGTGTGATAGGGAGATGTGTGAAATATCCTGAATTTGGAACATGAATTAAATTGAAGGTTG
The DNA here is from genome assembly GCA_013397275.1 of Burhinus bistriatus. Lineage (NCBI taxonomy): Eukaryota > Metazoa > Chordata > Aves > Charadriiformes > Burhinidae > Burhinus > Burhinus bistriatus. The sequence continues at coordinate 634,932 of VYXH01010762.1, forward strand.
AAAGGATCCCCACTAGAAGTGAAGACCTGTAGTCAAGTCCGGACCATTACAGTGAGAATAAACCACACTATAAGTTTTTATTTTTGCCAAGACTTAATGTCACTAATAGTGTGAATCACTTATCCTACATAGCTTACTTTCCACATTATATTAAACTAAAAAATTAGTCTAGAGCTGTTATCTCTCTAATTCTGATTAAGACATAAAGTAAATCTTCAGTCCATCATTTGTTCATACTGATTTGTTCATACTCAATTTTTTTATGGTGTAATCAGTGACAATTTAGTCTCCATAAGCAGTGAATAAGGATATAAAGAGTTCCATGGTGATGTGTTAGTCAATAAATAAAAAACATGTAACTACAAAATATGTCTAGATCTCTGGCTTAATGGCTGGTTTCTACCCCTAGAAGTACAAAATCTAAGGTCTTTAATTTGTACATGAGAAAGTGTTTAAGCAAGCCAAGGCCTAAATAGTGTCTAAATATTAAATCACAAGCCTGTTACATGTAATCAGGACGTACAAGCCAGTAACCAAAATTCAGTCATGAAAGATCTGAATTGTCCCAATGTTTTCCAGCAGGAAATGGAGTTAGCATTGTAAATATTTCTATAATATACTTCTAGAGCACACTAAATGGCCTTGTATGCTTTGTTGTATTTTCCCTTGAACTGAGACAGTGAAATCATTAGAGAGGAATGATGCCACAAAGGCTGTTGTTTTAACTTCTGACTATCACTGCATCCTGCTGTCTGCTTCTTCAAACAAAAGCCACCTTTCCTCACCATCAGAGATCTAGAAGAGGTGTCTTTACCTCCTTATCCCATGCTGTACGGATAGTTCAGCTCACTTATGCCAGCATCCATTAGCCAACTGCCAAGATGTTTAACAAACAATTCCTTTTTCTATGATGCCTTGCACACTAGTCCTACCAGGAGCACATCATAACTATCAGCAGAGCTACTTTACTGGTCTCCTTATAACACCGATGTGAAACTCTTCTATATTGCCTAGAAAAATCTTGAAAGTGACTAGGCTGCTGCAATGCCAAAACCACTGACTCTCAGGCTGACCAGTTGAATTCCCGGTACTCATGTGTTACACACCATCTCTACTCAGCTAGAAGCTTTTCATGGCAGATAGCATCTCTTTGGTTTGCATATGTACACCATAGAATCATAGAATGGTTTAGGTTGGAAGGGACCTTTAAAGATCATCTAGTTCCAACCCCCTTGCATGGGCAAGGACACCTCCTACTAGACCAGGTTGCTCAAAGCCTCATCCAACCTGGTCTTGAACACTTCCAGCGATGGGGCATCCACAACTTCCCTGGGCAACCTGTTCCAGTGCCTCACTATCCTCAGAGTGAAAAATTTCTTCCTGAGATCTAATCTAAATCTACCCTCATCCAGTTTGAAGCCATTACCCCTCGTCCTATCACTACATCCCCTTGTAGAATGTCCCTGTCCAGCTTTCTTGTAGGCCCCCTTCAGATACTGGAAGGCTGCTCTAAGGTCTCCCTGGAGCCTTCTCTTCTCCAGGCTGAACAACCCCAACTCTCTCAGCCTGTCCTTGTGGCAGAGGTGCTCTAACCCTGAGATCAGCTTCGTGGTCCTCCTCTGGACCCACTCCAACAGGTCCGTGTCCTTCTTATGCATGGGGGGCTCTATCAGTGAGAGAAATCAGTGAGATCCTATTCAGCAGAATTATGGTGCAAATATTTGGTAATAGCAACGTAAGGCAAGAAACACAGGGCCAAGAAAATGTCAGAACTATATAAAAGGATCTGGGCATGTGTCACTATTTACATTAACAATAGTTAAACAGCATGGAGTGCTATGTAACTTACCATTTACTGGCTTGAGCTTTACCTTGAAAAGTTTCTGAAGCTAGTGAGAATGCAGATAGAAATGTCTCCTTCCAAATGATTTGCGAGCTGTGAACAATACTTAAAATGCTGGTTTACCTTAATCTTTTCATACTTTCCTACAGTCTAACTTTTTTTAAAGCAATAGACAACATTTAACACTCAGCTCTCCAAGTATGATTAAAATGTATATATATTAAAAAGAAACCTTTAAAAACCATGTGTCAGTAGTTTCTGTAAATAGAAAGTCAACTTTTTTCCTGTGTTGAGCTTTGAGAGTTTATATGGCTTTTTTATATATAAAGAATATCTATTGTTAACAACCGAAATATGAACAAAGTGTTTGAGTTTAGTAGGTTTTAATCTGTCTTGAAGTGGTTTAAGAAATCAGGCTTTCTTAAATGTGTTCCACTGGTGTAATAAATTTTATTATGCCATTATTTGAAGTGTTTGTCTGAACAAAGTGTTGTTATATATTATGTATACCTGGATATGTTGGAATGTATAATGTTGGTAACTAATAAAAAACATAGAAATCCTTACCTAGAAATAGAACCGCTATTTATTATGCACATGTAGGTGAAAAGACTCTGAACCATACACTGAATAAAGTAAAGTAAGTTGAATACATGTGAACTGGAACTTTTGTTTAATGCATAGGATAGCGAAGAAAAAATTCTTCCAGAATGGTGTGGGTTTTTTCTTTTTAGTTTATTATGTAAGTCAGTGCTGTTTAAGAGCTTTGGCCTATGTCTGGGAGACTTTCTTTAGTTGGCATCTTTAAATAGCAACACCATCTCGAAAGGAAGATGGAGAGTAATGTGTAGCTTTTATGTCCATTATAGCAGAAGCCCTCAGTAAAAAAAGTACTAGTGGAATCATTTTTTTAAAATTAAATATATAGAAAATGTGATCTTTTCTCAGATTACTGAATTGTTTGCAGCAGACACTTTTTCTGCTCTGTATGTAAGGTTTCCTGATACTTCGTGAGAAAAAACACAGCTCTTCTGTTTGGGCTGTTTCAAGACAGGTAGGTGGGCTGTTGGGACTGCAGGTAGCGTATTTCCTTGTTTGTGTAAGGACTTGTCTTTGCATTTGAAATGCCACCAGTAGTGCCGCAAAAGAGAAGATGGCTTACAGAACTAATTTTTCATCATATATTTCCAGGAAGATAATGAAAAGCAATGTACTGTGTGATTTAACATCCTAGTTTTCGTAACAAGCTTCCCATGCAAGTGCTGTTGAGAGCAGCAGTCATACAATCTCCATAGGAAGTTCCACTGGGGGCTTATAGGAAATTAGGAGCAAGTGAAGCAGAACTATCTTTGAGGAAAGTATTGTTACTCTTCTGAATGAAAATCTAAGTAATGGAGAAAATATAATTTCTTCATAATTTTGAATGGTGTCACTGAAGTATTTTATAAGTGACAGATTGGCATTATCTGTGATCATTTCAGCTGTGGTGATGGTGAGTTCAGACTTCATGCCATTCCATGCCTTCTCAAATTCTTCTCACTATCATTGTGGGGTAAAGACCTACAAAGCACTAGGAAAAGTGAATAGATGACTCTTATTTGAATACTTATAACCCTATCGAAATGCATCATTAAGGGAAGGATCAATTATTCCTTCTGTTGCCTACTTACATAGAATAAAAAGCCATGTCTATGTAATAAATTCAATCTTATTATGTAAAACATGTAATTAATTACCTACAAGTGCTACCAATGAGCTTCCTAAATATTATTGTTTCTAGGCAAAAAAGAAACTAGACCTGAACAATAGCTTGCTTCATTAGAAAAGCATGAGGGTATTAAAAGCCTCCTGTGACATGACCAGATATGCATGTTTTGCTAATGCTTGAATTTTGCAAAGTGACAGGTGCCTCAAAGAAAGTGCACCTCTCCCATAGTCATTAGCATGTTATCCACCGTAATCACGTGTCATTACTGCCTCTCCTTGATGAAAGAGCTAGATCTTAATGCTTCAATTACAGGAAATACTTTAGAAAAATATTGATGTTCCAGGAAAATTTGCTAAAACATTTTAAGCATAAAAAACTGGCACAAAATAATCTTTACAGATTTGCATTATGCTTAAAGATTGCCAGGATGGGTTATTAGGACACTGCATAATAGTGGAGTGCTGGAACATATTCTAGAGGGAAAAAAATGTGTTTGCATTAAGTCTAGTCTGATGTCATGAGGGCTTTCCTGTGTGATGTGATTATGCAAGTCCCCCAAATAGCTGAGTCCTTCTGAGAGTCTAGACAGAAGTTAGTTTTATTCAAATAGTTTAAGAAGGTGCACAAAATCTTAAGCATCAGGTCTTCATGGAAATGAATGTCAGTAAAATGTCAGTCATCATTTCCGAGCTTTATGAAGAATAGATTGTGATTTGTTGTTCTGTTACTTTTTATGCCTGCTTCTGAAAGGCAAATGCTGAATAATACTGTAACAAAGACTATCAAATGTGGCAATTAAAGCAGATTAATTGATGACATCAGGAAATAAACGTTTACTATGAGAATAATTATGAAAATGGCATTTATGCCTAACCCAACATTTTGGTTCTAACACAACACAAATCTGTAGTCTATGTTACCTGGTATTTCAAGGACTTAACCCTATGTAAAAGATTAGTCACTTTTGTCTCAGCAGTCCTCTCCTCGTCCAGTTTTAGCCACCACGATCTCTCTTTTTTTTTTTAATTCCAGTGAAGGTACTGATAGTTTACTGCTTAAATTCTGAGGTAGTTTTTTGGAGAAAAGTGATTGCTCTGGTTTTGGTTTTTACATTTCAGTGGTGTTAGAAGCTAGAGTATGGAGTCAGAGAGCAATGTTCTTTGATTAAAACTGAGAGAATAGGGTAAAACTAAGAGTAAATACAGTAGAATTAAGGAAATTATCCTTTTTCTATTGAAATCAACAGCAATATTCTCTTTAAAATCAGTACCCCAAATATTTGTCTTACTGAAGTGTGGCTTGAGCCTCCTCAAGATGCAGAGTATTCTGCCACTAGAAAGTAAAAAAATTTCAAGACATATTTAACTTCAAACATGAATAATGCAGCTGAAACCCCCATATATTGCTGTTGGACAGTATTCTCAGTGTCCTGCTAAACTGATTCAGTGATGATTATGGGGTCTTGGTGCTATAAAAATAATAGGATTTGAGTCTTAATTTGTATTAGAGTTTTAGTAAAATATGAGTATTAAAAATTATTGTTTTGTAATCTTCAGAGTTCAGTTTAGCTCACCAGTGACGTCTTCAGATATCCTGCCTGTCCTCCTCATGAGGTGCTCTGAACCAGTGGCAAAATATCCTAAGCCCTGAAGGAAAGAAGAGAGATGACTTCATGCCTTTTTCATTTGGATTTGCATGAAAGAGATTTCTGTACTAGCATGCCACATCAACACATGTATGGTAATATGTTGCAGTAACTTACATTTTTTTCCCAGCTTCTTAGAAAATGTTTTGTTGTTTTTCCTGATAGGGATCTTAGAATTATAGAATCATGGAATCGTTTAGGTTGGAAAAGACCTTTAAGATCATCGAGTCCAACCGTTAACCTAGCACTGCCAAGTCCACCACTAAACCATGTCCCTAAGCACCACATCTACATATCTTTTAAATACCTCCAGGGATGCTGACTCAACCACTTCTCTGAGCAGCCTGTTCTAATGCTTGAGAACCCTTTCAGTGAAGAAATTTTTCCTAATGTCCAACCTAATCCCCCACTGGTGTAATTTGAGGCCATTTCCTCTTGTCCTATCACTTGTTACTTGAGAGAAGAGACCAACACCCACCTCTCTACAACCTCCTTTCAGGTAATTGTAGAGAGCGATAAGGTCTCTCCTGAGCCTCCTTTTCTCCAGACTAAACAACTGCAGTTCCCTCAGCCATTTCTCATAGGACTTGTGCTTGAGACCCTTCACCAGCTTCATTGCTCTTCTTCAGACACGCTCCAGCACCTTGATGTCTTTCTTGTAGTGAGGGGCCCAAAACTGAACACAGTATTCGAGGTGAGGCCTCACCAGTGCCGAGTGCAGGGTGATGGTCACTTCCCTAGTCCTGCTGGCCACACTATTTCTGATACAAGCCAGGATGCTACTCTGTCAACCAGTCTCCTAAACAGGCCATAGTTTGCCCTCCAGAAGGCTGAGGTGGCAGTTCTGCTGATCCCCCTCCTTACTTCTCCAAGAATTGAAAACTCTATCATTTCGTGATCACTATGCCCAAGTTGGCCTCCAACCATCACATCACCCGCAAGCCCCCCTCTGTTCACAAACAGCAGGTCTAGCAGGGTGCATTCGCTAGTTAGCTCGCTCACCAGCTGTGACAGGAAGTTATCTTCTACAGACCTCCCAGACTGTTTCCTCTCTGCTATATTGTATTTCCAGCAGAAGTCTGGTAAGTTGAAGTCCCCCATGAGAACAAGGTCTAGCAATTGTGAGACTTCTCCCAGAAGAAGAATATTGCTGCTTATAGAATATTTCATCTGTCTCTTCATCCTGGTTGGGTGGTCTGTAACAGACTCCCACCATGATATCTGCCTTGTTAGCCTTCCCCCTGATTCTTACCCATAAACGACCCTATTGTCACCATCATTAAGCTCTAGACAATCAAAACACTGCCTAACATACAAGACTACTCCACCGCCTCTGCTTCCTTGCCTATCCTTCCTGAAGACTTTATAGCCATCCAGTGCAGCACTCCATCTTGTACGTATAAATAGTGGATTTCTAACACATACATATATACATACATACTACTTTTTTTTAAAATTATAATTACCGTTTGGAAAAAAATGTATTACATTCAGGTTTCCCTCCTTCCACAGAAATTTTGCAATGCTTAGGGATTTAAGTTTTCCCACAAGAACCAAGTAAGCCATACTGGGAGATACATTACTTTTAGAGGGCTGTATACTAAAGCAAATCAAACTGAAAGGTATGTCCTAGCTAAAAAACCTAAATGGAAAGAAACCTTTGACATTTTTAGCCCATTTTAAAAGTGCATTCTACTGCCTATCATTTTGCAGTCATGAGTGAGAAGCCCATAAACAGCACTTCTGTTTCTGAAGCAGTAACCGAGAGCACGGCAGATTCTCAGCATAGTTTATAGCAGGAAATTGTCTCAGAAGGGACCATGGAGGTAGCTACTATGCTAAAATGTGCAAGGAAAAATTGAGGGATAGGGCAAACCTCTATACAAAGATACCACTGAAAGATTTTATTTACGTTTTTAATGGTCCCTGTTCTGCTTAAAGAATTGTAAATGCCTGTTAGGGATGATTTAGATACAAACATGTACTCTGTTGCCTATTTCCAGTAAATTATTGACATAAGATGCTTAAGAGGGCAATGCAGAAAAATAACAGTGGAGCTATTAATTAATGTTAACATTTCCATTATTAATAATTATATAACAATCATATCAATCTACAATTCAGCATATTTTATCACAGTATTGTCTCAAATCTCATTTATGAATGGGTTATAACTGAACAGTTATTTATGAATATTAGATTTGCTTAAATGGTAATTAACATAGAAGCTTGATAAAGGGGAGTCTGTTATTCATTATTTCTGTATATCTCCCAGGATTTATTATAGCAAAATCCTAAGTACAGGGGAATTATTTTCAGAGAAGTATTGATACCTTCACTGAAGTGCTAAAGATGGAAAGTGATCATGTCAAAACATTAACCTGATGCAAGGAGAAAAATGCTTTGGAAGAACTGTTATTTTAAAGATATTTTTAAGCAATTTTCCAAACATATTTAAGTTAAAGGAGGTGCTCTGGAACAAAATGCTCTGCAGAATGAGCTTGACTACCTTAGCATATTTCTAATTGCTTCAGCACATCTGCCGACGAGCACACAGCAGGCTGACTGGAGCCTCTGTTGATGAAGTTTGCCAAAATATCAATTCATTCTTTGTGTTGAAATGAAGCACAAGGAACTTTGTCAGTATCTGTTTGTTTATTTTACTGTCTCTTCTCAAAATATCTTTTTTCTTCACAGCTTGACCAAAGCGGAATAACATCTTCCTCAGGAGTGCAGTTCTGTTACAGTTATTTATACATAACCAGGCAGTGTATTATGTACCCATCTGCACTCAAATCTCATTGACTTTAGTGTGAATTTAGTGCACCGGATGGCAGAGGGAGGTACTGCCTAGTGCTTTCATTTTATCTGTCAATGAAAGCCATCATGTAAACGACATTCTCTCTCTGGTATTTTTTCCATCCCAAGAAAGCTACCGATGTTAAGCTTGGTCTCCCAGTTACATTCCAGCATGAATATTTACTTTTTTTTAATTTAAATTCCCTCTGCAGTTTCCAGTTGTCACAGCACTCCTGTTCTCACCAATTGCTGTCAAATACCATGGCTGTACACTGCTCACTGAAACAGGAGAGCCTCCATTTTTCATTTTGTCATCAGCTGTGTTTCAGCTCTGCAGTTTATTTACCATGGGATCTGAAGCATCTTACTATTCCCATAGAGTTTCTCCCATCAAGGGAAGCTTAAATCCGTATCTTTAGTGGGAAAAAAAAATGCATCTGATTTTCAATAAATTTTAAAATCTGTTAACTCAGTAAGTTTGCTGGTAACCAGTTTAATTCAAGTAAAATCCTCTTAGCTGTATGTGATGTCTTTAAAAGAGCTTGACAACGCAGAGATCAGTGCCAGGCATGCTGACCAGGTATGATTCATATTGTTTCCTAATCTGCCGTCTTTCCCTGTAAGGTTAGACTGTAATCCTCCCGGGTCCGGGACTGTCATGGATGGAAGAACATGATAGAGCATGATTTCATGTGTATGCTTTCATTGTGCACTGCCACAGACTCCGTCTCCCGACCTTAGGACATGCAGTCTTATGACAGAGGAAGGGTTCAAGCATGCTGGCTCACCCAGACAGGAAGGATGTCACCACGTTTTTAACGAGGAACTACTAAGAAGATGCATTGTTGAGGCAGGAGACACTGAGGATTCCTGCTCTGGGACATCTAGACTTCAGGCCGTATCAGGGGAAGAGCAGGAGAGGGGGCTGAAGGAATTGGAGAAAGACCACGGATCTGAAAGACTGCACAGGAGTGACTCCACAGCCTGGGGCTGAACTGACCGCGTGAGAGCCTGTAGACTCCAACAAGCAGACCTTGTACCTGCAGTGTCCAGATGCATTCACATGACTCCTGTGGAGCTCGTGTCCCATTCCTTTCCCCACTAAGTTTGGTTTCCAGCTGTGGGTGAGGCCTCATCCAGAGGCAGTGACTGGCTTCGGGGGACACAGGGTGAAGTGGGGGTGACAGGGACAAACAGCCCCAAGGCTGACCTTGCTCTAAAGTCATGACTGGCTAGCTGAGGGAGTGACTCCAAACTGAATTGGGAAGCAGTCACACTACAGACAGCACCTCTGGGACACTAGAACTGATGACAAGGACAACCTTTTTGTTCTGGGTTTGTAGGACACCCACCAGCAGCACAGAGGATCCTGCCCCATGGCAGGAGCTTATGGGTATAATATTGTTATGGATAGCAAGCACTAATTTTGCCTGTTGGTAAGACAACAAGCAGCTTTGCCTGAGGTATTCATGTGGGTTTTACTAGAGCCGTTCACTACCAGTTCAGAGAGTAATCTCCCGTATTGGAATTCCTCAGGACCGTGTGGAGTAAATCAACTTTCATTACCAAAATGTAGGAGTTTGTTAGTCCAAGTGTAAGTTCTTCACACGTGCTATTAATTAATTAGAGGGGTTTGGGTTGAAAACAGGCATGCTGGCATAAAAGACAATGAAAAAGCAATGCTCAAAAATGCAGGTACTAAACATAAAAATATTACAATAGCAATGGCATCAGATGCAGCAGAATGGTGTTTGTCCTCAGTTGTTCAGAGCAGCCATTTGTTGCACAAAAGGGAACAATGAGGGTTGTTAGAAGTTTGCTGGTACAGGAAATATCCCAGTTTTATGAAGTGCGTTGAAAGTACATCAGAGTAAAAGTTACTATGTAAATATAGGAACTCATTCATTTAAAGGCAATGAGCCTCCCAGGGCATTCTCAGTGCAATTTTTAGGTAAGAAATGGCTGTGCAGTGCAGAAAAGGGATTCACAAAAAGGGAGCACAAGCTCCACAGAAGAGTTGCTCAGCAGCCTGTATAGCGTAATGCCACAGACAACAGACGCTTGATGTGCCACGACCCTCAGCCTTATTGAGTCTCCAACACCTATGCAAAATACTGCCATTCCAGTTTGAACCTGGTCCTACAACCAAGTTTCTGCTCAAAAATTTTAGAAAAAATTACAAAGCTATTTTTTGCAGATGTCTTTTTCAGGGTCATGATGTGTTGAGAAGGGATTTTAGAAATACTGGCAAACTACCTACCTTTAGTCCTGCAATGATGCATGTGAACTCTACAGGTCTGTGAATTCTGGAAGTAGCAAAGCCTTTTAGTGAAGACATTCTGGAAGACGTTTAAAACACTGGACTCCTTTAAACAGATCTGGTTTGGTCACCAGTGGAGAAATCTGAAATCTTATCTCCATAAAATGAAAATAACTTGCCAAGATCTATTCTCAGGGCACACGTGCATAGAAAAGCTGTTGTGAAACAAGGTAGGGGATGAATTTAAACTTCACTTGCTGTTTTACAGACAGTCTTTACATAGATAAATTTATTTGCGTTTAGGAGCTCTATAGCATTCAGCTTAATCCTCGTCTAAAGGAAAGATATTCTGACTTTGCTGTAGTGTGTCAACATGTACAGCTACTGAAAATATGTGTTGATTACAGTGTCCCTTTTCAGTGGTGCCCAGTGACAGGACCAGAGGCGATGGGCACAAACTGAAACATCAGTAAAAAACTTTTTTACTGTGAGGGTCATGGAGCACTGACACAGGTTGCCTAGGGAAGTTGTGGAGTATCCATCCTTCAAGTTACTCAAAAACCATTGTCTTGGGCAAATGGCTGTAGGTGACCCTGTTTGAGCAGTGGGGTTGGACCAGATGACCTCCAGAGGTCACTTCCAACCTCAGCCATTCTATGATTATATAGCTATGAATTTTAGTAAATTTTGGTTTACTCGTTGAAGGAGGATTTATCAGATGGGGGGAGGGTAGAACTAAATTTTGTCCACATTACAGAACAAGGCTGATGCTTTCCTTCACTTAGATATTGGCTAACACTTTTCATCTCGAGTTTGCAAGCCAGAGTTTATCCTTTGCAAAAGCTAGGGAAAAACATTGAAGGTAAATTGAACTTAATCTTGATTTGTTTTCCTACAGCCTAACTTACACACATTTTTTATCAATTTAAGTTAATTGTAAATACTTAGAATGGGTGCACCAGGTTCCCTAAGTGAACTTTACCAATGTATAACGCATTTGTAACAATGCAGCTGCAGCCACCTTACTGGTACACCCGTTTGACTTCCCATCATTTTGTAAGTGTAAATATCATATTAATCATAGGATATTAAATATCTTATCTTCTGTTAGCTCTGCCTTTACTGTTTTTTCAGGTTCCTTCAAAACCTGTATACCACTTTCACTGTGTGGTAGCCAGTCTTACTGCAGATGTGTGTATGTTAAAACGGTTATGCGATACTATCCAGCACTTTCCACGCCACTGATGATTTTGCAGGAACTTCATCAGGAAAATTCAAACATTCCATTAAATATACTTCACAAAGGTTTATGTACAGCTTCCAATCCCAATGGCTTTGCACATAACAATACAGAACTTAACACACGATCAGTTTACAGTTTGTTCATATTTTAAAGTTCAGCAATTGTATGTAGAATTATTTGGAAAACCTTCACCTTATAGCCAAGGAGAGAAGGCAAAGAAGGTAATAGCTTACTTAATATTATTGTATATGGCTATTGTGCAGTGGTAATCAATGATGTGTATTTCAACCAACAGGAAGATAAATGGGTAAAGGAGACAGGAAAGTTTATAGCAGAATGTGCTGGTTTTGACTAGGATAGAGTTAATTTTCTTCATAGTAGCTAGTACGAGGCTATGTTTTGGATTGTGCTGGAAACAGTGTTGATAATACAGACAAGTTTTAGTTATTGCTGAGCAATGCTTACACAGAGTCAACACCTTTTCTGTTTCTCACACCACCCTACCAGCGAGTAGACTGGGAGTGCACAAGAAGTTGGGAGGAGACACAGCTGCGACAGCTGATCCCAACTGACCAGAGGGATATTCCATACCATATGACGTCATGCTCAGCAATAAAAGCTGGGGGAAGAAGAAGGAAGGGGGAGACGTTCGGAGTGATGGCATTTGTCTTCCCGAGTCACTGTTATGCATGATGGAGCCCTGCTTTCCTGGGGATGGCTGAACACCTGCCTGCCGATGGGAAGTAGTGAATAAATTCCTTGTTTTGCTTTGTCTTTATCTCAACCCATGAGTTTTCTTACTTTACTCTTCCGATTCTCTCCTCCATCCCACAGCAGGGGCAGGAGTGAGCGAGCGGCTGTGTAGTGCTTAATTGCTGGCTGGGGTTAAAACACGACACAGAAAAATAGGTTTATCATTTCCAAACAGATGTTTACTGAAAGAAAAATATCTGTTTTTCTTCGAATAGATGACATTTTGCAGAGCTGCAGATTCAGAGCTTGAAAGCAGGTGTGAATGTGTTTAATGTTTCTTAATCCAAATTGTTTATACAGTTTTAGAGCTGTACCTTTTGGCAAGCCTTTTGCAAGGCGGATGGCGTGTAATTATTCTGCTCACAAGAGCTGATAGAGGAATTGTGTTTCCTTGCTTTTCCCTTCTCCATGGCAGAAGACCTCAGTATGGTTCCTGTCTAGTTTTCAGCGCACTCTTGGTTCTGCTGCCTTGAAGCACACCTAGGTTTGACGCCTGGCATGATAGGGGGTGGGCTGATCGAACGACTAGCCCTGTCCTCATCCCTAGTACCCTTGCTGGAAAGGAAACATCATTTCCATGGCTAAAATAGAATCATATCGTAGAATCGTATCATAGAATTGTCTAGGTTGGAAGGAACATTTAAGATCATTGAGTCCAACCATCAACATAATACTGTGAAAACCACTACTAAACTATGTCCCTAAGCACCACATCTACCCATCTTTTAAACACCCCCAGAGATGGCAATTCCACCACTTCCCTGGGCAGCCTGTTCCAATGCTTGAGAACCCTTTCGGTGAAGAAATTTTTCCTAATATCCAATCTAAACCTCCCCTGGTGCAAATTGAGGCCATTGCCTGTTGTCCTATCACTTGTTACTGGGAGAAGAGGTCGGCCCCCATCTCCCTACAACCTCCTTTCAGGTAGTTGTAGAGAGCAATAAGGTCTCCCCTCAGCCTCCTCTTCTCCAGGCTAAACAACTCTAGTTCCCCAAAAATACCCACATCTCAGAATGTTGACTTGTGAGATGCAGAAGGCAAGGTGGTGTCTTAAGTCCTGATGAGTGAGAGGAAACTCAAAGAAGCTAGAAAAACTTCACACCAGTGCAGTAGCAGTAGCAAGACTTTAATGCACTTCAGTGAGAGTATCATCAAGGCTTGAAATTTTGACAGCTGATCCTCTAGTCTATGCTCAGGAAAAAAGGTTGAAGATAGTATCAGTTTTCCCCAAGAAAACTGAATTGAACAAATTAATAGATGTTTATATATCATGAACTAACATGTACAGTTTATAAAAAGAAATACACATATTGAGGTGTTATATTTTATCTTTGCTCTACTAGACTTCAGAAATTATGATTCTAGTTACTAGGCTGTGTTATGCTTAATTTGAATTAAAGTTACTAGAGTTTCTCTGAATACAGTATTTTCTGTTACTCCTACCCCCTGGAATATATACAAGCACTATAAAAATACAAAATCTGTTCCATTTGACTATAAACAGCAACATCTGTGACGTATTACACGTAATTTCTGAGCCATTGGTCTTCTGCTTGCCAGAAGTCTAAAAGCATGCGTCAATCTTGATTGGACACAACTGTAATTTCATCAGGGGATGATGCTAAGATCCTCAACAGGAAGCACGCCGCTCAAGCAGTTTGTGAATGGTAGCCAATCCCTGTGATTAAATACCAGGACTGGAATTTAGCTCAGGACTGCATCACTATCTGTCGTCCACCACTCTTGTTCCTTTCCTAGGGGAAAGAAACTTGCCAAAGGCACAAGAAACAAGCCTGAACTACACTGCAAAGTTACCCCAGAAAAAAACGGTAAGAAAAATACGCTCGACATAGCAGGGCAGGGATTAGTTCTAAAGTTTGAAATATAAAGTAATCGATCTCGCAGTCATTAATGAAGGGTAATTAGACAGACAAAGAAAAGGTTGCCTGACTAAGTACTGCATGGCTGGGCTCCCCATGAGTTAGCCACAGTGGTGTTGCAAACACGCACTAAGCAGAACTGACTGAGAGCAGCATTGCAGAACAGAGATTACTGGATAATTACATTGATTTGTACCAGGAAAGAGCTTGCTTACAGAACATTTTAGTAAATCATCATTATCCGTTCTGAATTTATGATTGTTGGTTGTAAGGTGTGTATGGAGGTAAGAAGGGCCCATCAGTTCATCTGAATCTTTGAAGCTGAGAAGACTGAATCATTTCAGTCCATTTACCAATGTATTTTCATATCCATTTTCCCTGCTGAGAAGGTTTTAACCTAGTTTTTCCTCTAAAGAGAAGAAAAAAAAGCTGTCATTTACAGTAAAACCATGAAATCGGAGAGGATCTTGCAACCAGATAAGATCCATATTCAGCCTCATACCCAATCAGATGACTTCAGCTACAAGTTCACACCATCAGTGTAGCTTGGAAAATGGTCAGCCACAGAGGTAAGCTTCCTTCTCTGCTCACTTTGTTCTTCTGTTTGGCACCATGCTTTTTGCCCTATACTCAGTTTTGGAGAGCACAAGCAGCAATTATATCTCCTGAGGTGCAATTTTGACTAAATTTCTCCCTTGGTTAGGGCCAACTCCAATTACTTACAATACTTTTCAACAGCTGAATATTGCGGGGTTTTTTTCTTTTTTCTTTCTTTTCTTTTTTCTTTTTCCTTTTTTTATTTTTTTACCATTTCGAAGCTGCAATTCAGATTTCATCTGCTATAGACTTGATTAAAAGCTATGGTGGAATCCTTTTTTAGGAATTTCATTTTTTCTGTTCTGTTCTGTATCTTTACCACACCATAATACATGTATGTCATTTATCTTGGATACAGAGCATAGCCATTAATAAATACATATTCTGAAAGAATAACATATAACAATCATTTTATTAATATTAGCTTTCTAAGAGGCTATTTTTCTATCTGTTTTCATATCCAGCTTGGCAAAAAGTACCTAAAACTTACATGGAATATGAGGTAAGTTTTTCAGAAAATTACTAACTATGCTGCCACCTAGTGAATCTGTACTGTCTCTGATAATACTTTGTTCATAAAGAGATTTAAATCCTTTTTTTTGAGGGCAGAAAAAGCTTTGGTTTAAGAACTGTTTCAATAAAATAAGAGGCTAGAAATGGATAAAATACATTACAATTTTCTTTAAAATTTGGTTTAAAATAGCCAGATACAACTACTGTAAAATGCTAGTGCTTTGAGCTTGGGCACTGTTGTTAATCATTAAATACCCTTTTCTTGTAGGATCATCCTACAAAATTCCAAAAAATCATACGCCTAAAGTCTAAGGCCACTGTACATGTAAGCATCTGTTTTCAATCTTTGTGTTCTCTCTCATGGTTAAAACGTCACCGTTTTACCAACCATCCTGGGTCTGTCCCTACACAACTAAAATCAATGCACTTGCCATTTACTTTAATTGAACTGGGTTCTGCTCTAGCTGCAAGACTTAATCCATATGTTTGCCAAACTGTTTTTAATGGAAATCATCTGCCCAACAGGCGTATCAGCCCCTGTTTGCAAACACTTTTTTAAGGAAGAAAGACTGCTTGGATTTCATCTAAGAAAATCACACATTCAGCAGGCTTTTTTTTTTTTTTTGTCTGCTGTGCATCTTAGTGCAGGAAAATGCTGAGTAAAATGACTGTTACTGGGAAACAACAGCAGCTGATCCACAGTGAAATCAATCCTTGCTAACAGTAATTAGCATTCCATAAGGAAATCCACAGCATAACTCCTTGTCATCTAACATTTAGTCTTTCCCAGATAAATGAATAATTGCATAACACCTGTGCAGTCTTAATGCCCTATTCAAATCCTAGAAATATGTCCTGAAACTCTGCATCCTATACATTTATTCTCCCTATACCATATCAAAATAAGCCTAGAAAAATAAAGACAACTGGTTTATCATGGGACTGTATAATATACATTTGTTTCAGGGCCAATTTTCTTGTTTCCAGCCTGCAGCTACGGTTGCCTCTTGTTAGCTCTTTGTCTCCATAAAATTGTGTTCCACTTTTGCCAAGGAGAGTCTGCTCTGTCCACTGCAACTGAAGCTGATGTGTCCTGGAAGAGTCTCACACCAGGCTGTTCCATGGTCTGATAGTCCCACCACCCTTTAAGACGGTCTCAATCCAGGTCATCTGTTTCCTAGATGAGTCATTGCACACTGTCAATCTGTGCTTTTCATTTAATAAAGGACAATCAGAATGAACAAGGAATAGGCTGAGCAGGTCTAACTAAAATGCTGGGATGTTAGTCCAAATTTGGATGTCATCAACCCATCTCATAATCCTAGTAAAGTTCAGGTGTGTAGCTCCCTAGACCAAGTTTCATCAAAGCATACATCAGCATAGACACATCTGTGGCTCACAATAAAAGCATTTCATATTGGAGATACAGATCTGTAAGTATCGTAAGGCTGATTTTAAGCATGTCTACAGTAAGTTAGCACTCAGGAACAGGGGAGTGTAAGCAAGCCTGAGATTTATCAGTCTGAAGCTTGCATAAGATTGGAGTTTGTACGAAATTTAGATTGAGAGAAGTTGAATCAATATTTTTCATCCCTTGTGTTTTATTTCCTAAATAATCACCATACTAACCTAAGTGCTTCTATATAACCAGAGATGTTTTTTTAGTCTTAGGGCTGTGTTTTGCACAGGTAGTCCTACTGAACCTAACTCTGAGTGCTTAAAACTTTCCATTAGGGCCAGATTTTTAGGGAAGCAGACTATTTTGGGTGCTGAAGTTTCTGGAATATTTGGCTGGTAGTGGTGATAGCAGGAGTTAGGTTAAACGGTCAGCCTTGCTTTGGGTTGATCACAGCAGTCCTGCAGCTCAGTGATAAATGTCACCAGCTGCAAAAGTAGATGTTCAGGGTTGCCCAATCCAGCAGCTCAACAGCAGCAAGGCGGCTGCCGCTCTGTGACCCCAGGGCTGACCAGTAGTATGTGTCCCCAATAGGCACAGGCATATACATGTCCCCAATAGGTGCACACAGACACGTATACAACATGTATATACATAAATACACTGCCAGCCACACAGATCAACACAGAAACCCTAGCACTCGCACAAGCACCAATGACCTCATCCTGTTCCCCTCTCTGGCTGATCCGGATGTTGGTCTGTTAGTGGGAAATATACATATATACATATATATACAGTGTGAATAATTCTGGTAGCTGGGCTTAGGTGCAGTCCACCGAGTCTGGATCTTCAGACTCCTCAGCTGCTGGCACCTGGGCATGAGAGCCCTTACACATACCAGCACAGACACACACACACACCCACACACACACCCCCAGCACACACACCCCAGTACACACGCACACATTGTGGATGCCTCCAATCACTGCGCACAGCTGGTGAGTCATGCACCCAGGCATGCACGTGGATCGCTGCTCTCCCCGTTTGACTCATGCACAGGCACACACACCCCTCTCTGGCTCCCAAGCCACTTGTCCTGCTGGCACCCAGACACATGGCCCTGTGACCCATGGTCTCACTCCAGCTGCTGGCGCTTAGACTCCCATATGTGCACACACACAAACACACACACACAGATGAAAATAATTAGAAATGGAGCTGAATGAGAAGCCAGTTCAGGCTGCGCTGGTGAGGCGCAGGGCATGGCCAGACAATGCACCTCTGTCTCATTAAGCCTGAAGAGCACTTGATTTTCCAGATCAGATATAAAATGGAGATCTTCAGCACTTATCATTTTTAAAGTACTTTGTAGTTCTTTTTTTGTAAGAGTTGTTACTAATCATCGTATCTTAGAATTTATCCTAACAAAAGTATCAACTGATGGAGTTATTTTTCATTTTATCTCTGTTAAAAGTATCTGTGGTATTAGGAAATACTGAAGAAAGGCTCTTGTGAACAAAGGCTGCTCTTTTCTATTCAAGGTAGCTAAAAACAGGAACAGGAGAATGAGCAATTCTTATGTAGTTTGTCAAACATTTGGGAACCTTCAGTACATAAGCTTTTCTCGACCTGCCACTTTCCAATAGGCAATTATCTGCTTTTATTTCTGGTAAATCAGTAGCAGAATACAGTATGTATCCTAAAAGTAGGATTATGTGACATCCTGTGAACCAAAGACACAGTTTATAATAATCCCATACAGTATGACATTTATTTCCCGCTTTTGAGAGACTCTAGAAATACTTTTGTACTTCAGAAAGCCATTAATTAGCAGCAATAGCCAAGCAGAAAGCCTAAGCTATGCCACATTCACTGTTACCTCAGATGACTATAAGCTACTTCAGAATGCATCCACAGTAATTTTATTTTATTAACAGTAATGTCTTACACAGGCATTTTCCCTGAGATGCAGTTCTGCAGGTACATAACTCCTAAGGATAGTGCCACAGAATGACTGTTTCCTTGACATATATATGTAGTGATATATATAATGATCTTGTTCTAACAGTATCAAGCCACATTGCTGCATAAAGTTGGTGTCTTTTTTTTAATCTTCCAAAAATATGATCAAAATGTATCCTAAAAATAAAAGTGCCTCCAGAATCAACAACAACATTTGGGCAACACTTGGCAGCCCAACAGCAGGAGCAGGTGACTGCTGGAGGTACTGCAAGTCCTGAAGGAAGATGAGTCTTGCCTGGGTGAGATCTTTGGATTGGCAGGGGTGAAGTTTCAGTGAGGACTGGATGGAGATTCGAGTACAGTACAGTGATACGCTTGTCACCCTGAAGGTGTCAGTCATATAATTGCCTAAAGATCTAGTTTAGGTGATATTTCTGCAGATTCCTCGAAAGGAATGAAAAGGGACAACAGTCAATCATGAGATCACAGAATCAGTCAGACCCCACAGAATCCTTTCTACACTGAAAATGCCCAGAGGAGGCTGAAGGGCAGGTAAACTGAGGCAGAAAGAAGGCTACTCCTTCTCTGGTGAAAGTGTGTCGTCTGAATCCAAGCCAGATTACTATTTCTAAATAGTCCTGCCAGGGTCCCTAAAAGCAACTCTTGCCAGGGGTGCCTGGTAATGTAGGTCCAATGCTACTATTCTGAGAAAAAGAAGAGGGAGGTCTTTGGGCCATACAGCTGAGGAGATATCATTGCAAGTTTTCTCCTGATTACACTCGAGAATTGGAAAGACGTGGCAGAAACCATCATTGGTATAGCAGCTCAGATGTGGCATTATCTAAGTGAAATTTCTGGGTAGGAGGATCTGTGGTTAGCAAAACTTACATGAGTAAGAGGTGTTCAGTGCCACATCAGATGGAGCCACATAAGGCAGGGGAGCAGTTTCAGAGGAAAAAATAGGGGAGCATTACATGTCTTCCAGAAGGTTCTTGGACTATTCACACTTTCCACAAGTCACATTTCTTCATTCCCTAATCGTGAACCTTTCTGTCCAGTCTGCTTGGACATTGCACACTGTCAGCAATATGGTCATGGTGCCTCTCTGCTCTCCTCTTCCTCAACCATAGGAATCCTCAGCTGCTTCTATTCTATCCAATCTTTTAGTAGCTTACCAAATATTCCTCTTTTTACATGCTGCTCCTATCATTTGCCAGGTGCTGGATGCTATCATCACAAAGGATGGGCAGCAAGGTGGGAGGGAGAAGCATTTAGCAGCTACATTTTTATACCTCTGCAGGCAGCCCTCAACTCAGAAGAGACATCACAGATGAAGAGTCATAACAAATGCCTATTTCAAAAGGCCTAAAAGGAGCACAGTGAGGTACACACTGACATCATTCACCAGCATGGTCCCAGCTGACATTCTTCAGGTTTGAAAGGCCAGAGCTACCTATTCTGAAATGAAAACATAGCAACTCTCCTTCTGATGCTGGAGCTACAACAGAATACTTTTGTGCATCAAAGTTGCATTTTGTACCCCCTGCAGACATGCACAAAGTTTGCGGTGACATGAATAGAGTTACAAAAACTTTTTAAGTTCTTAGAGGGTGCAGTGACCTGAGCCTGTCACCTTACCAATGCTTTATTATTTGTGCACGCTTAGGCATTCGATAAGCAGAACACCGGAATTACTGAATTTTGTTTGAGACACCACCGCCCCTCACACACAAAGCCATCCAGTTGTCCTGCTGGAATGCTACGCTTTTGTGCTACGAAACCTGAAAGGCCTCTCACCATACTGTTCCACAGAGCTTTACAATGTACTCTATAACTTTCTATGCAGTCTTAAAAGAGCATTGACCAAGTTTTGAGATAAATACAATAATTATCATAATTCAAAGTACATGGGGCAGGCATGAAGCAGAGGTCACTGTTGTGAGTACAGAACAACTGTACACCCTGCTCCCCATAAGCAAGAATAAGTGTAGAACAAGAAAGAAATGGTTTCTGTGTTGTGACCTGGTTAGGTACAGAAAATCTTTAAATGCACAGGCAAGAATGATCCCTCCCTGACATAAGCAATATTCCAGTTATGAGTAAGAAAGACTCAATGTCTATCATAGAAAGTTAAACAGAATCTTTATAACAAAAACCAAATCTGACCAGATTCCCATCCCAAAAAGAAGGTTTCTCATCCAGAAATCTGGCAGACCAAGGAGTCTTGTCTGCAATCTTCTCAAAGGGTTTTGGTTTTTAAGTGGAGGCTCTGGTTTTTAAGAGACTGTTCTCAGACTCCACGCTGATCCTGGCATCATCTCCATACTGCACTATCTCAGTAACCTTTTCCAAACCACAGGCAGGCAGAAGTTCTGGCAAATAAAGCTTAGTCCAGCCCCACATAATAATAAACAAAGAGCAACTAACACTGGTGGGCCACTTTTTTTCTTTTGATTCTTGGAAGACTGCGTTGGATTTTTTCCTGTGGTCCCACATTGCAGGGCAGACACGACTTTGCTAAGCAAACACTGTAGTGACAGCTTTGTAAAGACCATTGCTATGAAGTTTGTTCAAAAGAGCAAATCATCACCTCTTCCCAAAGGACAAGGAGACCAGTGGTGTATTGCTATATATAAGACACATTTTGAGGGTACTTTACCCTCAAATTTAGACTGCTTTCAACTGCAGAGAAAGCTTTCCAGCAGGAGATGGTATCTAGTCAGCTCCAGGACAGTAGAGGCCACATGGATAAACTAACCAGCCAGTCATGTGAGGATGCAAGGTTGCCAAAACAACAGGCACTGCAAATGAACATAAGTGCATATGAACTTCATGTGCTGTGAAGTTTGTATTCCTTCAGACAAAGGTCACAGAGGTCTGTATTTCCTTACCAGACACTCAGAAATGGGTCATATGAGCAGTGAGCAGAACCAGTGCTCAGTGCAAGCAAGGACACTGTTCCAGATCTGTTTAAACTGATCTGATCCCAGACTACCATGGTCCTCCCTTCCCTGCATCAGTGCTACCAGCAGGGTCAGTGGGAAGAAAAACATCCATACAATGATCAGTGTAGGCTACCATAGAACCCATAGCTTGAACAGTCTCATGTGAATGTGTCGTGCAAAGAAAGTTGTGGGTTCTATTTATTGATTTTTTTTCTCCATAATGTATTAATTTGGACAGTTTTATTTCATAGAATCATAGAACCATAGAATCATTTAGGTGGGAAAAGACCTTTAAGATCATCTAGTCCAACCATTGACCCTACTCTACCAGGTCTGCCNGTACAGGGGGATGATCACTTCCCTGCTCCTGCTGGCCACGCTGTTCTTGATACAGGCCAAGATGCCGTTGGCCTTCTTGGCTACCTGGGCACACTGCTGGCTCATGTTCAGCCGGCTGTCCACCAGGACCCCCAGATCCTTTTCTGCCAGGCAGCTTTCCAGCCACTCCTCCCCAAGCCTGCAGCGTTGCCTGGGGTTGTTGTGACCCAAGTGCAGGACCCGGCACTTGGCCTTGTTAAACCTCATGCAGTTGGCTTCAGCCCATCGATCCAGTCTGTCCAGATCCCTCTGTAGAGCCTTCCTACCCTCAAGCAGATCAACACTCCTGCTTCATGCAAGTTGCTTGCAGCTATTGACCAATGATGGTATAGTGTACTTAGGACAGGATTATGATCACTGCTCTTAGTCCTCATACATGGGTCAAGTTCAAGTTGGAAGAGGTGTCCTTAAACATCATCACCACACTTTAAAAGCCATTTAAACTTACCAGTGCCACAGAATTAGAGGGTTCAAATTATCAAGAAGATTTTTAAGGGCATACTGATCAGAAAGCTTATAAGCACTGGATTCAGTAGCTTGGGTTTTGTTTTTTAACGAAAGGATTTTCTTCTTGGTATGTGTTACAATTTTCACTGCTCTTCCTGTCATAGCCAATTGTAAAGTTGGTTGTGCTCTGTGAGATCAGAAGTCTACAGCACTAACTCCTGTTCTGCCCAGGAGAATTTAACTTCATGGGTTTAAGCTCAAGTAAACCATGAAAACTGATCTTTTTTTAAAAAAATCAGTCTTAGATTTGAATTATCTTTCCTCATCTATTTTGCTAAAAAAGATGTCATAGCTGGTATGTTAAAGAATATACATATATTATTAAATAATAATATGTTCAAGGCCAGACTGAATGGGGCTTTGAGCAACCAGGTCTAGTGGGAGGTGTCCCTGCCCATGGCAGGAGGGTTGGAACTAGATGATCTTTAAGGACCCTTCCAACCTAAACCATTCTATTCTATGATTCTATGAAATAGCAGAAATTGCTTCCAAGATGTGAGACAACAGGATGTCTTTCACTGGTTAATATTTTGTAACTGTTTTTGAGAGTTTGAACAAGAGTTTGGTAATAAACACAGAGAGCAAAACCTTAGAAGAATGATAAATTGTCTACAAAACTAAGTGGTAAATTTAGAAACCTCCTTGTAATAAAATGCCTGTAAAAGTGGCACAGTTATGGTTGTCACCAGCAAAATGAAGTGTTTTACAAAGACAAAGCAAAGAAGGTAGGTGCTTTTGGTTTAAGCACCTGTCCTTCTAATACCTCCGTACTGGCTGGATTTAGCTTGAAAGAGTATGCTATATGGAAGTTGAAACACCAAGGCTTAAAACAACTTACCATCTGACTATTTTTGCTTTAAATTTAGTAATGAATTCCACAATATGCCTATGTTGAGAGGACTAACACCAACATTACACGACCAGCAGGGGGAAAAAAAAAAAAAACCACAACAGAGATTTGTAGGCAATTTATAATTTTGCCAATGCAGACATTTTGTTACTGAGATGGAAAAGGCACATCTTAAATACCAAGACCAACACCCTGCCAAACATCATATCATCTTTTAATGTCTACTTCTTTGCAAGCACTGAAACAAGCTCCCCAGGGAAGTGGTTGTGGTCCCAAGCTTTCAGTGTTCAAGAAGCGTTTGGACAACAGTGTTAGTAGATATGTGGTTTAACTTTTAGGATGCTCTGTGTGGAGTCAGGAGTTGGACTTGATGATCCTTGCAGGTCTCTTCCAACTCAGGATATTCTGTGATTCTATGATACAAGTTTATTTTCTGAAGTAGCCATCAAGGTTTTACAAAGTTGTATATTTATTTTTTTTACTTGAAATAAATTTAATCCCTCAGCTGATTTTAATGTAAGGAATATTTGGGGGTTGACATTATATGTGTACAATTTTTTACAGACACAGAATTACTGGAAAAGGTTTGTGAAATGTTAATTAAATATGCTATCCTTGGGCTGGAAGTGAATCACAATTTCTGATAAACTAGTAAGTCAAAGCTGTAAAAACCCAGGAGCATTAAGAAGTCTGAGCTAGTAACAAATTGTTTTGACTGCAGTTGATGTCTTAGTATGCATATAAATAAATAAATGAACAATAGCAGCCCACTGAGATTATAGCAAAAACAGTTAATGCATAATTTTGCATGGAATTAGGAAAATGTGTCATAGAAAGGATAACTGGCAAGTGTCCTGCATCAAAGCTTTAGCAAGTTGACAGATGGCTTAGTCAACATTTTCTTTTACCAGTCTACTGGACCAGTTCCCATGACCCCCATGTATGTTAAGAATAAATGTCACTAAAACTATTGTTTCACATAGAGCTTTAACTATAGCTGCTGCTACAGCTATTGAACTAATCTCCATTCTTTCAAGCAACAGCTTATATTCCTTTTATTGGAGGAGCATAACTTAAAAGAAAGCTCTGCTCTGGGAATATTTAAAGCACTCATATCTTAAAAGTTACATCTTCTCTCTCTCTCGACTTACCCCATAGCATAATTATCAGGGCACCAGATACAGTTTATGCCACTGAAAGATTAGATTTGTTCTGATGCAGGTTATTTTAGTGTGGGTTGAAATTTTCAAACAAACATAAGGGAGAAAATCTATCCCCACAGAAATGCTGTTATCAACTGTTATGATTTCACACCGAGGTGAACCACTTCACCACTACTTCAAGGTGTTATACATTTAACCCCTAGACAAATTATTGTGGCATAAAATCCCTAGTTCTGAGAGAGACATCCAGGTTTCCTATACAGCGAACATACCATGTTGGGTGTCAAGTGAGGGGATCTGCATAGACTGCTGTCAGCAAATCAAAACCGGCAGCTTCATACTGCTCCTAGCCAAATTGGGCTAGCCTGACGAGAATGTCCTTTCAAGCGGTTTATCTGTTCCTGGCCCTGAGCACTGCCTCAGTCCGTCTTATAGCAGAGTCTTCCTTTCTCTTCTCTTCCTCCAGACCAATAGCATCTAGATGTACTTCTCCAGAGGTGTCTTGAGCTCTTAGGCAAGTGTCTGCAAGGCAGAAACCATCAATTTTGCCTAGCAACTACCAGCATCAGATCCACAGACAAGATGCCTCGACACCAAGGTTGCATGCATATGCACGACTGATGCTATTTTATTCCTCATCAACTACAACGTGCAATCTCTACCAGCTCAGACCAAGCAACAGAAACCAGCCTGGCCCTTTCTCAGCAGGCTGAGCCTACGGCCAGGTTGCAGGAGCCTGTAGTCCAGGAACGGTGAGGAGCCAAACAGTAGCAATGGGAATAAAAGCTGTTCCACCGTGTTGCAGGAGGCATGGTCATAGGGACAGACCCAGGGACTTGCTTAACACAGCAATGTAGACGTAGTCTTATCTGTGCCATGGAGACTACATGGTTTTACTTCAGTGTTGCCACACTGGAGTCCAAAGTCTCAGCTGTAATCAAAAATAGCCCATGACAGTAGTATTTTATTAAGTAAGAACCACTGGCTACACACAGTACAGGAGCAAGCACAATGCTTCCAGTCCTTTGCTCCTTTCTCTAACACAGCTTTGTCTGAAACCAGCATAGTAGAGCACGGCTTCATCAAGAGCTAAATGTGAAACATTTTTGCTAGTTGAGAGTGGCAGTAACATAAGAAATTTCACCAGAGCAATTACACATTGTATTTTAAACAATATTTATAAAATAAGGGCTGGTTTTCTGCCAGGAGAGGATCCAGCAGGCAGATACAAGAAGATACTTTATTTTCTTGCTTGGAAGTCCGTGGAATCCAGCAGTTTATTATTGCTGTTGCTTTCAAAAGGCATTAAGGGTGCCCTTCAACCATACAATATCAGAACTGGAGGAAAATAGCTAGCAAGGATTCACTGTCAATAAAAGCTGCAATAAAACCCCTGTTTTGTTACCACCTGCTTATGTTGGATAAGGCTGTTAGCTCCAACAGTGTTCTATGATACTTTTTATTATGCTCAAATGCTATAAAATTTGTTCACTGTTTGGTCAAAACCAACAATACCTGTAAGACATGCTTTGCACAAAGAAGCATGTTAACATTCTTGGCTATAAAGCAACTTTTAAAAACAGTTTTTTTCTGCATTGTTCTTGCAGTTTTTGCATGTTTGAAGTTGCTCCTTTCGCTCCTGTTTTCTCCGGCCATGAGCGTTTAATTTGTGCTATTTCAGCCCACGTACTAGGGTCAAATTTCATGTTCTCACTCACCCAAAGCTTCCTTTGACTTCAATTCTTTTACTTTATCTTTCCAAATAGGGAACAATAACTAGTTATTTCCAAAGACTCCTACTGTAAATAAGAGTATATAATAATATTACATACACATACACAAACACAGGAAGCTGGAGGGACTTTCAGGAGTGTCTTTCCTGAAATTTGCTGTCTGTACAGCAAAGAAGGTTGAGGTCATTGTGAAACAGTTCTTAAACTAACCCAGTTTATAGCTTGGTATCTTAAAATAATGCAGAATTAGCTGTAGCCTGCTTTCATAATTCACTACCCTACAGGGGACATGCATTACAGAAATACTGATGAAAAGCTGTTAATCTCTTTGGAGCAGTTTGATGTAATTCTTTAATGTCAAGAGATCCTAAGAGTCAAAACTGGGAATGTAGCTAATTATTTCCTCTCAGTAAAACTGGATTTGCAGACAGCTTTGCAAAACATAATTGATAGTATACCCTGAATCTTTACAAGCATTTATAAAAATGACAGAATAAGTGTGATAGAAGTCTTGCTGTATGGTAACATTTGAAACATCACTTAGCAGTCACTGTGCTACCATTTGATTCCTTAATTACATTTTTAATGACATAAGTAATAACAGTCAGCACTGATTATTTTTAGACCTTTAAGATATAGCTGAGTTTTAGATACTCCATCAATTTTAAGGCTGTAAAGATACATTCAACCATCTAATTTTAACATCTGTATATCACTGGCAATTAAGAACACGGACAACCCTTAGTTGATGTAGGACAAGACAATGTGAAGGGCAAAGGATTCCTGAGGTTGTCAGATTTTTCAACGAAAAAAAAGAGCGCACAAATAATTGTCAGGACCCGTTTCGAGGCTGCTTGTGCAGCTGTGCTTTCCGCACCATCTCCCCGCTCTGCACCAGGCAGCAGGACGAAAGCGCTGCTGAGCTCTCCCCAGGTTCACCCAGGACCCCAGAGTACGGGCAAACCATGGTGTCTGTGGGTGATACTGAATGAAGAGCAACCCAACTTCATATTCTGCAGAGATGCGTACACCCTTTCTACAGCCACAGAGAACCTCTCCTGTGCTACGCTACGCGATGCTCTAGACACAGCCTTGCAACATGCTGGACTGGCATGAGCTATGACAGGACATCTGAGCTCCAGCACTACAGCACCCAATGCCTCATGCTGTGGCAAGAGGAGGACTCAAGATTTTGGGGATGTTATTAAAGATCCTAAACTCCCAACTATACTTAGGCAAGAAGATATGAAAAAAGAAACATCTGTCTGCACTTATAAGGAATACGAGATTTGCAAGTGTAATGTGAGAAATTCCAAATACCAGCAGTCTTAAATAATTCAAGTTGCTTAATAATGCTGATTTCCCCCTTCTCCCCTCACCTATTGCTAAAGATTATCTCATCCACATCAAAATGGTAATGAAACCTTTAGCATATCAGTAAGGAGTCCAACAACTTAGGTTAAACTAACAAAGAGGATTTAAGCCCTGACTTTATATTAAAGTGGACATGAATACATTCTCTTCCATTGACTGTCTGAGACTAGGGAGTAATGAGCTGCCAGGCAGCAGTAACACATGGCCAAAGCTCTGACTTCCTAAGTGACTGCCCCAGCCATTTCTTCTGCAAACATTTATATGGAGCCCCATAGACTCACATGAAGCCTAAAGACTGAATCTGTTCTGCGCTGAATTTGGGTCTGATGAACACTCAGTTTTCAGACGACTGAGCCTGAGAAAACAGTAGCAGCAATACCACCCTCAGAAAAACAGAGAAACCATGGTACTAGCTATTACCCAGGACTCCAGAAGCAATAAGGCATGGATGAGATGAAATGTCTGGAGAATCCCAGAGACAAGCTGGCCCTTAACCTGCAGGAAGCCCTACTTTCCCTCATTCAGCCCTTACCAGACATTCCTACCAGTATGATTTGTAAGAGCTGCTGCAAATATGGAGACCAATGTGTCCCTACTAATGATAAAGACTCACTCACTTGGCATCTAAATTGAACCATAGAATCATAGAATCATAGAATCAATCATAGAATCATAGAACAGTTTGGGTTGGAAGGGACCTTTAAAGGTCATCTAGTCCAATGTCCCCTGCAATGAGCAGGGACATCTTCAACTAGATCAAGTTGCTCAGAGCCTCGTCCAACCTGACCTTGAATGTTTCCAGGGATGGGGCATCTACCACCTCCCTGTGCAACTCTACCTAGTGTCTCAGCACCCTCTTTGTAAAAACTTTCTTCCTTATATCTACCCTCTTTTAGTTTAAAACCATCACCCCTTGTCCTATTGCAACAGGCCCTGCTAAAAAGTTTGTTGCCATCTTTCTTATAAACCCCCTTTAAGTACTGAAAGGCTGCAGTAAGGTCTCCCTGGAGCCTTCTCTTCTCCAGGCTGAATAACCCCAAGTGTGTCAGCCTTTCTTCAAAGGAGAGGTGTTCCAGCACTCTGATCATTTTTGTGGCTGTCCTCTGGACCCGCTCCAACAGGTCCAGGGTTTTGATTGGAGTCATTGTGAAAATGCAGTGATTTGAGGTATCATGCCTAATGTCTCAGTGATTACTTTCTGTATAGATAAACTGGCATACAGGAGTACCCAAACAGCTTGGTTTTAACAGCTTTCCAGCTGAGAAACAATAAGCAGCTGGAGCTAACACTTCACAACAGGGCAGCTCCTTCCAAAATGACTGTTTGTCTACATCCTTATTTAAATCAGGCACTAGTTCAATAGATATTTAAGCCAACACTGCTACTAAAATGAAGAAGTCTTCCCCCATAAACCCCTGGTAGCTCATTGCCATCTTTGCACCACCACCTCCCTTTCATCAGCACAAGTATTCATACGACTGTACGATGAACCTGGCGGTGGACCAGATGTGACAGAAAACTCACCATCTTCTCAGTTTTCAGTGGTGTTGGTCCCCTGATCTGGCTCGTAAGGCCACAGAGCATTTGTGCTGACAGGAGGGGTGGAGGCAGTGTAGGCGGGGAAAATGAGGAGGCAGAAGAGGGGACAGCTTCTTCCAGTGACAGTGGCTTGTTTCTCAGCAGCACCCCCAGTGTCTACATCAGCTGAGCAACAGAGCATCCAGAAGGGAGCCGCCGGGCAAAGGGACTGCGTAGGGCATTTTCTTTAATCAAACAGTGAGAAACGAGAAGATTTATTATTTTTTTTAATGACATGAATTAGCATAAAGTTTTGGAACAAAAAACACATTCATCTCTGAAAGTTTTTTGACTCTATACTAAGCGTGGTTTCCACATCACGGTGTGTCTCATAAATGCCTTGTTTTAAGTATTCACCTAGGCGGCGTTTGACAGCTACATTAGTAACACCTCACAATATATGCCTGAATAGTAATATACCTGGTAACAGATGCGGTGAAACATAGGAGTAACAAATCCCAAGCAGTTTATTTACTTACATAAAGTTAATATAGTATTTTTAATTAGATTTGGGTGTTCGGGGAAATGGTTATTCTGCTCTTTCATTCAAAAAGGAAAGCAAAGTAATTTTAATAATTTTTCTTGCATTCTGATCACAAATGCTATGATTTTACGGTGTCCATAAATACTTGAGTGTGCATGCCTATCTTTATTCTACTGTATCCATAAAAGCTTACTAATATATCTGCTTGTGAGTGTGTATATACTGGTTGTGTGTAAGCAAGCTGTTTGTGCTCTCTTTTGGTACGATCCCAAGGATAACGCAAATGAGAAAACAAAGACTGGGAATATCAATACAACAATCTTGTTATGTATTTATGGAAAGAAAAATTACTTCAAAATGGAATTTTCCTGGTATTTGTCAGAGAAAGATGAAATGCAGAACATGGCAGCACGACAGTCTGTCACAGAAGCACCCCTGTGCCATTTGCTGCCGTCATTCCTGGTTTTGTTAAAGCCAGCTAATGTGACTTTGCAGGGGGAAAAAGATCTTGGTATACTGCTTATCTTCCACTGCTGAACCATGTATACCAATTTATGTTTTATTGTATTTGGCCGGTGTGTATAACTAAACACAAATAACTTGCAATGTCTGTTGTTTGGGACCCGCAGTTGCTTAGAATTATTAGCATTTTAACAGTGAAATGATGTTTTGACATTAGCACTCTATTTAAGACACATGCAGAAGAATTTCACACCTCTTTTGGTGGTGTATTGCTTCAGTCTGACTGTCTGCAATGCAAACAAGACCTGCAGTCAGAAAAGGTTTATTTATAAAATGCGTAGGTTTTGGAGCCACAGAATGAGTGAAACAAAGCTGCATCAGTGAACCTTTACATTTTCCCATATATGTTGTAACCACCGGAGACTGAATCACAAAGCTGATTTCTTTTAGCTATTTTGGAAAACAAGTTTAACTTCATTAATCCAGCATACAAGCATAACATGAACATTATATGCCTGTTTTGAATGCACTGTATCTACCTGTCTTCAGCCTGGAGCAAGGTGTTTACTTTCCCTTGAGATCCTCACACCCCGCCCCTCTCCTGAAGAAGGCTTGTAAACTGAGGTCAGGCCTTTTCTGACATCTTCTCCCCTCCAAACAACTATCCCACCCCATTCTGTAATGGTTGGCAGCCTGAAGGTGTAAGGCATATTCCCAAACCCTGCTCAGCCTAATCTGAAGCAGGGATTTAAGAGCAGTTTTTATGTATCCTATGTGCTAACCAAGAGGCTCTGGGGCAACCTGCAGTGACTCTCTCAAACTGAGGGGTTCCTCTTTACATAAATAATTCAGAAGTCCAGAAAAGCATAGATTACAGCAATTAACTGCGGTCTTGCTAATTGATAGGCTGTCTAAGGATACAATCTCAGCAGAGGTTTAGACTGGGAAACTTACACCCTTGTCACTAGAACAAATGGTTATACTTATATAGGTCCTGATGTGTTTGGGGTAGGGTTTTCTTCAAGGCATCATAAATTAGCATAGCTGAAAAAGGGGCAAAAAGCAGGATGAAACAGTCCTCTGAAGTGGGCTTGTGAATTCTTTTACTTATGTCATGATTAGACTATCACAACAAAATAGGAGTTTACAGATATCCAAAATTTCCAGTTCCTTATCTCCATCATGCAGATAGAGATTATTGATTATCTTTCCATTGGTGGTTTCAACTAACATTCTTGTATCAGATATCTTGATCAGTGTTTACATGACTTCTTCAGCTGGATATGACAAGGAGACGGTAACACACAGGCAGTGAGCAGTAATGGCCAGTTTGGTGTGGTAATATTGTAATAAATGGGCTGCGTATGCCCTAAACATCAATGAACTAAATAAATGCAATCACCCTGTAGGGTAAGCTGTTTTGGATTAATACTGCATTACTTAGTTCATTCTTTAGAACACCTTATACATAAAGAGTTGCACCAATGCATGCTAAATTAGTTAAACTGTGGCTTTTAGTGTATAAAATAGGGCTCTCATAGGCCTATTTAAAAAAAAAAACAAACCAGCCTGTTTTGTTTTTACCATCTAGCTCAATCACACCCACCTCACCTGGCTTCATATGCCAACACAATTCCTTAATACAAAAATCTATGACTGACTGGATCTGTCATTATGAATTAATAGTACAAAACAAAAAATATGCATCATGAAATGTGTTAAAACTTAATTATACATCATAATCTCTGTATTCATGTGATGGATAAACTGGAGGAGGAGTGCTGTCAGCAGTTCGTAACCATATAATTCAGCAATCCTCATTCATGCTCAGATAGCAATCCAGAAGTGCTAGGTGGTGGCGTGCACTGCTTAGCCGCAGTGTTCCGCTCTTTGACTCAGTTATTCCTAAAAGAAATTGTTAACTCTTACTGGGGAGGTGCGTGACACCTCCTGCCCAGGGGGCTCCTGCCCAGCTCGCAGTTATAGGCAGTTATGCAGTGACCACCTGAAAAGGGACCTCTGGAGAGGTTCTCACTCTCTGGCCAAAGCTGATTTTGTACAGTCACCTGTCTTTACCGATGAAGGCAGTTTGTTCACTTTCAGGGTTTCCTTGTATGTCTTCCCAGTAACTCACTCCTCTACCTGGCTGATTCATCCAACTCATCAAATGCCAGGAGAATTCAAAAACTTTGTTGAGGTTCTTGTTTCTTTCTGCCTGGTAAACGTTTCTGGATCTAGCTAGTAGCTCTTTTTGAGGTTGGGGTATCTCAGACATGTGGCTGTGCCTGATGATGGTACATTTCACAGACCCTAGCAAAGACCTTTCTGAGTGAGAGGTCAAATCCTGACTTTGGGCGCGATTGAGTCACTGACAAAATCTCGCATTGATGCAAGACTTGTTTTAAAGACATGTTTGTTGCTGTCCCTGTGAATCTGGAAGGACAGTACAAGTACAGAGTTCTGAGGGACAAATCCTCCTACATGGTTTTTTCCACTTCAAAGTGTATTCCAACTCTACTGGTGTGTTGCTTCACTGTTTAAACATGGCTGAAAAATCTTCCTTTGAGTGCAGGCTCTAATACAGAATAAGAACAATTAAAGCATACAAACAAAATTCAGGTGATATATTTTGTAATACCTCTTGTGTATCAAAGGTGTAACTGCTGTGTAGATCACTTACTTGCTGGGAAAACCATGTAAATGTCCTGTATCCATGTGGTTCCACATGGAATCCCCAACTTCTGTCATAGTTCACCTATGTGGACTCACTTAAGGGTATGCATCACTTTCAAGATGTTACCCAGGCTAAAAAGGTTTCTGTATCCATCCCTCAGGAACAACAGACAGCAGCTTTGTCAAACATTAGCACCTTTGAGGATCTGCCAAATGAACCACTTACAAATTGCCATCAAGCCTTTTTCATCAGAATAGACTTGGTAAGCTCTTATTTTCAGTTAACCTTAATAATTTTTTGTAAGGTCATTATGACTGGCTGCTGGTTCAGCTCTCTGAACTACTTTGTGATTCTAAATCAAGAGTGGAACAAGCAAATAATAGAACCTTGCACCCATCCTTCTCAGTAATTAATGAATTAGCCTTGTTATTATGAGTATTCCACATCTTATTAGTCTTATTCACCAGGCAAGTTTGAATGGGCTTTGAATGAGAGCAAGAGTAACCTTGCAAGAAACAGAGCCAGTATAATACATGCAAAATGATTTGAAGGAAAGGAGATTTTTTTTTTTTGAGGTGAAATAGTTGCTACTCACAGTTTGGGTTTCTGGCCTAACTTTACAAATCAATGCTCCATTAAGATAGAAATCTTCATTGCTATAATGCATTGTAACAATGACCAATCTATGCCTTGGTGAATTTCGGGATATGGTTTCACCATCTATTTTCACCCAATTGGCCAGGGAGTTGGTTAAAGGCACTGATCCATCCAAAACCCAGCATATCAAAAAATTATGTTTTCAGCTTAGCCGGCACTGCTGATTGCATGGTCACACAGATGGCTGCAAAGAAGAGGGCTGGATTATGACTGCTATGATTTAGGCTATTGTGGAATCACACTGCAGGGCTTAAGTGTCAGAGGTCTCTACACTGCTCCCTGGCAGGAGCTGGAGTCCTTTGCTAAGCCAGCAAACAGTGACCTGATCAACAGTACTGGTGGTCCTGGTGAGAAATTTGTACTTCTGGGATGAAAGAAAAGTCAGTGTGATATCACTTACAAGAAGAAATTATTTTTTCGTTTAGTTTTCTGAAGCAGTCTCTGTGTTGCACTGAAGATCTTCAGTCTGATTACTTTCTTTGCTCTAGATGAGGTTTCATTTTTGTGATTCATGAATTTTTAACATTTTTTCCTGTTCTCAATATCCACTAACCTTGTATTTTCAATTTGACACAGTTTTCTTAAAGTTGAATATAAAAGGGTTTGATTTTACAGGGGCTTAATTTCCAGAAGTTTTCTTCTACAGCTAACTGTATTATTTCACAGCTTGTGTAATGTTGCCAGTGATAGCAAGGACAGAGTCTCATCTGCATGACTATTAAATCACCTTAAAACACTCTCAAATTAACTTTCTTTTCTTCCCTTCCTTTCAAATTACCAAATAACTTGTACAGCTGTAACAGAGAGGAGAACTTGGTACTTGGGTTGAATCTTCTTGTTGAAGTGGGACAGCTCATTTTTCCAGTAGCACTGTAGACAGTACAGAGGAAAATATTTTTAAAGTTCATATAGTAAAAACTTGGATATTAGAAACGGCATATTTAATCAGAAGCACATGCATTTAGGAAGGAGTTGATTTTTTATAATATGCTTCAGAATTCCTTCCTGCAGCAAAGGACTTTGTCTGCTTGATAAGCTCAATATTCATGTTCAGAACCCTTAACTCTGATCAAGGCTCAGAAGGACTGTCTGGCTTGTTCCCCTTTATCTACAGCTGAGTAGCGGTTGTGCGTGTTTTCTTCCTAGATCTTCTTATGTAGTCTTAGTCTTAGGCGATACGGGTTTTCTCTTGCATCTGCCGTACATTTCTATGTCTCCTGATCTTGCAGCTGCATATGTCTTACTCTACAATAGCATAGAAATGAGAATGAAAGTGTTCACTTTAAGATTTGCTCCAATATTGATATTTGAATTTTCTTTCCCTCACATTGCTTCTTTTGGCCATCTCTGTGAGCATTCAGTGCACTGCTTCATGCTAGCATGTGCCTGATAAATGTTAGCAATAAGTTCTTGGCATTTTCTTCGGGGAGTGGGGAGGGTGACAGAAGTGCTCTCTTGGAGTATTTCCCTATCTGTTATAGCAAAGGTATGTGGGCAACTGATGTTCTTTTCACAATAACTCAGCACTGGATCCAAGATCACATATTTTGCCTCCTATAAAGTTGCTTGAACACATTTTTAATTATTTTTAAAATAGGTTGGTAGTAAGTGGAAAGAAAATAATAAGGTATCTATAATGCATACAAAGATAAAACCAAATTAAGAACGCACCAAAAAAATGCACACGGGATACTTTGCTTATATCTTTGGTATGCACCAATTCCTAATCATCATTCCTACAACTTTGAGACCTGCACCAGCACAAAATGCACCATGTAGCTGTGATGTATAGATGTGCACACATCACATTCCTCACTCTTGTACTAAAATGTACTAAAATTAACCTTAATTCCGACCACAGTGACATAGGCTGTGAATATTGTTTACTTGGACTTTAGTAAGATCTTTGACACAGTCTCCCACAGCATTCTGCTAGAGAAACTGGCAGCCCATGGCTTAGACAGGTGTACTCTTCGCTGCGTTAAAAACTGGCTGGATGGCCAAGCCCAGAGAGTTGTGGCAAATGACGTTAAATCCAGTTGGCGGCAGGTCTCAAGCGGCGTTCCTCAGGGCTCAGTTTTGGGACCAGCCTTGTTTAATATCTTTATTGATGATCTGGACAAGGGGATTGAGTGCACCCTCAGTAAGTTTGCAGATGACACCAAATTAAGTGGCAGTGTTGATCTGCTTGAGGGTAGGAAGGCTCTGCAGAGACATCTGGACAGACTGGATCGATGGGCTGAAGCCAACTGCATGAGGTTTAACAAGGCCAAGTGCCGGGTCCTGCACTTGGGTCACAACAACCCCAGGCAACGCTACAGGCTTGGGGAGGAATGGCTGGAAAGCTGCCTGGCAGAAAAGGATCTGGGGGNCCCTAGTTGTGTTTAAAAGTTGTGTAGATGTGGTGCTTAGAGACATGGTTTAGTGGCAGACCTGGTAGAGTACGGTCAATGGTTGGACTGGATGATCTTAAAGTTCTTTTCACACCTAAACAATTCTATGATTCTATGATTCTGTGATCGATGTAGAGGCCCATTAAAGGCTGTTGTATTTGTAGTCTGTGATGCCATAGACTCTCTCACAAGTCAACATGTAAAGTAGATATAATAACTCACTTTGCATGTCTAAAATGTTTTGACATATAAGTTTATTCATTTAGAAGTGTCACTTCAAGCTGATGGTAGTAAAACAAGCTGCATGGTAAATTAGTGCATGTGCAGCATGGATCTGTCAGCACAGGCGTGCTGGTCAGGAACCTCATCTCTCGCTATTGTGTAACCAACCAGATCAGCAGGAACCTGTACTAGAGATAGGTCTTTAGCTTGATCTGATTGAAAAACAAGATTTTCATCTTTTGGTCTTAAGGATTTTATAGGTATAAGCAAGTGGTGTCCTGACTCATCCTAGGGAAAATTAATTTTCATTAATTTCATTACTTAATTTCATTAACCAGGGCTGGTTAAGTTGTGATGATAGACATTTACCCTAGGTGCTTGGAGAAATGGGTCCAAGTGATTGGCTGTATTTATTAACAGACAGGGATCACTCACACTTAGAACTGTTCTGAATTTCACTTGAAGTTACGCTATAAATTGCTAAATACTGTCTGTCTTTAAAATGTTGCCATTGCTGGTTTTTTGTTGTTCTGACTTTCAAGAGTTGATTGAAGAATACAAATATTCACATGTTTTACCACACTGAGCACAGTCTTTTGGTGCTACTGTAATAAATAGAATCATCAATGAAGACAAATACCAGCATCCATGCTCAGTCTTTCTCGTTGCCTCCATGATGCTGCTACAAGATTGGTGTGCTCTTTTCCTAGCTCCTTAATCTATAGTACATGGCAAGTAAGTGAAATCACTTTTGAGAAGCATTTCAAAGTATTTGTGTGTAGTGAGCCTTAATACAGTCTGATTTTTTTTTAAACCAGCCTCTAAGCTGTCAGCACTTCCTCCCCCCCCCAAAGCGTACAGCCTGCATTTCCCTGGGCAAATGGACATTTTGCTGTTGAGTCAGGGCTAAATGTGCCTCTTCTTGTGCATGGCTGTAGGTGGCTTGACACTTTTTGAAACGTTGGTATCTGCCTGTCTGCGTTAGCAGCACCATCCTAGGATTCTAGTCTTCTTGCAGGATGAAGCAGTGACCTTTCCACCATTTTAATGTATCTCTCTAGTTTTACACTGCTTGGTTGATAAGGCAAGTATCTTTCTGCTCTGCATTCGGTTTTATCTTTCAAGTTTTTTGAGCCTTTTTTTTTGCCCCACTCTTTGCGAGGAAGTAAGAAGTGTGACAGGAAGGTGTGATTTTTAATTTACACCAGAGTTCTCAACAAATAATGACTTTTCACACCCTGTTATTGCTGCTTAGCCTGGGGGAGGAGTTGTATGGCTACTGTTGTCATATCAGATTAAATCCACTCATGTAATTCAGAAAGACATTCCTCTTAAACTTAACCCTTTTAAGTTGCTGAAGTCTACTGGCACCATCAGCTGAAGTGCATCTATTTTGGGGGTCTCTGCTGTTGAAGGATGAAAATGGAAATGTTTTTATTCAAGGATGGTGCTCATTTTTTTTGTAGTGCAGCGGACCAGATCCTGACGGGGTTTGTGTGGGTGAACCCTCCCGCCAGCCTGGAGTTCACTGCAGGCTCGGGGGACGCGCGTGGGTGTATTTTCAGAAAGGACATGTTTGGCCAACGATGCCAGACACTCGTGTTCTCATCCGAAAAACTTGTTTGAATAATTTCCTCTAATATTGTTTGCTGTGGATTGCAAGCATAGTCATGGAGCGCTTGGTGCTCCTTTATGTAGTAGAGGTGAAACACTCTAACAAGAAAATCACCCTCAGGCAGAGTTTTCTGCTGTCAAGGAGTTGGCAGAATAGGACAAGCTTTGTGAGTAATCTTTTCTCTCTTCAGGAAGTTGCCGTTGATTTTGGCATGCGATATACCCCCCTCGCGATTCAAGCCCGCCCTTCGGGAAAGGGGGACACGGGTCCGGGTCCGGGTCCGGATGCTCCTCCTTTTCCGGGCACCCGCTGCACCTTCCCAGGGAGCCCTGGAGCCTGAAGGATGGGACTAGCGAATAACAGGTGCAGTAGTCCCCTCCCCTCCATTTTCCGGGAGCTTTATTGCCCCTAATTGTTGGTAATTGAGGGTTAAGCATTTGCTTGAGTACCTGCTTGGTGGGGCAGAGAGGGTTAAGAGACTTACTATAAACATATATGTGGCAGACTCTTATCTGATGGTGGGGTGTTGGTTTGGGGTTTTTTTTTGTTGTTTTTTTTTCTTTCTCCTGTAAAATGTCAGCCATTTCCTGATGAGCGTGGTGGTGGTGAATTTCACACCTTTTCTCTTCTCTGTGTGGAAACCTGGGTGTTAATGGTACCGGAGCAGGTCGTGTTTTATAAAGAATGAGGCTGTCTCCTAGAGCAGAGGGAAAGCGGAGAAGGGAGAGGAGGTGAAGAGAAGGATTCAAAGAAACTGCTACTTGCAACAGGCATTAGTTGGATTATTTCGTACTATTTTTATTCAGAGCATGTAAATGTAACATTATTTGCTAAGTGTATTTTTTCCCTATGAAATGTTGGAGTTCAGTTTAGAGTTCAGCATAGAAAAATAATCCTCTCTCTTAATTTCACAGTGAAATTTAGCATTGCAACACCTGAAGATGGAAAATTGGTCGGTTGATCAAGTCTGCAACTGGTTGAGACAGAGAAATTTAGGAGAACTAGTTCCGAAGTTTCGTGGTAAGCATTTTTGTTGTTTGTGTGGTTTTTGTTTAGTATTTATTTCTATGCCTTTAATTGGCACTGTCTACCTTGTTTTGGAGCATGTATATATATGCTAACTTCAGACTTTTATAGAAATTTATTAGGGTGAGAACTGGCACAGATCTGATAAAATAAGCGTGCCCATTTACTGTGAAGTCTCTGAGAAATGCTGGGGGATGAGATTAAGCCTGTATACAAATAAATACACCTCGAATCAGAGC
Organism: Burhinus bistriatus; assembly: GCA_013397275.1. Lineage (NCBI taxonomy): Eukaryota > Metazoa > Chordata > Aves > Charadriiformes > Burhinidae > Burhinus > Burhinus bistriatus. The sequence continues at coordinate 673,831 of VYXH01010762.1, forward strand.
TGGCAGTATAAAAGGCTTGACAGGGCCTATTTTATATTGTACAAATCTTTTGAAATAATGCAAGTGTAGTGTGTAAATACTTTATGTCTGAGTATATAAACACTCTACGAAAGAGTGCATGAGAAACTGTTACGTGAACAGGCTATTTGTTGTGTCCTCTCTTAAAAAGCTTGCTGCCCATGAATGAAGGAACAATCTGCTGCGATCTGAGCAAGGCCTGATTTAAAGCATTCAAATAGTAAGCTCACTGCTTCTGTATGTTTCAAACTCGGCTTTTTGTCAGGGGAAGGTATCTGGCCAGGCACTAGGACTCTTGGCGCTGCTTAGGAAAGGATGGGAGCTAAAACATCATCTTTTTAGCAGTTGAAGGAAACCATCAGCAGTAAAAAGCATCCTTGCCTCTGACCTGTCCTCCATTATCATGTTATTATGCATATAGAATGTTACTGTAGCTATAAAGTTGTTTTACAGTAATTCTTTAATCCCCTTCGATCTGCAGAAGAAGAAGTAAGTGGAGCAGCTCTTCTGGCTCTTAATGATCGTATGGTGCAGCAGCTGGTGAGGAAGATTGGGCACCAGGCAGTGCTGATGGACCTGATTCATAAATACCAGCAACAAAAGAGTGGGCTAGAAACCCTTACATACTGTTGCGAAACAGCTTCTCCAAAATTTCCAGAAGTAATCAGTGGGTGAGTTTGTACGTGGCACAGAAAATGTCAGTCTGGGTATAGCTGTATTCTTTCCATAGCATTTTATAACTGGCATTTACTAGCTCTTCAGCTGTAACTGGTTTTTATACTTTGACTATCTCTAACAACGTGTGAAATGCAAAGTAAGGTTATTACCTTGTGGTTTTAAACAGGGTATCAACATTTCTGAACAACATCATTAATTAATTTGAACTGCTCTTCATTTCCAGTTCTAGGACCTAGTGTTCATTTGGTTGAAGCATCCTCAAACTTACGCTATAGCTAAAATTTTCTGTATTTGCGATATTAAGCTTTTGAAGCGCTTACTTCTAAATGTTTGCAAGTCTTGGAGTAAAATCATGATTTAGCCAGAGATAATGTTTGTGCCACAGGTGTATTTAAATTCAGTCTCTCAAAGGAAGCTCTGGATTTGATCTAGGTATAAGCATTTAATAATTCCCACTGTGTGGAACTAGATAGGTTTTTAGAAAACAAATTCTGCAGAGATTGTCTTCACTGAGCATGTTCTGGCTCTTGGTTGAGCAGATTTCTTTGGTTGGTTTGTTTGGTTTTGTGTTGGTGGTTTTTTTTTTTTATTGCGGGGGGGCAGAGGTTGGTTGTTTGTGGGTTTTTTGGTTGAGTGTTTTGGTGTGAGTTGATTGGGGTTTTTTAGGTTGGCTGGCTGGCGTGGTTGCCCTACATCCTCCCCCTCCATTCTGATCTATTTTAAGTCTTGCAGGATTATTTTTTCTGAAAGTCTTGGCTGAGGAGAGACATCCTGAGCTCTGAGTCATCTATTCTAAGCCCAAGAATCCTGAGAGTAGAGAATGGCTTGACATGGATGCAAAATGCTTTTTTTCAAAGGAAAGGACTCTAGCACTAAGCCTGCATTAGTACACAGAAGTAGCCCAGTAGAAGCAGATGTGTAGAGCATTCTCTGTGGCATTTACCCTCATCTGAAAGGAGTCCAGGTTGTGCACTCCGAGATGACTCCACAGTGCAAACCAAAGCGTGGTAAATGGTGATGACTGGGTTATTTCCAACCAAATCACACTCATGAGCGGAACTAAACTGCTCACGTAGATACATCCTCTTGTCCTGGTGGAAGTGTTTATGAAACCCCTTGGGTAAATGGTCCAGCGTCATTGGAGGGAAGGAGGGGTGCAGGAAGAAGACAATGTCACCGCATATATGATTTATCATAGACTTGAAGTATGGATTCACAGCCAGTCTCAGTTCTCTGCACCAGGTTCCTGCCTCACTTGATTCATAGGAAGCTCCCTCTTTGGAGGTAGAACAGGTGTCTGCTGTGAAGAAGACTACTGTATGTGGGCCCTGTACTTTAGCCAAAGTGTGGTAGATACATAGTGATTTCAGCAGGGGGGTTCAGAAGAAAACATGTCCTTATGCTTAGGGCAGTTTGAATGCTGCTTTGGATATTTAGATTTCATCCTTGACTTTGTCAGGGATGTTTGGCTAGACGGCGTCTCAGATGTGACTGTTCCCTCTGTGCTCCTCAAGTCCTGAAAGCTAGGCTTTACCGTCTTACAAAGAGCATGCAGTTGCAGTCGTGTGAGGGCATAGCTTTTCTGTGAAGTTCTGCAGACTCAAAAAGTAAATCCAATGCTGGAAATCTCAAATATTAGTGAATACAACAGCTCAAAATCTTTCCCTACCTAGTCTTCTTGCCTGGAAAATAAGATGCTGGTATTCCTCTATTTACAGGGAAGTTAGGTAAATAAGCTTCTGTTTCTGAAACATTTTCTGTGTCAGAGTCAGGAACCACAGAATAAAACTCAAGCAGGTTTAAGAAATGCATTCAGTCATGTATTTTAGGATAAGTAAAAAATCAAGTTACTCTATGCAGTTTGGGGTATAGAATAATAAAAAAGCTACAGTAAAAATAGTATTTGTTATAAAACTAAAAGCTGTATCCTCATATGCAGGTAGCTGTAATTCTTATATCTTAACTCTGGAGTACTTGTCTTAGTGATGGAGTTTGAAATTATTGTGTCAGTTTGGTACATCTTGAACAAAATCTTGTAAGACTAATTTATTTTGACCTAATTCAAGGACTCATGACTAGAATAAAGTGTACAAGACACTGTTTTGAAGTAATGTAATAATAATATTTTTTTGTAAGCTGCTTTAACACAGAGGAACAGAATATGTGACAAAACCAAAAATTCATAGATCCACAATATTTGCTTCATGACGTTAGGCTGAATTGCAGTCTTGGTCGTATGAGCAAAGTCACCACCCTAAGGTTCACAGTTAATAGCATCTGTAGCTGAATGTGTGTCCGCACAGTTGCAGGGGACGGCTGTGAAAACTGAGTCTGAGTGATCCTGCCCCTTCTCCTGCGGTGCTTGAGCCCAGGTGAAAACCAACCATCTTTTCTGTTTTGCAGAATTATTTCTCAGCCAGGCCAATCCCCAGAACTAGCTCACCCTGCCAGTACTAGTGCAAAAGTGGAGAAGGCATTGCTCAGCCAAAGGGGCAGGGGAGAAAGCAGCACTATGGAAGTTGTCTTCTGGGTCAGCTAAAACCGCTGCGGAGCTTCCAAGAGCCGCTAGCGGTATTTCCCTATTGTATTTCTCACATGAACGCTATCCCCAGTGCTTGTTGGTGCACTCCTGGCCGGCCATTTCTTTATCCTGGTGTCCTTAGCATGTCTTCTAGCTGCGTGTAAGTTATGTTCAGCTCATCTCTCTGCTAGGAACAGAAATAAAGTCGTTTGTTGGACATAGAGTTTTGATTACGGTAGGTGAACGTGTTCTGTGTGGAAGTAATGGACTTGTGAAAGAACGCGGAATGTGACTTACATCTCCAGTATTTTGGATTAGGACATGGAAATAGCATCTTGTGTCTGTCACTGGTAAGGTGGAAGTGTTCTAGGTCACGCAGCAGAAACTGTATTTATGTGCGTATGAGGAGCTCGCACAGATGTTACCAAGTAGATATCAAGATGCTTTCCAATTCCAAGATCAATTGTTTCTAGGAGCCATATAGAGAACATATTGGATTTTTCTGGTTTTAACTGGATAGCTGAAAAAGCAATGTATTGATTCATGAAAAGAGGAAACTCCTCTTACAAACTTGGTAAACGTTAGTGTCCCTTCCAATAATAGCCTTTCATGTGTGAGTGTAGCTGAGGCTGGAACAGTTTAAAAAGCATCTTTGGAGTTCAGAGGCTCTGAAGAGGTGAGGTACAGAAAGGAAGCTGCGCCATCCCAAGAAAAGACTTCCAGGTGTCATAACTTCAGGGAGGTTTAGTTCTTCAATGTGGGTTTACATTTCCCTAAGCCTGGTTCTAGCAAGTCTCAGTAAGGCTTCAGCACCAGCACTTGCAGTAGTGAACCTTCTGATAATGTCACCTTAGTGGCCTCATTAAGAACATTTTTGTGCTGTTGCCTAATTGATTCAGTTAGAAGCTGGAGAGCCTGTTGGTGGGGTGAAGTGAATCTGTGTTCAGTGTTGACTGGCATCTGGTTGTACGTGATGTGCTAACATTGAACAATGCCTGTAATCGCGTTCCCTGTTCCCCAGTCCTCGGGAGATGTAGCTTATTACGGCAAAAATTACAAACCCAGCAAAGAATGGAGCCTTTAGCATCTGGCTAGCAAAGTACAGTTTTATTACCAACCTTTCTTGTTGTCTGTGGGTCAAAAAACTGTTGATGACTGCCATGAATTCTTGGCAGCATAATAGTAGCCCCTGTCTTAGCTCTGCCTTTCCCCCCAGTGCAGGGTAAAACTGTTGATGGTGACTTCTACAGGCAAAGCATGAAGAAGAAATGACTGGAAAATAAGGAGGGATAGAGGTATATGCACAAGTTAAATGGAAAGCAGTGGTTTGAACTGGAACATAGACAGCACAGTGGGTATCTGGAGTTTTTGGTGCTAGCGACAGGCTAGAGTTGGAGCAAATAGCCAGGAACAGAGGGATGTGAGACCAGGTGGCATTCAGGAATCTTCTAGAGTGGTTGGAGAAATGTAAAGCTGACCCAAAGGTTCAAGATTGGCTTAACCCTCAGAAAAAAATGCATGTTCAAGATTCTAGTTGAATAGAAACCACCTTGCAATACTCTAAATCTTCCCCTGCCCTCGCACGTTGTAATGATTAGTTATTCCCAGAGATTAGCAGTTATCCTGCAATGCCAGGAAGATGTATTTTTCTGGATTTTGTAACTGTAGTAATTAGACAATCACTAAGCAATATTATTTACAGATTTCCTTTAACTTGTCAAAGTTTAATAATTGAACTGAGAGATTAAGACACATCAGCATCATGTAAAATCATGACTATTCAATATGTTAATTTTTCTATTTCTGCCACTGGTATTTTAGAACCCTAAAACACCTCTTTTCTGTACACTGCACAAAACTTGACAGTGAAAATCCTTTTTTTTTTCTTTTCTTTTTCTTTCAGGGCTATTGACAGACAAACGTTAAATTCTTCTGGTCCTGTGGAGCAGAAAAAATATCTGTGCTCAACTGAAAATGAAGGACTAATCGATCACAGAGTGCTAAAGCAAAAGTGAGTTGATAATGCATTTACTAAATTTTCCTTACATTTAGAAAATGACATAAACACTTCTTTTTGCTTTATTAAGACTAAACAGATACTTCATAGAAAGTATTCCTAATTATTGGAGGCTGGGTTCAAGTATATTTAGAAAACAGTAAGAGCAGAAATTTATTAGGATTTGACTGAATGCAACAGTCATGGTGTTTTTTTCTGCTCTCTATCCTCAGTCCTTGCTCACCACCTCATGTTGCCTCATGCAGAAGTCAAGATACAACTTTGGTTTTATTTGTCTAGTTTTTAAAAATCCTCTTTTAAAGATGTGTTTTCAACAGCAATCTGGCAAATTAATCATTACAGAGTGGATAAGGCTATAAAAAAAAAAAATATCGTGTGTTTGAGGCACCTTAAATATAGCACCTGGGAAGGTAGGCATGCTGGTTTTATTTGCACACTCATTTTCCTTGAGTATCAAAATGTGTCATCTTAAAAACTGGAGGCAAGAGGAGGAGGTTTTGTTGTGGGGTTTTTTCTTTTTTTTCTTTTTTTTCTTTTTGTCCCCTCTACACATGCTTTTCCCCTTTGGAAATGGGCAGTTAGTGTTGAAAGAGACCCGTTCCTCTTTCAAGGCAATTGTTTTCTTGTTTGTGAAGCTTTCACTGCTGGTCATTACCTCCTTTTATTCCTGCCTGCTATAATTTCTCCCCCATAGATGTGACTGATAGCTTCATTGTGAGCCTGATATTCTGAGATAGGGGGAGGTCTTTCTGTAAAAATGTCTATTTTATCACTTTAAAAAAAAAAAAAAATCACAAGGACTTACGGATAAGGCTGGCTGGGAACAGAGGGCAGGGCATAGTGAATCACATAGTTTTAACGCTTTTAAAGTAAAGTCCTGAGATGAGGTTCAAAAGAACAAAACAGAAAAACCCAAACCCAAAGATCCTGTCAGCATTGTTGCCGATGAAACGAACCCAAATCACATAAAAACCTCAGAATAAACCATTAAAATGATCTTGCAATGATGGTTTATGGCCTATATTATTAAAGGATGCTTATTTTTAATTAACGATGAGTAATTTGCCTTGTGCTGTATAAAGAGTTTTAAATGGGTTGTGTGAATCAGCATAACACCGCATAGACTGGTTTTGGGAAATGTTCTCAGCCAATGTCAGTAGTAGCTTTCAAAGGCCCGTAATGGCCTGTTGAGGGACAGGGACTGCAGAAGAGCAGTGCCGATTCACCTTGGGGCAAAGGAGCGGAAGAGGAGGGAAGTCTGCTACTGTAAATGGAAGTGCCCCTTCTCGGTGAAGTAGTAGATGCCCTAAAAACCAGTGGAGCTGTGATGATTTGTAGTCTTGAAGACGTGAGTAAATTTTATGAGGGCTTCTCTTTAAAGGTCAGATGGGAAGCTGGCAAATGGCTTTCTCCCAAACAGCTGTTTTAACCGACTAAGACTGAGGATGGAACTGAACAGCCCTTGCATCCATTAACTGCTGCATTAGGATAATCCTTAGCTATATACTATTTTTGGATGTGAATGCTGCTGTTTAAATATGTCTATGACTTGACCCACACTGATAAATGCAATATTATAGAGTTTAGGTTCAGTATTTTGGAGGTTTTTTTCCTTTTCTTCCTGCGTTCCTTTCCCTACGGTACTCAACTTACAGCATTTTCAACAACTGATGGAAAATTTTAGTGTTTTATATGCTTGAGGGGGCTATGTCGGGTGTAAGTAGGTTGTGAAGGGTTGAATGAGGCATTTGTTTTAGAACTTTGATTATGGAAACACAAAAAGTTGTTTTGACTGTAATACAATGATAGAGTCTTAGCCTAGAGTATATAAGTAACCCCCCTGTCTATTCTGCTAATATACTTCAAAAGCTGGGTGGGTTGGTTGTTTGTTTGGTTTTTTTTTTTTTCCCCCACTCCATTTCCAGTCTATGCATTTACGTGCCATGGTGAAAAGTGTTTTTTCACATCACATCAATGGTGGCCATTTTTTGTATTTTGACACAACGTTAATCTGATATTTCTGTTAGATCAAGTAGAGGTTTTTTTCCATTACTTTAAATTTGGAACATTTAAAGTCTGTGTATGTGTTTCTCCCACCCAGTCTCACATCTTAACTTACGGGGAAAGTGAAGCTGTAGTAATATAGGGAGGTGATTCTGCACATAAAACACTCTGGACTCTTATTCTGAATAAGGAGGGTAGGTATCCATTTCTCATCAGCCAGACCAGATTTGGAAAAGCAGCAAAGAACAATGACAGCTTCCACTTTTCTTTGGTGGGGGTTCCTACCTCACCCATTTATCTGGTGCTAGAGCAGTTCATATAAGTACTTCTAGAATCAATTCTGCCAGGGGTTAGTTTAATGCAGTGGGGTTGGTTCAAATGTACAGTTCAAATGGTTGATATTTGGCCGGGGTTACACTTGTAGCCTCTTGTCTCCTCATTTATCCCACCTGAAAAAGAAGAACTTTTTGTGCTTTTCCCCCCACCCAAGACCCATGCACCTACAGCTTCAATAGCTGGCGTGGTTTTGCTTGAAATGAGTTTGTGGGTGCTTTTATGGATTATTAGTGCTGGTGAATTGGCTCAAAGTTTCTCTGTATCTTTCCTGTGTTAAATACACTCTTCTGTATTACTAAATATTAAAAAAAACCCAACAAAAAACAAAACCAAAGAAGATTGTTTAAACACAAAAATAAAGAGTAAGTTGGTGCAGCAATTGTATAGTTTTATTTTTCACGTGTTGAAATTGTGCATACATATAACCAGATGTGGTTTGTAGGTTACCTCAGTGGAATAACTTTTTGCTAGCAACTACAGAAGTAAAAACAGCCAGTCTTTTTGTTAATCTGCCAAGAAGATGAATCTTGAAGCAGTGCTTTTCTGTGAAGACAGTAAGATAGCTACAGAGAATGATTCAATAAATACATTTCCCCTATACCTGCTTTTCTGTATCGGAGTACCAGCAGCTTGATGGCTCCTGGCAGCCTGGTGTTTATCTTGTTGCTAAGACAGAGGCTGTCATTGCTTGTAAATACCTGACACTGCTGTGAAAAAACAACCTTTTATTGGTTGGTTTATATGTCCTGTCTGCCTTTCCTCCAGGTGTTTGTTTATCAAACGACATCCCTAACATATCCCTTTTCTCACTCTTTCCAATATGACAGTCCAGCTCTTTTCCTTCAGGAGTGATGTCCTGGTACAAGTTTATTTGTACATTTATTCTTTCTATAAAAATGTGTTCTGTAGCTCTTGAGTGTTGTGTAACAGATTTACTGTCTGAACACCTTGCAGTAATTTGCTCAGAGCAGGCTTATGTGCACAAGCAGGATAACAGATCTTCTGGCCAGCCTTGGCAGCCTTGAACTTCTCTGTCTGCTGTGGATTTGGAAGATGCGGTCAGTGCTCAACTAAACCTGGACCTGCTAAGTGTACGTATGCCAATACGGCCAGTGCCAACATTGACAGTATATTAGTGCTGGTGCCCACATAAATTTGGGCTGATACCAAGGACGATGAATTAGAATATTTATTTTAAAATAAACTTGGCTTCTGTCTCCAAGGTGGCTGTGCTGGCCTGCATGGTTGCAAACCACCCTTCATCTGTTGGCTCAGTGAAGCCAGCTTGCCTGCTGCAAGCCCTCTCGAGGTCGGGCACCCGCCAGCGGGCACTAGTACATCGTGTGAACTAGTAACGCCCCACTGATAGGGACTGGAGGTGAGCAGAGCAGGGAGCCACGTTAACAGCACTGTACATCTCCTTAGCTGGGACAGTCTCGCATCTAGTTCGGTCGGACTGCAGGCAATTGCACTGACTACCGGGTAGCTGCACCTGAGTTGTGTTTTAGTTTTGACACGTCATTCTGCTAATGATCTTTATAGAGCTCCTTCCTTTGTTTCCCCATTACCCTCACATTGATACCATTGGTCTGTGTTTAACGTGTTTTATCAGAAGCACACTTACGCTTGTGCTGTAAAAAGAAGAGGGGGGGGGGGGGAAAGGTAGCTAGCCTGAAAAACTGTTGCTTAGTCAATTATTTCAGATGATTTTGCTCCCTTTACACAAGAGACAAAATACTGCTTTTACATGTATACACTTATACACATATGCAACTATAGTCCTACAAAGAAAATCATAGCTGGATTGTGCCTCTTTGTATAACCTAAGAGTTTCTTAGTTTCTATGCAGAAGCCTTATTGTTGATATCATCAGAATTATTTCTAGTAGCTGTGATGATCTTTTTTTCAGTTAGTTCATATGGACATGAAAAGCAGCTATAAAAACCCCATGATGAGTCTTTGACAATGGTCAGTAGTAGAAGAAAAGAAGTACCGTCTGTCTGTTTTGTTCAGAAGTATAGACATCAGATCCTTCCTTTGATTATACCTTTATGATGGCTAATGTTTAGGCATTCTAAAACCACAAACTGCATCCAGCCCATTATTTTTAACAGTGATTGATTGAATATTTCTTCTATAAATTTCTCTCAATGCTTCTGAAGCTATTGTTTCAGTAATAGATACCCCTGTTGAATGATGTATTATAATAGAAAAACAATTTCTTTTTTTATTTTAATGATTCCTTATAATTTTACTTCAATTGTTACAACAGTTTTTATGAAGATGGAGTATCTGTGGGCTTTGGTTTGTGTGGGGTTTGGGGGAGATTCTTTAAATTTAGGTTTTCAATTTATGTGGCTGTAAGAATTTCTGCCACTTTTTTTTGTCAGCGTTTCATGTCTCTGTCATTGCAGCAGGAAGCTTAAGCATGCTAACTTAAATTAAACGAGAATACTCACAGTAATATCTTCTCTGTGATTGTTGCTTCAATGTTTTGGAAGTCAAGGCAACTGGACTCATGGTTTTGGAGCACTTGAGGTCAGCAGAGCTGAATTTACTGATACGGTGCTGTGAGTCTTCCACAAAAGTTTGCGGGAGAAAAAAATGGTTAGATCTCCATTCTTCCACACCAGAAATAAGCAGAGTCTTACAAATGACTTGCAGGAGATACTAACTGCATTGCCTTGGTTAAGGTCTAGCAAAGTCATAAAACCACCACCAACAAAAACCCCAATACATAAAATTCTTTGGATACAGTATAACACATCTTACATGAGTGAATTCAAATAAACTCTGTTTCTTTAAAATGGCTGATTTAGCTGGCAGTTCTGTCAGTCAGATTCCCCAAGGAGCACTTTCTCTCCCCCATCTGTAACCTACAGCTGCTGCCCTCCTCGCATGAGATGGAGGTGCAGAGCCTTCACTTACGTGCTGCAGCTGCTCAGAATGGAAACTGTCAAAAAATCTTGACTCCCTCTAGGAGAGGGTTGTGTTTGCATCTCACAAACTTTCTTTAAAGCTGATTAATTTTGCCTGTAACTTCGTGCCCGTACTGGACCTGATGATTTCTATAGCAAGGGTACTGCAGGGAAAGCTGCAACTGGAGCTGCTCTGGGAAACGGGCAGCTATGGTGTGTCTGCCAGCTCCCACCGCCTAGCCTCGCTGAAGCTAACGCTGCTGCAGGTAACTTCTCGTTCAGTCTAAAGGGTGCCTGCCCTACATTTAATGGGAACTGAAAAAGTAAAAGACATCATCAAGCACTAGGTAGGCTGCAAATCCCCGGCTCTAGGGAATGACTGGGAAACTGCGCATTTGTGCTGGAAATTAGGAAGTGGCAGTGAAGCACATGAAGAGAAAGGCATGAGAATCTTCCAGGCACCGATTGTGGAACCGTGAATAGAAAAGAACGCCCCATTTTATCCTACTATTGAGAAGGGAAAAAGAGTTTCTCTTGATACTTAATAATCTGTAATCATTTCTTCCTTTTGATGGAAACAAGCTTTACAACCTTAAATATTGTCATACAGTTGAAAGCATACGTGTGTTAGGGAAAAGGCAGGTTTTCTACAGCTGCAGACTTTTCCTTCCTTCACATCTGCAAGTTCCAGGTTTTCTTTTCTCGTCTGTTTCTTCCTTGGCTTTGTAGATGTGGACTTTTTTCCAGCCTACAAATCTTCCAACAGCAGTCTCTTGCTAATGTTTGGTGTAGACAGCTGAAGGGCTAGACCCTCGTTGGTGAAAAATGGGAATTGCTGAGGCTCCACCCACGTGCCGAGTTCTATCTGGATGTGCTGAATGTGGTAACTCACTGATGTCAGTAAGGTTCTGCTCCACTGTGATGTCCTCTGAGTTACTGGGACCTGAACTGATACAAGATGGGCGGACTTCAGTAAAGTAGGCAATAAGAAAGGCATGTGGCACACAGCCTGTTTATGCATGTCACTTTTTTCTTAAATGAACTAAATAGATGCAGGAGACTGATCCTGCTTACCAGTATGCTCAGAAGTTTAAAGATGACAACATCACATGATCTAGTATTTGAACCTTTTTCTAGGTATCTACTGGACTTTGCACAGCTATCTTGATTGAGCTGTCTATATGGATGACAAGATTATGTCTACTGACTTGTTACAGCTAATTCAGTCAGCCCTGTCTCTCTGCGTGAGGTTGCACAGGACACTGAGCTTGGAGACCATGATGCTGGGTTCACTCACCACTCTTCACTCCAGTGCAGTCTAAAACCTTCATCGAATGATCTGGGTGATGCTGCAAGTGTGTAAAATCTTTGCCTTTTTGTCAGTAAAACAAGATATTCCCTGGGATTAGGGATCCCAGGGGTTACGTAATTCAAACAGGTGGGCTTTTTGGTTTTTTGTATTGTTTTATTTTGTGTTTTGTTTTTTTTTTTTTTGCCAGCTGAAGCAGACAAACAGCTCGTCCCAAAATGACGTTATTTTATAGGTTTGTGTCTCACTAAACATGCTGTGCGCAAGCAGTGTAAGGCTGTAATGGAGCCAAAGGGCAAAATAGCTTTGTGAAATGGTGCTGTGGCTTGGTACAGTAAGTCAAGTGGTCATCTACAAAAGCTGAGTGGTCAAAAGCTCTGTGATTAGTTGTGTCCTTGCTGAGGATATGCTTCTTGGGGTGCAGTTCCATATTGCAGCTAACACAAAGAGACCAGCTTGCTTCATCTGCACTGATACTTGTTTCACCTCACGGGGAACCATTCTGGGGACCTAAACAGGGAGAAAACTAAACCAAGAAGAAAAATGAAGAATTTCATCACTGTAGCTCCTTGAAGTAACTTGCTGCAGGGTTAGAGGCTTCCCAGTATGAGTAAGAAAAGGGTAGAGATGTGACAGTGGTGGGAGAGGGAGGCTGACATTTGGCAGCAGCTAGCCATCGGCTTGATTTAGCTGCAGCATCAAATGTCTTAAGAATTGAGAGAAAAGATGTAGGAATTTGTATTTTGGGATCTTGATCTTATATCTGTGTCTCAGGTTAGCTAGAAGACCAGAAAGGGATGGTTAGAAACAGGCTATATTTGTTTTTACCTAAATCTCTAACTGTAATGCTGTTCTCCACAATCAAGGAAGGTCTTGGCTGTATGCATAAATCCCAGGGCACATGCAGTTTAACCGAACTGTCCTTTTAGTTAAACGAGTTTGCATGTGAGCCTTTCTGGGGATAAAGTTTAGTGTGAATTGTGTCTCTTTTCAAACAAACCTGTATGTCATTGTAAAATATTACTGCGCATATTTAACACGACTGCCTAACAGCGATGATTTCAGCAAAAGCTAGTAAAATATTTAATCTATTGCACCGTGGAGACTCAAGGAATTTTTCGATCTTGTTTGGACAGCAAGGAAGTATTTTCTGTGTTGGGTAAGGCTGAAGAGAAATGGAATTTGGAGTATTTTTGTTGTACTGGCAAATGCAAAGGGACTGCTAGAGGGGAGAGTTACCATGCCTCTATGGCTATTAGCCATCCCGACTCCAAATAAATTTTATTTTCCTCAAGGAAATGAGTACAGTTCAATTTGCCTGAACTGAACCTGCTAAACCATTCCACTTTTGGAAATGACAGTTCAGCATCGCTGATATTAGCAACAACAGGAATATCGGTGCTGCTCAGCTACAAATTACTGCACATTTTAAACTTCTGTACGTTTTTGAGCTAGTCTACATGATAGCACGAGGAAAAAAGTATGTAGTAACTTGCAGCCTGTCTGCTATACCACATTCATCAGTGAAGTTTGTGAAAGTACAGGATTCAAACTTGCAGGCCCCTCACTGATGCTACGTTGAACATCTGCACTTTATTTGCATAGAAGGGATTTCCAAGTGATTTCGGAATCTGGGTTGGGTTTTATTTTCCCGTTTGTGTAATAATTTATCACCAAAAAAGGACATGAATGTGTCTGTGTGGATATGTTTGTCACTTCTCACACAGTTTTTCCTTCTTTTGAGACTGCAAAGTACTAATAGAAATTCACTCCAGTTTGCATCTACTGTTAACCATCTGCATCCTATTAAATCTGGTGAATTTGGAGAGACAACAGCCCTGGCCGTTTTGTACCCGTTTTGCATGGGGAAAGGGTAGTGCTGTGAGTACTGCTACTGCTGTTAATATATTTACGAGGATCAAGTGACAGTACCCAATTTTTTTTTTTTTCCCAGCACAGTATTGCAATTTGCAGTAGTGCTGGGGTTGGTAAAGTTATATCATGGCTGTAGAGCTTTTAGCAGCCTGAAAGTTAGCAACCTACAGTAAAAGGTGCCAAGATGGTGTGGCAGCATAACCAGGTCTACAAGGTTATGAGAGTTATAAGCTAATCTACTCAAGAAGGTGTCGAGGCTATAACTAATGCTATAGGGGCTCAAAGTAATCTGCCTCCCAGATATATAGTAATCTTTCAAAGTGGTATAAACTAAGCTATTGCAAATGCTCAGCCGTTGATATTGCAGTTGATTTTGCCAGCCTAAAGGTATTGGTTACCATGGGATTTTTTTTACATCCTTATCTGAAAGTGGCTAGCTAGCAAAACCTCCCAATACAGACCTTGCTAAAACTCTTCACAGTTCTTATTTATGTACCTAGCTCTTGTTTATAGGCTGCTGTAGAGACCTTTAGGAGTGAAAACTTGTGTGTGTTGACTGGACTGAAGTCTAGCAGTATTTCCCTCCGTAACTTTCATAGACTCAAAAGCTAGTGCAGCTTGGAAGGGACACTGGAGCATGGCTAGTCCAGCCACATGTCTCTGTGTGGGAGCTTTCACCTACCAAGTGGGGGGTTCCTAAGTTGAGACATATACAGTATAGATTTCAACAACTGTGGTAACTATCTTGATTTCCCTCATAATTAGTGGAGAGAAATAGATGAGAGAGAGCATCTGGTCTGATTTAGATGTCTTCTAGTTGTTCTGTCATCCTTCAGTGGTGCTTATGTCTCCCCAGTGAATATAAAGGGAGTGCAGATAATTAATTCAGATATAGATATGTGTATATTTATACCATGTAAGCATCTACATTTGTCATCTATAATGATAGCGTTTTATTTTTAAAATTATTTTAAAATTCTGGTAGTTGTTTCCAAATTGCAGGCAGCAATTTAAATTAAAGCAAACGTACATTTGTGATACTACATACATAACAGGACTCTTTAGATGTCTTTGGCACCTCTCATTTGAAATTTCTTTACTGGGTCTGGACTACTATGATTGGGAAGCTGTCTAGGGCTGCCAGAGCCACTCCTCCTTTTAGGTGGTTCTTGACTGACCTCCAGCTCAATTTATCTCTACTTTTCCCTGTGTTCCTTTAGCTTTAGGGTTTGGCAGGCTCTCTGGAGGCGAGAAGCACTTGGGTAGCCAGTGGTGATACCCTGCCTCAGGCTCACCCAGCTGGGGTGTGACATCTGTAAATAGTGCTGATGGCCTTCTTGGGACCGGAGCTGTGGGTCCTTAGGGGCTGCGTCTGCTTTGTTTCCAGCCATGTGCTGATGGTAACTGCCTTCATCCCTTTGCTGCTTTCCCCTTTGGGAGGACAGTCTTAGCTAATGCCATGTATAGGATTTTATTCAATTAAGCTGTTCAGCTTACTTTCAGGAGTAAGTTAGCAGAACTGGTAGGAAACACATTATAAATGATGACAGATAAAGTTATTTTGCGACAGTAGCAAGTCCCCAGTGACTTCCTCCACTCTGCCTTCTGCTTTCAGTTAGTGACCACCTTCTAGCATCCGCTGATTAAAACTTTTCACAATTGACATCTGGTTATAACCCAATATGTTTTGATTGCAGCTTTTGTGGGTATTCTTTATGTAGAAAACAAGAAAGCAAGCCTCGAATTTCTATAGCGATAACTTTCCTTTGTGTTGAATTTTTGCTTGTATTTTTCTTTCCTTTTTGCTTGCATTCCCATAGGAGGAGGACATGATCATGATGACATAATCTTTTCTTTTACAGAAAAAATCTGAAGTCGTTTTTTGCAAGATACAAGACATTGCAGTGGACAAGTTCTTACGCTTTACCAGACTTCCCTTATGATGTCAAGTGCCTACTGGCAGAAAAAAAATGCCCTGATCACAGTATGAGAATAAGGATTATTGAATTTTTACAAGCGGACATGACAAAATACCTGGAAGGATCGCTGTGAGTAAACATTGAGATTTATCTGGGGGCATTACCAATTGGCTGCAGAAGTAAATTTTCAAATGAATGTAAAGACATTCTCTTAATATGCTTGCTTAAACAGAGGAGCCTAAGGGCCTGAAACCTGTTGAAGCCGACAGGAAGACTTCATGCAAACCTTAAAGCTGTTCCCTTTGTTATTTGGAGGGGAATTGGTATTCTTGGAAATAGTCAGTTTAATGTATATCAGTATATACTCCAGACGGTGTCAATTGCTGTCTAGAATACCAAGTATTTCTTCTATATCTCCATCTTGTTTGCACAGGTATCCGAACAGTCAGCAATACAACATTGTTGTCAATGCCCTGCTGCAGGCATACCCCTTCCTTGATGAAGATGGGAACGGCTTTGTAAGTATTGTAAAGAGTCCTCCGTCTTGAAAAATGCAGGTGGGGTCTTTTTTAACATAATTAATCACAAGAAAATAACCTAGTGCAGAGGAAATCATTGTTGATTTCTTATATACTGGCTCTACTCGGAGCTGTAAGCTTCACTTTGACATTTTTGGCAAATCACATTCTTATTTCGTTATATTAATTAAAGACTAATCCAGTTATTCCTCAAAGCCACTGTGAGAGCACGCAGACCTGTACATGAAGTCCCTGGTTACTTGTTGGGTACAATTGCTTTCTGGATTGATTTCTCCCAAAGTAAATATGACTTATTTTTCTTTTTAAAAACAAGGAAGCCAATGTTTAGAAAATTGTCTGTCTGAGGGCTAACATACGATTGATGCTCTTGCAATGCACTATGATCGCTTGTGTGTTAGATATCTAGCTACAGCATTCAGTAATACTACTGGTTTAGGTATGTCAGGAATCTAGGCCTAATTTAAAAAAAAAAAAAAATAATTAAAACCCCTGGTTGGGGTCTCAGTGGGGACATAACAGAAAGCAGTGGAAGGAGATGACTTAAATTTGAACTACATTTTTTCACTCCTGTGACCCAGAATACATATCTGTAGTCTCAAAGGACAGTGTTCACCTTTTGACTTCACATCATTGCTTTGCCATGTGATACTTTTATAGCATCTTGTAAAAGCTTGTGAGACTCAGCGGGGATTGTTAGCTTTAAACGTATATAAATATATATCTCGTGTGGAGTTACTGCAGAAAGCAAAATGATTTTGAGAATAAAAAAAAAAAAAAGTGAGGATTAAGAAATGGCTATTCTAGTTCTCCCCTGAGGCCAGGCATTGTAGGAGGGAAGGGACTAAAGAAAACAAACACATCTCAGAGAGGAGAGAGGGAGCAGAAAGATCAGAGAGCAACAGTCCACTCCTATTTTTAATCAGGATTCCTCTCTGAATACCCCAGTGGGTGTTCCCGGCCGGGGTCCTGGGTAATGCTACAGCTTCATCTGGCTCTCTTTGTGAAGGGGAGCTGGAATGAGTTTCTGGGTGGGTCTGAAGACCTTTTTACAGCCTTTAGCTTTTTAAAACCGTTTTTAAACAGAAGTTCTTAAGCTAGGTTTTCAAAGGGCTTTCACTGCAGTGGGACTGTAGACTGAGTGAAACTACTTATAACTCCATTCTTTGGGAAATGGCTCACCTCTTCCCAGATCGGTGCCAGAATTGGTGCTGGCAGAAGTTAGGTGATGGGGCAGAGACTTTAGAGTTGTTGTTCTTTATCTTTTGATATTTCTCTCATGCTTACTAGAAAGCATACCTAGAAGAAATCACCATAAGTAAGCGAGGAAGCTGGAATTAGCAGTTTGCAGTATTGCTAGTCTAACGCTTCTGGGCTAGCCCCTCTCCATCGCTTGAGGCTGGAAAAAAGGCACGAAAGGTGTATGTCTGTATACTTAAGTTTGGAGGAGGGGATGAGGATGAATTACTATTTTTATTGGCCCTACTGTTAGACATTCTGTTCTTCCTTTACGATCATAAAGACTATAAATCCTTCTTTTTTCTTGATCTGAGATAGTTGTGTGTTACAACAGCAAAGGCTTAAAACAAACCCTACAACATATGCACAGCTACTTAGCATGAGCCTTGCAGTAAAAACTGAATTCTTATACCTTTAAGAAACAAATGAACAACAACAAAAAAATTGGCTAACCACCATTCCTTTTATCTTTTCTCAGAAAAAGTGTCTTTGGCAGCTCAAAAAAGTGGAAGTTTTTGTAGGCTTTTTCTTTTAAAATCGCCTCAGGCTAACAGGGATCTATAAGAATTACTGCTTGCTGTTCCTGATAACAGTATTGAATCACAGGTCTTGTAAGATGTAAAATACTACTTACTGAGAGGTTTTGAATACCTTAAATTTGTTTATCTATAATAATTAGACAGTTATTACACTTTTTGAATAGTACATTAAAAGTATTTAAGAAAACTATCATCAATAAATTCAGAGGTAAAGCAGAAAGGTCTTTACTTGGGGACTGGTAGCTAAAGGTAGAAAAGGAAAACTCTAACGAGAGTAGTATTTGAAGCAAATATGTTAGTTACATTAGTTATTAAATAACATACACATAAATTTCTGGAGATGCAGTTCATATAATGTGTTTCTGGTCTCTACCTTGGGAAGAGAAGAGTAGCACTATGGAAGTTCTGCTTTCTTTCTGTGGACTCCAAAGGGAGCCTCGAGTGACCAGCTGTGCACAGATGTCTGTGTCTGATAGACAACTCCCTCCTTTCGGTGTGTTGTGGGGCTGGAGAAAAGCGCACACCGAACATGGCAATTCACCCGGGCAGGCCCCTGAGAATAATGGTTTCCAGGACTGGTTAAAGTTATTTGAGTTGATTTAGAATACCAACAGACATGTTTTCAGGTACTTGGACTTTTAATTTCTTGTCAAAGTTACAGGGAAAAGGAATAGTTGCATGCATTTCAAAAAACAAAAGAGCTGAACGTACTTTGGAGTAATAAGTCTTGCGTCCCCTCTGGTGTGCTGGAGCTCACTTCTGCCATCGGGTGCTTCTCTCGCTGCCACGCAAAATGCTCTATCCCACTGTATTGTTACTGGCGTTAATGTATTGCTCTTCATTTATTGCTGTGCTATCTCAGTTCCTAGATTCAGTTAAACTCTAAATTCATGCTTAAAAGGAAAGCAATTGCTTACCCTTTGGGGTGGAGGAGCAGCCACAGCGTTTGCTGAGGTCTGCAGATGGCTGCAGTAGTTCTTAATGAGATGCCCCGAGAAGGTCTGTCAGCGGTGTGATTTTATTTTTAACTCACAAGTCTTACGGTTTGGAGCCCTTCACCAGAAATGGATGTGTCTTGGCTGCTGGAAGGATGCAGTGGAAACTGTTCTGGGTTCTTCCACAGCAAGTATGCATGCCTGTGCGTGGTGCGGGTAGGGGCAGGCGGTCGGGGCGGTTGGGCTTTCTGGCTGAGAAAAGGGAAAGTTCATCCCGTGAGAGATCTTGACATTCCAGAATTAGCTTTTCCTTCTGACCAAGAACAGAAAATCAGAACATAAAGAACGTGATGTGATGAAAAGCTTGGAGAAACTTTGAATTGGAAATGTCAGCACTTTTGTTGCAACGTTTTCATGGAAATGAAGTGGCTTGGTAAACTGGAAAGGGGAAAGATCTGCTGGAAAACATAGAGGAACAACAACAAAAAACCAAACCTAAGAGTGCCTAAATTCACACCAGTATTTTCATGACAGGAAAAAATTTACTTGCAAAACTTTGAACATTCCATTTTTTTGTTGTTTGGTTTTGGATTTTTTCCCCCAAAATACTGGACATTTTTTATTTACAATGCCAAACTATTTTAAACAAGTAATTTAAACAATGTGTGCATTATGTAGAAACTTAGTCTAGTATTTTCAATCTCATACCATTGCAATGAGAGGTCGTTAAGGGTTCAGTGTTTCGAGATTTATTAATAGATTATCCATAATTCTATTTTCTTGGTTAAGAGGTTTCCCAATTAATTTTGCAGTAGGGGAAAATATGCTTCTGTGCCATCAGCCCTTTTGCAAAGTATATCCAATGCAATATAGTCAGGATGATGATAATGATCCTAAATGAGTAAGTTTACAAATCAGGTTATGAGTAAGCTATTTATGTACCATGAATTTTAAAAGAAGGTTATTTACTAGGCCACTCTAGAGGCAGTGGTTAAGAAATAATTCTCTGAACTTCTAAATAAGAAGAAAGCCCATTTTATACTAAAGGCAAAACTCATTTAAGAGGTCTGTGGAGCGCTTGGAATGAAATTAATTTCCCCACCCCGTTCCAAGATTAGCTTTTGGAAAAAAGTGCTGTAAAGTGATTACCTAAGGAATTTTCACCATGATCTTTCCTTCTACTTAAAGAGGAATGTTATCCTAAATTAACACATAAAACATTTAAAAAAATTAATCTGAATTTAATCATTAAATAGATTATAAGATTTCTGATGTATAATGTAACCAATGCAAGTATTTGTAAGTAGTTACAGACAAACAGGTTATATAGAAACAGCCAAGGACGTAGTCACAGCAGTCAAAAGAAAATTGGCATGACACTGTTTCTTGACCACTTGCAAGATACTATTTTATTTGTATTTATTCCTTTTACAAGGGTTACAACCAACCATTTAGAAAGAGTCACTGCCCTTATTTCATTTCATTTCAGCCAACATGTTGAAAATTGTATGGTTTCAAGAAAACCTTACATGAGGAAGGAAAAGAGAGGGCTCTCTCATCCGCGCTGCTGGGCAGTGGGCTTTGCGTAAGCGGTTCCCTCGAGCTCGGGGCTGCTGGGATGCCGGTGAAACCCGGGATCCCAGTGCTGACATGCCTGATTTATGTAACCACTGCGCACAAAATGATTATTTGCTAGTAAATTCCTGCTTTTAATCTGTGTGTAATCCTTTCCCTCCTATGTCAGATAGACACAGATTAATCCTTCTGCTCTCTTACAAGCATTGTAAACCTTCCTGGGGTGGTTTGGGGTTTTTTTTTTTTTTTTTTTTTTTTTTTTTTTTTTTTTTTGTGGGGGGGGGGGGGGCACGCAGAATTAATAGAAAATAAAGTTATCAGCTAAAAAATGCTAACGAAAGCATCCTTTTTAGAAGATGCATCACCCACTAGGGAAGCCACATAAATGTATGTGTTCACGGTCTCATTCATGAAATAGGTATGTGAGAAGGGACTTGGCTAAGCTTATGAGAATCCTATTACAGCAATAGATTTAGCTAAAACTCTTAATTTATCTGAGGACAGGAGGATGAAACAGCTGAATGTTTTGAACTTTGAGGGATATTTAAAGCTCTGTATAGGTATCAGCATATTCTTTCATGTGGAAGAATAAGTGAAAATGTCTTCTAGCCAAACAAAGGTTTGCAAAAGAAAGAAACTGTGCAAAAGTCAGCTAAAGGGATATTTAAATTGTCAGCTGCTAATATATTCTGGGATGATCATGTTTTAAAATATTTTAAGATCTGTTGAACACTTCAGAGAAATGTTAAGCTGAGGTTTTTGTTTGCATGTTTCTTAACAGCCATAAAATAACAACGTTCCAAATAAATTTTGCTAGGAATATAACGTTTGGGGTATTTGCATTAAAATGTAAATGCATAGGGCTGGAATTGTAAACATATTTAGGAACCTTAATGGTTCATGCAAATACCAAGTAGGATTTTCAAGGCATGCAGTCACATTACTGCTTTTGAAAACAGTGCTGGGGTGTAATACTCAAATTGAGGCAGTAAATAAGCCTTGTGAGAAGCCTGGGTGAGCAGTTGTGCTCCATTTCTAATTGTTACGTTCATGTTGGTGACGAAGTGACTCCTGTTCCAGCAGAATCCTAAGTCTGAAGTTTACATACTAGAAATGCAGATGGGTTTGTTTTCTTCCCAGTTCTCAGATGTTCACATGTGGCTGGCAGCGAAAGGATACTTCTGCAAGAGCCCGTAGGTGGGTGGCAGAAAGTGTCCCACCAGGAAGGGCACACCTGCCCTGGCTGGCCCAGGTCTGCCCAAGAAAAGCTGAGGAAGGTGCCACAGGGACTGTATTCTCATCACTCTTCCACTGTCATTTTTCACCATGAATGGAGCTCTTGCTTTTAGGATTGAGGACGTGTAAGTCAGGTAGTATCCATGGGAGGTGGAAGCAGTATGTTCAGCAAGAGAAAGGCAAGGTCACATTGCCTTCACCACCCTCTCTTAAGAGACCCTCCCATCCATATCCCATGGGTGAGAAAGGCAGGTGGCAGACTCACTGCAAAGAAAGATACTGTACTACTTCGTCTCCTTTTACTCAATTCTAGTTTACACCAAAGTTAACCCTTAAAGTCATATGACCTTGACTAATAAATCACACCACTTTGGTAAGAAATTTGGAGTAAATATTCTTCTGTTTATATTGTGGTTTAGTATTTCAGTTAGTACAGGCTTGAGTATAGTATCAGGTCAGTATAGTATTGGAGTAAATTTTAGAGAATGGGGTGATAGCTATTGAAATCCCTCTTGCTACGTCCTATCATTTACAGTCACTTTCTGACTAATTTTTGTTCCCTCGGACTGTTGAAACCCCCTCAATAACTGGAATGAGCAGTTGCTTTTAAGGATGTGAAAAACATTTTCAATATTTACAACTGCAGGTTTTGCCTGAAGAAATGTTTAGCAGCCTTGGCTTGGTAACTGCTTCCCCATGTGTCGGTAGTTAGCACGGCTGGGTCCCGCCACGGGACGCCCAGCCAGGGACTGCAGGTGAACAGCCGTCTGTCTGTAAGGATGTATGGGGAGGTTTGGCTGCCAAGGAGTGATGAGTGGCTCCATTAAACAGGGACTGCATCCACTTGCAGTGCAGAACTGCCTTTGAATTCCAATTTACATGCCTTGAGGAGTCTCACAAATGCTAGGACCTGCTTAAATGATCCTCTTAATTCAGCAATTTTGAGTTCAGTTTAATAATACACTTGATCCGGTGTAACTGTAGGCTCCCTGCAAAGGGCAGCATCCCGCTGTGTCTTTCCTGCTCCCTTCTGTTAGATATAATAATCATACAACTGCACAACCAGTCAGATGCTGTCAGAGGCAGAGGAAAAATAATCCACTTAAGAAACCCCCCATTAGTTTTCTGTGGCATCAGTGAGCTGATCTGATTCACTGTGTGGTTTCATGACCTGATGTCATGAATGGAGTATGCCAAAGTAAGAGCTGAGAGAAGGAAAGCAAACTGCAGTTTCATTGACAGCCCTGGTTATATTGGGTAAATCTAATCCTTATGTTCAATTACTGTCATCCTTAACGAACCACGCTGGTGCCAGTAGCCCCACTGTTGTTGCCACAGAGTCATATACCACAGGTGCTTGTGTTTCCTTCAGTCCTGAAGCCACCAGTATGTTGATGCCACCCTACGAGTCTTTTTCTGCCTAGTGGCAAACACTTTTTTTATAAAACAGAGTTAGATAAAAAAAGGTGACCTGCTTTAGGAATGGGGCAAATTCTTGGAAGATACTGCTAATGACAGAGATTTTTTTTTCCCCATGCAGTTGCTGTGGAAACGGGCCCTTAAAGATCGTTTCAAATATGTGCGGAGACCCATTGAAGATGATGAGCAAGTCCTGAGGAACAAATGCAAGTTTGGCCACAGGCGAGGACAGACCAGGAAATCTTCATTTGCTGAAAACAAACCTGATGACGTCCAGGTGCAGGCAGAGGTAAGATTTTTGGTGCTTAACTGAGTTCTGTGTCTTTCAGCTCCTCTGCTGATGGTAAGGCCATCAGCCAGTAGAGAAGAGAATGAAGTGACCTCATCCTGTTTAAAGTAATTTTGTATAGAATTTGTCCTGTCCTTGGCTTTTTTTCCGTTTCTGGAGAACTAAATATCAACAGCGGAGCTAAGCCTGATACTGGATGCCTTGCGCATTTGTTGTCATTTAGAGTTGTTGCCAATTGGATATAAAATTCTGTCTGTTTTTTTAACTGCAATATTCCCATTCTGCTTTAGGTTATACGCATCCAGTTAGAGTGAAAAACAAGAGGGGCTTATGTCTAAGAGCTGGAACCTTTGTACAAGTAAGAATGCAAAGAGATATTTCAGCTGGTAGCAAATGGCCATAACCTACTGTCACATTGCACTTTGTTGTTCCTAAGCTGTTTATGTTGATGTGTGATATACATAGGGATGCTTAAAATGTATGCATGCAGTTGCTGTATTTCCCTTTAGTTAGAGAATTCAGAGAGCCGTCACTGTCCGGTAAGTGTTTGAAGCATACTAATTAATTTGTACACTTTCATAAATACTTTAAGGTTCCAGTTATGCTTTGCCAATGCTCCTCACACTTCCTTCAGCGCTGCAATTAAAATGTGGTAAAACTTAAACAATTGTAAGCATGTGATAAAGAAGATGTGGAAGCAGATATTTCACTTTAGTTTATATACATCCGTCCTGCTGTTTACCAGACACATGTCTTTAGGGGAGCAAGAGTGGTTTACTGGATGCATTTCTGCGTACATCGCTGTTGTGTTTGAAGGTAGCTGTGGTTTTCTGCCCAAAAAGCAGATACATGTTTTTGGTTTGGTTTTAGCATGTTTGTTTGTTTGTTGTTTCTTTGCTGACACTTCAGTGATTTCTGTTTAGTGCCTTTTGATTAATGTGTGCAGGAATAGTTCCTCTTTTTGCCTGCTTCAGTTGAAAGGTGCAGAATGTGTGAAGCAAGAAACCCTTAATTTGGGTGCAAAACAATAAACAGTCTTGCATGTGCTGAAGGAGAAATGACAGGCTCCTAGTTTAGCGTATGCATTAAGAGTTAGTCATCATTTATGTGCTAATGCTTGGAAAGGGCAAATGTAGGCCTTTTTTGTCACATCAGCTAGTTGAGAAGGGCTTTGCAGGGATCCTGTAGGGACTGCCTGCTCAACTTCGTTTTTCCTATAGAGAAGGTGTAACTACACTGCTCTGTGTGTCTGTAAACTAGGAACCACCACTCTTTTTAACTGCATTGCCCAAGACCATCACTGGTCATCCCTTGTATGCTTTAGAAATTGAGGAAAAAAGTACGTTCCATATTTTCTAAAGTCCTGGGCATTTTCTGCTAGCCTTAATGTTGTAAGCAAATAAGGGTTAAACTGGAAGGAGGTGAGAGGATGGTGAGTATCCCTGAACAACTTTTCCTTTCTTTCCCTCATTTTTCCTGATACCTATCTTTAACATATATATCTAAATAAAATATAAACATAAATGCAAGAATTAACACTTGTGGGACCTGTTAAGGCTTAAGAATGAGTCCCACACAATAGAGGGAATTGTAACTTCCTCAGTTTTAAATGTATTTCTACATTGAAAGCAGGTATGTCTAGCTCTGAGATCCAAAATTATGTCACTACAAATGTGCACAACTGAACAAGATGTTTGTTTAATATTCTTTTAAACAAACACAGCATGGGGTTTTTCATTCTGTATATTTAGGAACACACATAAAGGCACCTTTCTGCCAGTCCTTGGCACTAACTACTTTGTGATAAATTTAAACTGCTAAACAAAGAGTCTTAGCCTCAAAAAATGAATATTTCGTCTAGAAGCCAATACCACAGGAAAAAACAAATGATATTCAAATTATCATTAGCCAGGTCCTCTTGTCTTCATCTCTTTTCCAAGTCTGCAAAAACACATCAGCCTTGTGTGGACTAGAAGCCAACACATCAGGATTATTTAAGATAAAAGGGTGGGAAATGAATTCCAGGTTAAGGAGAGCTTTGGAGAATAATTAGTGAAGGATTCATAGCCCCTTTGTGTCACCACATTCTGCCTTAGATAGGAAGAGTAGGACATTTAGGGCATTATAGGTCAAAGCCAACTGCAAGCAGTGCAGATAAAGGAGCACATCTGTTCCCAACAGATGACCTACTTACCAGCCACACAGCTGACTTACATATTGAGCTTTAGTTTCTGAATAGTTGTAAGATGTAACTCTGTCAAATGTGCTTTGTGTCAGTATAATCTTGGATTGTTAATGGTATGAAACTGATAAAAAGATTATTTACTAATAGGAAATGCCTCACTGGAATACCTGGTATTTGTTTTTATATAAAAAGAGTAATAAAGCTATTACTACTAATAAAATCCTTAACCACTCTTTCTATTTCATCATGTGAAAAAACCAGTTGCTTGCCAGGATAAGCTTCCTGTGATGTTTTGGGATGTGCTCAGAGCCGCAGAGGACGTCTGCCCTTTGGTCTGTCCAAGCCCCGTTACCTGCCAGCAGGCATTCCTCCTCCAAACACAGCATGAGGGTTACTTGGCCTCCCATGCAGGGCATTGCTTCCAGATGCAGCATCTGGCTTTCTCCTCCAGTTTCTTTAAAACATCTGCTGATGGGTTCTTCATTACAGAGCATTATATTCAAGCAAGATTGAAAAGTATACCCATTTTAGAGTGGCTAGCATCACAGGAAAGGTCTTGAGCAAGTGCGGTGTCCAGGGCTGTAAAATGATGGTAAGTGAGCACATAAATCCATGCTGGAGGTGTCTGTCACTGAAGGAGGTTTTGCTTAAAATGATGCTCCCTACAAATATTCATCAGGTTGAGCCACCATTGGAAAGAAGCTTGGACTGTGCCTGACATAGACATTAATATGAGCCTCCATGTCTGAGGGATATTCAGAACTTGATCAGGAAAGCGTCCTTAATTAACAAATTTTCTGGCTATGGAGTGAGAATCCTTCTCAGTCATTTTCCACAGTCAGGCAAATATCCTAAAGCTGTAGTAATCCTGGGGGGAGTGCTTTATAATGATAATGACCTTCATGTGCTGCAAATGGAAGGTACTTTCCATGTGAGGGGTGAAAATAAATAAGAAAGGCAAGCCAGTCTCCCCTCTGCATCCAGGCTGGGATTACTGCTAAAGCAGCCATCCAGTGGCTTGTTCTGACTGATCTCCTTATTCTCTTTTTGAGCATCAAAATAGCATCACAAAACTCTTCCTCTTCTCTAAGGAATTATTTGGCTTACGGTCCTTCAGGCTATGCGAGAAACTGCCTCCTGCCAGTTGTAACAGGAGGGGCCCTAGACTTGGGGGAGCCAGAAGGAATAGGAAGATAGAACACTCTTGGCGTGAGTCTTTGGCCAGAGGATTATCAAATGCAAAAGGGATGGAGAGGGAAGTGTGCTCAGAACTGGTGACTGGCTTCCAAATGATGAAAGCATGTGGTTCAAGCACTAGCTTAGTCATCGCAGGGGTGGTGATCAAAGAGCAAATTGTCACTTCCAGAACTTCAGGTTTTGGAATCTTGTCAGTCTTGAACAGTGCTGTCATTGGAACACGTGACTTCACAATCAATTCAGTTAGCTGAAGACAGACATAAAAATGCCCACAGATATTCTGCATGGCTCCACCTGTCAATCCAGAAAGGCATGGGTCTCCCATACATCCTGTGTCATATTCTGCTACTTCCAAATGTTTCTGGGATACCCTTATGACATCTCAAATGCCACTAAATATCTGTGCCACTGAATCAAGCTCCTTCAGTCCATCCCAGCCGTTTGTCCTGGTTTCAGCTGGGAAAGAGTTAATTTTCTTTCTAGTGAAAGGAATGTCAATAATGCATATTGTTTTAGTTGTTGCTAGGCGATTTTTGTACTTTTCAAGGACTCTTTTCAGATTCCCATAGAAGCTGAGAAGGAGCCTAGACAGAACCATAGAATGGCCAACGGAATACTCTGTACCATAGACGTCATGCTCAGTATATAAATGGGGGTTGGCGGGGACGGGGGAGAATCTGTAATCACTGCTCAGGAAGGTATGAATTCACCGGGTGGTGAGAGTGAATTGTGTCATTATTATTATTGTTATTTTCTGTTCTTGTTCTACTGAACTGTATTTATCTCAACCCACGAGATTTTTTTCCTTTCTTTTTCCCCTCCCTTTTCCCCTCTTCTCCCTGCCCTTCTGGGGGGAAGGGGAGAACTGCACGAGTGGCTGTGTGGTCCTAACTGCCGGCTGGGGTTAAATCACGACGCTGTTGTATGAGAGAACCTGTCAGGAAAGGGACTATCCAAGGATATCTTAAATTACCTGAATTTTAAAGGAATATAACAGGCTGGAAGACTGTTAGTAATTAATCTTGAACAGAAGTGGAGAGAGGGTACAGTCTAATGCCTCCAATTTCTTACACCCTATGACAGCCTGTTTGTGAGGTCATCAGGGCTTCCCTGAAGCTGTCACACAAGTAAATTCGGAGTTAGGTGTGAAAAAGAGAAATAGGCTCTGACAAGACATCGGTTAAGATAGCGGTAGATGTTTGCAGATAACGGCATATTTGCCACACCCAGCAGAGCTGGAAATAACAATTTATAAAGGGGGCACCAGCAGGCTGTCTCCTTTCTCTGTCTATGGGATAGAGATAAGAAGTGTTTTGGTGAGTACTGGGAGTTTTGGTGGCTAGGAGAAGCCAAAGGATTCTGCAGAAACTTAAACTCATGAAGCCGGACATCTGCTGATATTATTCCTGTACAGGGAAGGTAAGCAGCAATGTTGAAAGTGGTGAATGTGCAAATCCTCTGTCAAGAGGACCAGATGAAAACCAGAGAAGACCTCTGGCCCAGGAGGCATCCACATAGAAGCTGGGCACCATATGTGCTTGCTTTGGTGGGATCATGCAGTACGAGAGCCGTAAAGCTGCTGAGAACATTCTTGCCATAAGGCTGAGGCTTCTCTTTAACTAACGAGGCTCAGAGAGAGAGCTTGTCTCAGAGAGGATGGATGGGCCTCCTGGCTTTAAAGAGGAGGAGGGTTGTTGAAAAGCTGTGTGATAGGCTTCCTGAGTTTGGCCAAAATCCATGTTAAGATCACCTTGGGTGCCCAAAGCCAGATTTCATGATGAGGCCTGGAAGGCTTAATCTGCACAAAGTACCTGGTTCAGGGCAGATGTAGAAGACAGTCCCTCAACCAGCCAGCATGAGGGAGCTGATTGTTGAAGGAAGCTAGCCATTTAATGGGGTGAAGCAGATGATCTATGCTGCTACTCATCAGCAACCCAGTCCCAAAGTATGATGTAAAACGAGCTCCCATTCAGTGCTGGCACCACCGAACCTTTCTGTGTGGCGCTGCTGTTCCAGAAGATGGTTCTCATTACCATCGCATGGTTTCTACCCTTTCCAGCAAGCAGATTAGTCTCCATCCAAAGGAATTCCCTCAAAGGAATATTCCCAAAGCATCCCAGGTGAGGGACCTGAATCCATGGTTGGCAGTGAACAGAAGACCAGCAGGATGCAGTGCAGTGTCCCCATATCCATCCCTTTAACTCTACTGGTCCTATTTGAATTCACTCTCTCAGTAGGTCCTGTTGGCATTCTTCAAAAAAGAGATCTTGATCTTTGTCATTAGCAACAGCTAGGCTACATTTACCATTCAGAAGCTGGTGTAAACCCTTGTAAAGAGCAAAAGGTGCCTGCTGTCCTCACCAGAGGAGCTTTCATCACTCCGTGATTAGGCAGTCATGTTACTTTGGTGTTGACATTAATGACTTTTAGGATTTATGATGCTGGCTTTCAACAGTAACTGAAAGCTTAGACCTTGGTGATACACATCATGCATAAGAATTGCTTCCTTCTTCCCCGCAAAGAGATACAGCAGCTTCACTTCCTTGGCTGTGACACTGACTAATAGAAGTGCCCCACCAGCTGAGGCTTTTTACAAGAATATGGTAATATAATCTATAACTGTATCTTGGGGAAAAATCAAGATCCACCAAAAGGACATTGAGGAATTTGGCCTTTATTTAATAAATGCCTGTCTCTGACCAAATGACTAACTATCCTCTTGCTTCAGGAAGCGGGAGACATGAGGGATTTGGAGTCTAGTTGTTTTATGTGTGTATGTTTTCTTGCTTTTATGTGAGCATCTTAATACAATCTACTTGTATATGGTTCCAAGTAGAACTGTGAATATTAACTGGAGGTCACTGTCCAAAGACATCTGGAGCGTGAGCAAAGAGCTCTACAATGTGTGTAGCTCCTAGGTCTAGTCACAGATATCTGAGATGCCAAGAAGTTAGGGGTGGTTGCAGGCATGGGCACTCAGTGGTGGGCCCCCAGCTGCTGTCACCCTTTACGTGTGAATCCAACAGAAGGACTAAGAGCCTTGGCAGGACCATCCCTCAGGCAAGGTATGGGTTACACTGACATACAAGTGCTGGATATCCTCTGCTTACCTCATTAACTTCCTTTCTGCATCCTTTTGACCTTTTCCTCTCTTCTGCAGTATTTCTCAGGAGCTTGTGATGAAAAGGCAGCTTGTTTTTTAAAGGCATTGAAGGTAAATCCTTGTTTCTTCCAGCAAGAATATTTTTTAAAAAAATTCAACTTATTATTTAAAAAGAAATTCTTGATGTTATAAATTAGGTATGTACATTGCCAAATAAGACAAAATTCTATATAAAAAAATAATTAAATTCACCAATTAACATTCTCCTTATCACTGCAAGGGAAATGGATGTTATTGGTGACACAACTGAAAATCTGGCCAGAGGAGTTTCCGTGACCTCAAGAATGAAGGATTCCTCATTTAAAAAGGCTGCTTTGTAGTTCTCTCCTGCACATGCTGACTTGTTACCTTGGCTTCTTTTCTTCAGACATTGAGACCGGAGATCCTGGCTTCAGTCTAGATAAGATTGCTTTTCTGCAGTGTATTGAAATAACTGAGGTTTAACCTTATTGTCACAATTTTACTGGAATATTGCTGTGCTGTCACTAGCTTTCTTGCTTTGATGGCTAAGGTGGAGAGGATCTAGAGTCTTCCCTAAATTAGCACGCAGTAGGCTGACAGACCGGTTGAGTAACCAGCTTTTCAAACCCAGATTCTTCCTGTTTACACCAGCAATGTTAAAGTTAAGTGTGAAAGATTTTAAATCACACTTGAACTCATTCTCCAATAAAATTTAAAATACATTGCAAAAGGGTGTCCCACTGAGGTAACTTCTTTCCTCCAAAAAAAAGCCACCTCTCAGTTATCTTTCTACTTACCTTAAAAATCACGCTGTTCACAAACTAAAAGCTAAAAGGAGAAAATGAAAACATTCTAAGTGAATCCTGCATTTAGGATGACTGAGTTAATACTCATTCATTGCACTTTACTAGAAAAAAGGCAAATTCGCAAAATAGGAAGAAGGGCTGAAAGTAATGGAAATTGAGCTATAAAGCAAGTTACACACAGAATACATTCTGCTACAAGCATGGCATTTTGTAATTATTTAATAAAAGCAAAAACTTCTTTTGATGTTAGAATCTAATAAATCCTGAGGTCGGAAATCATTTGTGTAGAATTCAAGTGTTGCCAAACTTTCTTGCTCTATCAAAAACCTTCAGATTTTATTTGACTGAAACTATGCTTAAAAATAACGAACAACGTAAATCAGAATGCTTTTGCCCTTTAGATTTTCAGCTAGGTTGACTGAAAACAGCTACCCATCCACAAGGATCTACTTCACTCTTCTCTAAATCCATGCTGGTTCTGCTGAACAGTCCCTGCCCTTCAACTTAATGGACCAGTGAGGTCCCATTGCTCTGTTCTGTTCTTGACTGATAAACATGCACCGCTTGCATTAAATCAGTTGGAATTAGAAATATGCAACGATGCAGTAAATCTATCCTCCCAGTTATCAGCTAATCTATATTTACAGAGCGCTATTTACTCTAGTATATTGTTTGTATTCCCTAGTAGGAATGAGACTGTCCAGAGACTAAATGAAATTAAGTGATTGGATGTGAAAGGCACAGATCTGCCACTGTATTAAAGCCACTGTATATAGACAAGGAGTCCCCCAAATCAGAGCAACTTTGGTTGCTGGTGCCAACCCTAGAACCCAGTATTGCCTTGCTCTTTCATTGCAAGCAGCTTAGTTTCTACAACAGCCCAGGTGTTTTACATCATACTTACCATCATCCATCCTCAGGAGACTTTGTTATGTTTCCACTGCACTTTAATAAATGAGAAGCATCTCTGAAACAGCAGTGGCTACTAAGTGGCGAGTAGAAAACCCTCATTAATTGGTATTTGAACCATGCTACCACAGGCTTGGTACATTTCTGGAGCACTATTATTTGACTGAAGTTTTAAGATGTGTTTTATGGCTGGGTATGTGTATCCATTACATAGCCTACTAGTTAAACAAACTATGTTAAAGCTTAAAGTTCAGAACTACCAATACTTTTCTTCAGCATGGAAGTGCAGCTTAAAAAGGTGAAAAGCTTACAAATAGTGAGTGCTCTAAGCATGCTGAACACTGCAAGAAAATCAGCTCTAACATTTGACTTTTGCTTGTGTTACTCATGTGTAATGGATGCTTTACACAACGAAGTTTGGCTTTCCAGCACATTTTTTTTTCCTAATAGATAAGTATGACAGCAATTCTTCCTTATACTACTGCCACATTTCTACTGGTAGCTTGCCATTGATGCTTACAAAAATGTCAAATGGTCTCATTTAGCTAATAAGTAATGTCATTAGCCAAACTAGCTCTCAAGGACAGAGCTGACTACATGGAAAGTCCATCAACTCGAGCGGTGTTTGCCTTGACAAGGGGGACAGAGATAAGCTGGAGTAAAGGTCACAACTTGTTCTCCTCGGTGTTTTGTTTCTAAGCAACCCAATCAGTTTGTCTGTGGTTACGGCACACCAGGTTGAGTTTGTTTTGCTTTCCTGCCTCTGCAAGTAAGGCACCGGAGGTGACAGTCCCTCTGGAAATGAGCTGCTGTGCTCCACATCAGGTGGCTGAAGAAGCTCCTGCTCTACAGGCAGGAGTTTTGGAAGCAGACCCACAGGAGAAGCTAGTAGTGACAGAGCTGTTTGGGAGTCAGAGACTTCAAATTAGCTCTTGCCCAGAGTGAAAAACGTAACTGTAATTAAAAAACCCCAAACAATTGTCCCTGTATGTGCGTGTGCGAGAAAGCATGAGCATCCTGAGACTGACAAGAATGGACCAACCCTTGGTTTTGCACAGTGGTCACGGTGAAGCAAGAGACAGTCCATCCAACTTCGTGCAAGTTAGGCAGGTTAAGGAAGAGCTGACCGGCCCACCTGGGGACGTGTGAACACTAGAATGGTATTCACAGTCAGGAACCACTATAAACTAGATACCAGAAAATACCAAACGCTGATGCAGGGAGCTTGCGTGCTATCAGCAAAACAGAACTCTGATGACTGTGAGCGATCCGCTGGAGATTTACACATAATTGTTTCTGTGGTCTTCTGCCTTTTCTGCACTGGTTATAAAGGCTTTTTCAACCAGATGAGAAGCAGGAAGCCTGATGCTGCTAAGGGACAGGAGCGCTCGGGGGGCACTCTCTAGGTGCAGGAGGGCTCGCAGAATGTAAAGCCATCCCAGAAAAACTAGACAGACTTTGCAAGGATTCTCAGAAGAGGAGTTCAGGCAATCATGTTACTGAGACCATTCTCCATAGGCAGTGTCAGGGCATCTGTCTCAGGTCGGTGTGGCAGCAGAGAGGTTACAGAGTAATACACTAAAGTGAGAGGTAGCACATTCCCAGGAGCAGATGATCTTTGTGCAAAATTTTCAGATGTGTCCAAGGATAAAATAGGTAATTTTCTAATTGTGATGTATGATTTCTCTCATGAAACGTGATATTAGAAAATTGGAGGTAGCTAATTTGATGCCAGTTTCTAGAGTTTCAGGAGAGAGCTAGCGAACATATTGACCAAGAAACCTGCTGTCTTTACTGGCCAAATTGGCAAGAACTGTAATGCAGACGCAAGAGATGAACACACTGGGAATGAATCAACAAAGTTTCTGTAAACAGAAGTAATTCTTCATAAATTCATTAGTTCTTTGAAGTATTCAACAGCCCCGAGGACATGGGAAATCCAGCTGATATAGTTTACTTTAACTTCAGAAGAGATTTCACCACATGCCTTTCAAAGGCTTTTAGGGGATATAATCTGAGGGGATAAGCAGGAAGGTCCTTGCATGGATAAACAGTTAAAAGATAGAACAAAGAAGGCTAGGCAGAACTACAGTGGAAAAGATTCTTAATGCTTAGTTTATGCAGTACAATATATTTCTAAATGATGTGGAAAAAGAATAGTTGGCTGACCACATTTGGTGATGCTACTAACGGTACTAAAGACAAAGACTGACTGAAGAACTGCAGAAGGACCCCATGCTACTGAGTGACAGGGCAAAAAACCAGCAGATAAAATTCAATAGCGATAGATGCAAAACAACGCACAAAGAGAAAACCCAGTCCTAACAACATTTAGCATGATGGGCTCTGAGTTTATTATTACCACTCACAAATGATATTTTTATATCATGGCAAAGAATATTTGGCACAATGCTAAGCAGCAGTCCAAAAAGGTATATTGGCTGCTCCGAATTATTTAAGAAAGAATCAGAAGGGAGCTCATTATTCCACTGTATGCACCTGTGGTGCCCCAGCATCTCAACTAGCATTTGAAGTTTTACTGTGTCCATTTCATAAAGGCCGTAGTGAAATTAGAAAATATGCAAAGACAATAACAAGGATAATTGAAAGTATGGACCAGCTTTTATATGTGGAATGATTAAATAGCTTAAGGA
The DNA here is from genome assembly GCA_013397275.1 of Burhinus bistriatus. Lineage (NCBI taxonomy): Eukaryota > Metazoa > Chordata > Aves > Charadriiformes > Burhinidae > Burhinus > Burhinus bistriatus. The sequence goes on from VYXH01010762.1 coordinate 708,069, forward strand.
CAGTCTTGGCTGGAAAAGAGGTGGCTGAGGACAGAATATGCCATATCTATAAAACTACAGTGGGAAGGAGACGGTAAGTAGGTTTTGAATCCAGCACAATAATTAGAAGGCAGAAGCAGCAGGAGAAAACAAACAGAAGAATGCCTTTCTTCTGACAGGGCATAGTTAAACTGCTGAACTTAATGCAGGATGTTATGGAAGGTACGATTTCATGAGAGTTGGAAAACTGACTGGGAGAAATAATGGAAGGAAAAAATCTACTGAAGGCTATTAAATAGAAGGACATGACCCTTGGAAGTCCACGCACCCCAGTTCAGTGGAGTCTTGACACAGCTCAGGGGAAGTACCACTGCACACTCCTCCTTACTTTATACTTTCTCCCAGCAACCTTCTCAGCCAGGTAGAAGAGGGTATGGGACTAAATCATCCGACCCATCACCTCTGTTCCTGTGCAGCGAGGAAGAGGACAGGAATCCCTACTCAAGCTGGTCACAAACAAACGTTACTGTTGTAATACAATTAAGAGTAAAATCCTCTACTAGCAAGCGTGCAGACTGCGCTAATGCAGCATCCTGGCACGGGCCAGGGGAGTACCTGCGGGGGTCACAGGAGGTTACCGTCCTGCATGCAGGGCTGATTTTCTTCTGTGATACCAATGGCTATTGAAATCCATGGACGTAATAGTAGGAGGGAGACTGTTAATTGTGTGCCTTGTGCAACCACTCCTGGAATACCACGTGCACAATTTAAAAAAGGATGTTAATTAAACTGGAAAGTTCAATTGCACCTACAGAGCACTGCAAAGCAGTTTCGGATGTGGATGTATGTTTTGCAGCTCCATGCCTCGTATGTTCTGGGGACTGGGATGAAGTGGCTCAGCTCGCTGTGGTGTTGACCCACAGACCACCGCTGACACAGACAACAGCTACATCAGTGACAATACGTATGGGAAAAGCCAGTGTAAACACAGCCTGAGAGTGGTAATTGTACTAACAGTGCATCTGTATGTCGTCTCAGCTTGTTTCAATGAGCAAATTCACTTCATCCTCTGATAAAAACTAAACAGGTCCAGGCTATTGCCACTGATGCACTGCTTTGGATAGCCACCCCTCCTCCTAGTAATTGATGGGTTTGGAATTACAGCAGGAATAATAATAATAATAACAATAACAATAATAATAATAATAATTTTGGGGAAGACTGTTAACTATCTTCAAGTACAAAATAACTTTTTGAAAACACCAACAGTCAAACTGCTCAAATAATGCTTTCCATGAAGAGTTTTCTTAACTCAGCTGGTCTCCTTGGGGGGGGGTAAATACTTCAGTTGTGTAAATGTGAAAAGTTAGTTGTCCTGCTTTTAGGACCCGCATCAGTAAGAAGCAAATACTATATCTCTTGGTAATACAGAGCTAATACTGCTAAACACTGAGTCATCATTAGAAACTGCCTACTAATTTCCAATGAACCACAATTAGGCAAACCAGACACAGACACAGGAATTTCATGAATACCTTCAAATATGTAATTTGAGCTTGGGAGACTTGGCTGGTAGCTATAGTACTATATGAAAACAGATCTTAATATAACTATTAGAATGTGAGGGTGAGTTCACAAAACTGGCTGAAACCACACTACAGATACTTTCTGCTGAGCCTGACTACACTCAAATCACACAAACAACATCAGATCAAAAGGATAGCTGATTTGTTACAATTCTGTCCTTCATTTCTTGACAGGAAGAATCTGTTCATCTTGAAAGCAGTGCAATGGATGTACACATTAAGTGGCTTAAGCAAGAATATATGAAAACTCAGAGGAACTGGAAAGAAGTGGATAACAGAATGAATGCAACAACAGAAATACGGAGGAAGATGATCAGCGACAAGGCACCTTTAAAAGACATTCTTAGACTATTTCCTTTCTTAAGATGCCCTTATCAGGTAACAGAGCTATTTTTAATAGTAACATAGATGTGATACAACCGTAGGCATGTATTTTAGTGGATGTTTCTGGTGAAATATCCACCAACATTGTTCTCTTTACTGTAACTCATACTTTTGCTGCTAACCCCACTTTAAAAGATTCACCAGTCCTGCCTGAAACATGCCATGCACAACGCCAGTGGGCTTTCTGAAGTATTTTGGTGTTACTTGATGCATTTCTTCCCTGCTTTGAAAAGAAATGAAACCATCCCCTCCAGTTTATAATCATATTTTACTGAGCTAGTCTCACCCTGTCTTCAAAGTGTGCACCTCGTGTCATTTTCAGGTTTGGTTTTGATGATTGCAGTAATATAAAATTTTTCTTTTTCTTTTAGCTTTTTAGGGAGTTCCAGCTTCTCACACACATGGACATTTATAAGAAAACAGTCGAGATTTTGGAGACCTATTCAGAAAACATATTATCTTTGTATGTGGTGAGGAATAATCCAATTAACATTATGCTGCAAGAAAATCTGAAGCGGCACACAGAGGAAGACATTCTGAAATGTCAGTAGAAATCTTCTATGCTCTGAATATCAGAGTTTTGTTGTAGCTCACTGTTCTTACTTACGTAACTAAACTAGCTCTAATTTTACTGCAAAAACATGTTTAAATGTCACAGTTGCTTGAAAAATATATAGTCATGGGGAAGCATTAAGAATTAAAGCTAATAAATTACTAGGAAAATTAAGTCAGTCAGGTATTGAAACTTTTTTTTCCTATTGAATAAAAAATTGCAGGTTTGATAAAGTTAGTAACTGCCTTAAAATAAGATAAGCAGAATTACGTATTTCTAGATATTGACAAGAGTGCTTATTATTTTCTAAAAATATACGCAGAAAACGAATATTCTGGTTTAGAAAGAGAAATAGTCCCATAAAAAGAGACAATTTCCTTTAGAAAGAGGGTACTGTTTCTATGGTCTTCATCCCAGTGAAATAATGAAAGAAGTAGTTACCGCTACGTGTGTTTCAAGTATGTGCAGAGACACATTGGAGGAGTAAGTGCCCAGACTGGTATCTCTGGCAAGCAGATACCACAGTCATGCAAAGAGGTCCCAGTACCTCGACATATTTGGCTTGGCTCGCTGGCTGCAAGGGAGCAAGCACCTGCCGCCACTCAACTTCTTTCAGTCTGAAAAGTCTGGGAGTGCCATTCTGCAGGGACAAAACATGGAAGGAATTACCCAGACTGCAGCTGTCGATGCCTGTGCCTGAGCTTAGCTCTGTAAGAAGTGCTCCTTTGACTGTCATTTTCTATCAAACAGGCATAATGCCAGGATGTCAAATCAAAGGCGACACAGTACGAACACGTATGTTTCCTATAGCAGTTTTGCTCCCTTGGTTACCGTGTCATTTCTTAAAGAATTAAACAGAGTAGGTTAAAATATTGGGGTTTCTTCCTTTAAGCTTAAAAACCCAAGTTCTCAATAGCTCATGACAGATTAAACAGTGTCAAGAACAGCCTAATCCAGAAAGCCTTAATGGACTTTCTACTCATACCTTTGGCCTTAGAAAGCTACGGATGTTGTAAGCAATTTCCTCTTTTCTTACACAATATGCGCATAAAGATTTTAACTCATACATTAGTAAAGTCCCAAGGCCTTTACTTTTCTGGTTTTTCTTACAAACAACTTGACCTGGCACCTAGATAATAAATGCCTGACGAGATAGGTTCTGTGAAACACATGACACCAGAAGCCTGGCCTGCAAAAAAGATCTTACAGTCATTAATAGCTGAACGACAGGGGTGGCAGGTACCACATCCCAGGAGGTCCTGCAGCACCAGCTTGTACCGCAGCCTTCAAAGTGGTGTCCTCTGGCAACAGGGCTCCCCAGAGACCTCTGCTATACTGAGGAGAGAGGAGTTTGGAGGCAGGTGGGTTACTTGGCTCACAAACTCCACTAGAAGCAACCCCAAGGCCTACTTACCTATTGTGAGAGAAATTTAATATTTAATATTGAGTAGCAGAGTGTCATAGATGATTTGAATACTACTGCCCATTGCAGCTGAAGCACCTAAACTTTCACTGTGGTACAAACCACTCTTCGAAATGGACTGAACAGTTCCCTTGCTGAGTTGGTAACTATTTCATAGGCTGCAATCAGCTTTTCCAGGACGATACTGCAGTGCTGGAATGTTTTCATTTGTAATTTAGTAGAAATCCTTGCCTTTGACAGATATGAAAATGACTGCTGCATGTTTACTCCTGCCAGACGTCTTTGGAGATGATTCCAGTATGTTTGCTGCAGTGAACGAGGAGGTAGGAGACAGAGCGCCCCCAGTCTTGGTCTTTCTTCCTCCTATGAGCGTCTGGGACACATCACCTGGCCTTTTGGTGGCTCAGATTAGTTCCTGGAAAAGGATGACATTCGTCTGCCTTTTGGGTAGAAGGCAAACATTCATAGAAATACTGCCTGAATTCAAAGCAGTGTTATTATGCGTACTTCTCTGTTTACCAAAGCGAGGCTGTGACATCCTTTGAAATATCCTTTTTTTTTAATTTAGGTGAAGGTGGTGACACCAGTGTTGGAAGTAAAAAATCCCTTCAGTGTGAATTCATGCGAGTTTGCACTGTATGTGGAAAGAAAAGAGCTAGCCCAGCTCGATGACTGCACCATGGCCCTGGCTGCGCTGGTGGCTGCATTTCATGTGTTCAATATCCCACGCCCAAAGAGAATCCACAGGACGCTCAACTTCCTGGAATCCCTGGTCTTTGAGGTGAGGAGCCCAGCATCCCTCTATGCCCAGGTAAAGAGAGGGCTGGAGGTACCCAGGTATCCCACTATCTGACAGTGTACACAGCACTCCTCTCAGAAGCATTTGACGTTTTGTCAAAATAAATCCCTTTGTTGTGAAGATAAATCAGTGCCATTCTTTCTGGTGGAAGTGTATATATATTTATAACTCTGTATAATGCCCATTTTTTTATTGTACTACTTTTTTTAAAATTTAAAACCTAAACATTTTCATTATTTTAAATGGAAATTCTCGAGCAGTTTAGAGGCATTAGAGATAATAAAATTTTCTGGATTACTGCATGTGTCGTATATTATTTCTCCATATGGAGCATTTAAAAAATTCGGATAGTCTTTTGACTGTTGGAATTTAAAAAACACACTTGTGAGTTAAAGTGAGCACTTTGCTGCTTCAGATGCTAATACATTTAATGTTTTGAAGTGGCACAAATTAAAGATTTACTTGTTACCATCATTTCATTATATGATGATCACTGAAAGGCTACTGTAGTAATTGTTATGCTTTAAAACGGTGGGCCTGATTTATAATTAGCAGGACGATGAGTTTTCACTATTTTCTCCATGCATGAAACATTCTTTTCTTTTTCTTAACATTAATCCTGAATTGGCAAAATAGGGATTCCGAGATGAGCTCTCAAAGTAGCAAGAATGATTTGTCTGGGATGCTGCCAAGTGCATTTGTAACCACAGCTTTGGTGCTGGGGAGAGAATGCCTCATTTTCTTCCTGAATTGATTCCCCAGAGCAAATCAGCCTTCTCCACATGGTGACTCTCCTATCTGCCCACACAGAGCGGAGGCCCTCTCCTCTCTTCTTCCACAGCCTCCTCTGCTCCATGGCATGCTCTTCTTAACTCCTGCATGTCTGGAAATCCCAGGGGTTACTGCCCAACAGTGCATGGCTTTGCACGAGGGCCTAATGATGGACAACAGCAGCAGCCAGCAAACATGACCCACTGCATTAATTAGAAAATAAAATGGCTTTTTATTAAAACACTGTATTCTACTAAAGAGATCGGTCTCCCACCAGTTCTAAAAATGTCCGTGTAGGCAAAGCAGCGTTTGTGATCACAATGATTCTTTAAACACTCAGACACACAGCTTTGAAGGCCACAGAAGTTTTGTTAAAGCCTGGCTGTGCAGGGGTGACTCCAATGCAGAGATTACAGTGGGACACCCTGCAGCACGAGGGGAGATTGCTGCATTTAATGGCCAGACTCTCTTGCTAAAGTCTTAGGATTTTTCATGTGGCTCCCATGGAAATCAGGGGACAACCTTTACCTGTGTGACAGCTGGGCTACCTCCAACACAACATACAAAACACCACCAAGTGCCGTTTTAAAGATTCAGGAGGTCTCTTGGGCGTTTTTAGTTTCCGAGTGAATTTGTTGGGTGTAGTTTTTGTAACAGAGGTGGTTACACCCTGCTACCTCATCACATGGGATACAAAAGTAACGATTATGCATGTCCTCACTGTTGTAATAGCTGTATGAATAAAAAGTTGAGCTCTGTATCATTTAAGTGAGGTTTATTCTACATCTTGTAAACAGTATTAATTCAAACCCATTTCTTAAACCACATTTCTTAAACCACAGAGTACATTGTAAGGAGGTATATAAAAATTCATGGAGCTGCTAACATCCTCAAGTAATCCCTGTTGAGCAATAAATCTCTTCACTGGTTGTCACCGAGAGACAGAGGGTGAAGAAAAATGAACTACACGGAAGGACAGAAGGAAAGAAAACAGAAGAATTTGGCATTTTACTGATCTGCATGGGCAACTTCAGCTGCTGCCAGTTACAAAATCCAGGTCCATAAACGGGATTCTGATTGTGACAGCACGTGGCCTGTGCGCCTTAGGAGTAAGTGTTTAGGAAGAGGGCAGACAGCAGTAGCCAAGTTGCTCTGTTAAACTCACGGCCACGTTGAGCTATGGAGAGGAATTACTCCACACCACTGTCAGGAACAGCCGGGTTCATCTGAGAATCCGGGGCACACACAAATGTAACAGACAGCTCCAGTTCAGGTTTTATTTGTATTGTAGTACAATAAGAGTGCAAATTGATGTACACATATTGAACAAAATGTAAAAATATTATTTATGCAATGCTATGGAAGGAAATCAACAGAGCAATGCAACTTACTTCATACTGACCCTGTTTCACCTCAAATTATGGCAGGTACCAGTCACCTACATGACGGGGCACAGAGAGTACTTGAAACCTTAAGGAACTCTAGCCAAAGAACAGCCTAGCAGAATCTGTGGGAAGATGTAAAATTCTCCCAGCTCTGTGCAATGGAAACGCTCTGTTTGTTCTCAGCTATAAAGGCTGAGCAACTGCCCACTGCAGCGCTAAGAGGGCTGCCAAATATCTTGATCCAGCTCCTCTCTCTCTTGCAAAAGTGACATTTTGGAACAGTCCTCAATATACAGGTAGCTAGGCTTTCTCCCATGTAAAGTGCATCTGGTTTACATCTTACATATATATATACCAAGTGCAACAACTTTCCCTGACAAATCGTTATAATAATCCTTCAAGAAAGAAGGTTGCTTCACCTAAGTACCCGCTGGTGGCATCTGCAGCCTGCTAATGACCCAGTGAAACGCATACATTTTACATCTAGGGTATGCCAATGCACCAGATGCATTTAAGTCTCCTTTTCCTCCATGCTTTGTCCTTCCCCCTATGCCTTATTAATTTATAAATCAAACTTTCCAACTAGGATGTGGTGGGTGAAATAGTTCTCCCACCATTGGGAAAACAAACTTATGTTGAATATGAAGCCAGAGTAGCAGTCCTAGCTTTAGCACACTGTTTTTCTCCACGGTTGTGGTAACTATACTGGAGACTGGCATGTGCAGACACGAATGAATGTATTTTCTTTTTTGCTAATATCCTTACCTCAAAATACATGTGTTTTCCTTCACGTGCCGAAGGAATGTAGCAGGCTCCCATGTAAAAGGCTGGGAGTCTACTGTGCAGCATAAACGAAAAGTCGTCTATGAAGTCAAACTTTATTTTTCAGTTGCAGCCTTCTCTATACTGATCTTTTGGTAAAATACATTAAAGATGCTGGTGGAAAAACCTCACATAACATTTTTGTAATCGTGCAAAAGTAAAAACATTCAGTTATCAAAAAAGCATTATAATTTCAACCCCAACAAGGTTTGTTTTGTTACAAGCAAACAGACAGTTTTATAATCTGTAAAGTTATATGCTATAGCATAAAGTGTCACGTATGTAACATTAAGTGTTTCATTTTTAAACTATGGCACAAGTACATATTAGCCGTAACAGTCTCATCTGGCTACCTGTAGCCTAATTTTTGGCTAATCAGTTTTTATTTTGATAGTATGAAGTAAAAGCTTCTGAAAAGTAAAATGGGTACATGAAGTAGAAGTCAAGAATTCTTAGAAAATATTAACATTCCCTTATATAATACAGCATAAATAATTACTGAAGGTTTTCTTGATATCCAGAGAAAGTTAGGGATCCTAACCATCCATGGAGAATTAGCGCCATTAGTTTGGTAAGTAAGACTAGCTGACTCGGTGGTTACACAGTACCTTCTCAAAAGCCTGAACACTTCCCAGAAGGATTCAGATGTGTACTGGCTCTAGGAGAATATAAATAGTCCACCAGTGCTGAACGTACATTTCTTCCTTTCTGAGAGTTCTTACTCAACAGTTCTAGCAAGTCTTTGTGCTTTGAATAAAACATGAGCTCCAGTGGAGAAAGCTGGCTCATACACGTTTTCCATTATCTTCAAAGTTCATTGTGTGAGTTTTTCTCTGCAGCTTTGAACATCAGAATGGAATTAAAGATTTTTAGGGCTGGTCCCAGTTTAATGCTCATTATTTTGACTATGTCTGATTGGGTCATTAGTAGAAATGCTTCTCCATCAATTTGCTTTAAAAGAAAAAACACACAAAGCTATTAATAGGTCTGACAGCGCAGCAGTATAGATGTTTCTGAAAACATGAAAAGAAAATTCCCAGCAATTTCAGACAGTGTAAAGGAATGGCTGAATACAAACACTTCCAAATGCTTTCAGGATAGCTTTGATTTCAACTTTTTAGGCAGATCAGCTATTCCAAAAGAAGAGGATGATGATCTTCTTTCTGGTTGAAAACAACTGTCTGGCTAATTTTTAGCTAACCAGTTCTTATTTTCATACTGACCATACAAAGTAAAAGCTATTGAAATGTAAAATGGGTAAATGAAGTAGAATTCAACTGTACTGCAGCACAGGAACGCTTTTTAACATCTTAGCTGCTCCTTTTATGCAAGCCTCCATAAGAAAGCTTCTGGATTTCACTCCCAGCTACAAAAATGGAAGTCCCTTCAGGCCACCCTTTTCTGTTCATTAAATAGCAAATCAAAACAAATTTGGTCCCAGATGTAAACAGGGGCCAGGCTACATAAAACTGCCTCTTTGACACAACTTTTCAAAACACTGAATATTTTTTCTGCCAGCTTTGTAGTGTTGCTATTTTAATAAATGTTACAAGTGAATATCCTCCTGTAAGCGAATCGCTCTGTCAGCAGGAGTGCTAAATCTGAACATGAAGAGCCACAAGGCCCCCACTTCCAAGCGTTTCAATGGGGCCAGCACTTCTTGTGTAAACTTCAGGTCACTTAGGTATCTATAGTAAGTTTTCAGTGTAACATAAGCAGGACAGCTAGGCCTAAAAGCCAACTGTGGTTAAATCAGGAACACTGCTTAGGCTTAAAGATACTAATTTGAGATAAAAACAGTGTAATTAAGTTTCTGTAGGACTAGAAGATGAGCTTTCTGACTCAGACATGCTGCAAAGGAAGTCTGCAAGGTACACCCCAGCAGTGTAAGTTGAGGAATGCTGCTGTGAGAAGAGTGTCATGCAGTTACCACAATTACTTTCTGCTCATTTTGTGCACAAAGCCAGACTGGGTGGGCTCAGAACCAGAAGTGTGGGAACATGGTGGTGCCCAATTTTTTGCAGCATCTTAATATAAGCAGGATGAGGGTTCATTTCCACAGCAGAAGTTTGAACTAGCTCATTCTACCTACTGAAAGACCTACTGATGCCAGCCAGTCCATGCCAGTTGGCCTCACTGGGAGAGTTTTAATCTACTACTCACAGACAAAGCCTGAGAGGCTGAATCCTAAAGAGGCGAAGTATTTTCTTACACCTCTGAGAATGAAAGTGTTTAGGATTCATCCATCTCTGTGGCATTTCTCACCTGCTGACTTGATTAGTAACGTGCCAGCTTTTATTGGATCTTAAATTCATTGGTGAGACACCCTATGTGACACAGGGGATGATCCAGACCTGCATACCTGCTGCAACTGTAAAATGCCTAACATCTAAGTAAGTGCAAAATGCCCAAAGATGCAGCCTGTCAGTCCTTTGACATGCAACTTTAATAGTAATTACAGTCTACAGCACAGCCTGAAAACTTTTGTTGCAGGAGATTAGCAGGGCCATCTGTACACATTTACCTCAGGAGGTGCCCTTCTCAAGTGTAAGTACCACAATTATTCTTCACTTGAAAGGCTGGGGGACTTGGGATACTGCAGTATCAGACTCTGCCCATTCAGATGGTCTGGCTGGGATAAACACCTGAACTATTCACTCTGGCAATTTCTGACCAAACAGCCTCCTTGAAACTAAGCATTAACAGGAGTAACAAACCTCTCAGTGAAAAAGAAAAAGCCAACCCAGCTTATACAGGCCTATTGTACCTAAAAGCCCTATCACTTCCTAATGACAACTTTGGCACAAGAATCTTCTCAGATACCAGAAATGCACGCCTGGGGTGCTCACAAAGTGAGTACACGCTTCTTTGAACCTCATCAGAAGCTTTCAGATCTTCTCACTTCCTGCTCACTCAAATCACTTTCATAAACTGGCTGTATCAGGAGGAAGAGCATGAAGAACCAAATGTGATCAGACAAGATGCGAAGAGTTTTAAGAGCTGGTTATCTTGAACCACTGCTCTGCTTTATTTTACTTATTAACATCCTGCAGAACTAAAATAACATACTTAGAAATTTCCTCAAAGCAGATTAAGAGAGAGCAGTAGTAAATCACAAAGTTCCTCCTCTTCTACCAGTAGTTCTAAGTAGTTTCAGTTGCAATAACAAAGCTAGAGAAACACGAGACACCTGGCTGACACTTAGCTAGTTTTATCTTCTTTACTTCCTGCCCACTTCATGACCTGCAAACCAACCTAACTTCCACACATTTGCATCTGACTTTAAAAATACACTTCATCCTACTACTTCATATGTATTTTTAATGACAACATAAAATTAATCTTTCCACCAAGCTTTGTACTCGGTGTCTTTTTGAAATAAAATTCACCCACCTCATCTTTAAACACCTTGCCATGTTCTTCACATCCTGGTAAACTCCGTATAAATTCAGAGACCTGTCACCAAAGTATACAACAGAAGATTTAGTAAGACCAGTGGCTCCTCAAAGTAGACTTAAAGGTGGACAATCATTAAAGTTTTTTAGCTATTGTTTTTACAGCCTCATATTAGGTGTTCCACCTTCTGTAAGTGCATGGAGTCATGCAGCTGGGTGTTTAAGGACAGGATTCACAAAATCTTCAAACTAAAAGAGCACGCGCTGCTCCTGTCCACAGGACATGTAAGAGTGGGATATGGCTAATCCCTCAAAATTACTCAGGTTATTCTATCCATGCAGATCCAGAACCATGAATCTTCTCTTGGTGAATCACTTCTCACAATCCAAAATTGTTGCTGTTTCCCTCTTCTTTACAGCACAGAGATGAGCAAATCCTTTTTCAAAGTTCATGCTTCTTTTTTCTCTGATTAGAGGAGATCCGACTGTACCAGATGTAGAAAACTGCCTTAGTCATAGGTACTTCTGAAAGTAAAGCTGGGACTAGACCCTGTCTGTCTAACTATTATTACCTACTGAACAGTGACAGCGCTCTAACCTTGAAATTGGGTGTCGTGGCCTGACCATATCCACACCGTTCCTCTCTGCATGATATACTCACCCTCCAGAATAGTGTGCCACATCCAAACAACGCAACAGAAATAGCTCCTTGGTTCATGCTGATCCCTAAACCATTCTTCCAAAATGTTTGTGTGGGTGCTACATGTTGTTAGTGTAGACCTTGAGCACCTGATCTGCTGGGCCATACATTTAGCACTTTTCTTTCCCTTTTTAACCCCCGTGAATATATATGTATACATATATTTTATCTATATCTAATACCTAACTATATAGATATGAATGAATACTTACTGCTTCTAGAGCTGGTTGGCAGCTGAATGGGTGTTTTGGGGATCTGTAACATTAGGTCTGGCTGACTCTAATCCTCTGAGTACTAACGCATTATTGTTAATTTATGGGGTTAAATTAAAGCTCTGAATCAAGCAAGACTTCAAGGGTATTGGCAGTGAGACAGAAGATACAGGGGAATCCTACCTCATCTGTACTCCACTTAGAAACTTTACTGGCTGGGATCCCAGCTACGCTTGGAAGGAGCTTGCTCTGCTGTTCCCAGCGCAAGGGTAGGCCAGGGATTTGCAACTTGGAAGACACAATAACTGGTTGAGAAAGAAGCCTCTGCGTATTGGGTTCTTCAACACCTTCAACAACAGGAAGCAACAAACAAGCATTAAATCCCTCAGTCAGTGATGAGATCAGTCACAGTAAAAGCACACTCGTTTCTATTGATATATACAAGGGCCGCCCTACACAAGCTGTACAATTTTGCTTACACCAGAATTAGGAGTACCATGACTGTTCTTCCACTAGTATGACTGTGATTATATTGGCTCTATATAAATGTAACTACTCTTACATGGAAAAAGTCTCTTCCAACATAACATCATTCTATGCCAACACAACTGTTGGCATACCACACCATAGGTCAAATGATTTTAAATATTTTGATACAATAAATCACACCCACATTTAATAGTAGTACAAGAACTACCTTAATTCCAGGGCTGAGCTGTTATAACTTCATCAAAAGCAGCACTGCACTGCTACAAAATTTGAAGTGAATCAGTTGTACAGTTCCAGCCCACACAACATTCATGCCTCATCCACGACAAAATGTTTTTCAGTTCTTCTATGGAAAAAACACAAATGCCTGCGAATTCCCTGCTCCCACTTTAACTGAATGTTTTATTTGGAAAATAACATTTAACTCCTCCATGCTGCTATGGGGTTTTTTACAAGGTCATTTCCCTTTTTATCTCACTCATCCATACTGGAAGCAATGAGCTCCCATCCCACCTGCCTCAAGATAATGTACTGGTCAGAAGGTGGCTTCAGCCACATGCTGCTGTGGCTGCTGCTGTCTGCAGAGCAGCAGCAGTTGCAGATGTGTGTAGGAGGAAAGAGTGAAGAGGCATGCCTCGAATGATGTCAAACTGCATAAGACATCTACGTTCATTTAGATCCACTGCAAATGCAAAAGCAACATGCCTGCTAAGAACTCAGGCCTGAATGCTTCCCACTTGCCGAGTAGAATTGTAGAAAAACTTCTGGAATTAATTTCTGAATGAAACAGCCAACAAGAACCTATGCCTAATATTCCTTACTAACGCGGCTTCATGCAATCACTCGCAAATCCTTGTACTATTTTTGTTTGGATTGCTCACTTCTATTACAGCTCTACTCTATTTCCATTTCTGGGAAGTTGCTATTATTCACAGTTCTTCCTACCCTTACTGTTCTAGTTTCCATACTTTTGTGTCCAACAACTAGGGCACAAATTCCTATTATAGCTTTTTTGCCAGCACAGTCTAGAATATATAACGTGGCCAATACAGGATGTGACTACGTTTGCTTGTGTTGCTCTGCTTCTCCAGATTAAGTTTTGGTACCTTCAAGACTTATCCTCATTTTATATCAATGTCCATTATTCATAAGTTGACCCTTAAGCCATTTAGTCAGTATTGTCGGCCCAGTGATTAGATTTTTAAACAGAGGCTTTAATTTCTTCCTAACATCATACTCTTACTTTTGGAAGTGAGTTCCCTAAATGTCTGTTTACACTTCACTGTTGTTCTTCAAATGTTCCTTAGAGCTTCTACTACTACTAAAATTCTCAGTGAGAAAGGAAAGAGTCTTGTAAGGCAGCAAGCATGCTGAATGCAAAGCCTATTTTACCAAAGAGTATCTTTCTCATTATTCCCTGGAATCCCCTTCCCATCCTTATCCTCTGACTTTTTCTTTCTAAAAAAGGTCTCTTAAGAGTTGATACTGTAAAATAAATAGCAGGTGTGCAGAAAATATACTGTGTGCAGAAAATTCCAATCAAATTGCACTCCATTTTTGCACACATTTAAACATATGTATACGTAAGAGCATATAGGTACATGCATAGTGAATAGCAACAATGACAGCTCAGGTTACCTATCTATCCCGTATGTCTCTATTTTCAATAGTTTACAGCTGTGTCAAATCCTAAGAGTTCCAGATGAAAAATCTATGCTGGGCATCTGTCCGTGCTATGTATTTTTGTAAAACTTCAAGCAAACACAGGTCAGCTGGTTATGAATGAGGTTAGCAGAACCTAAGTTCACTAACGTGACACTGCATAATGCTGAACCTTGTACTCCATCTATTCGCATTCACGAGCTCTATTTACAGACATGGAAAGGAATGCAGTTCCTAATGCCTTTGAGGACGTGGGCAAAAATGCCTCTCAGTCTGTCCTATATCTGCCTCACAGGTAAGATGAGCAGCACAAAAGGAGCAAGTGTCAATTTACCCAACTAGATGGAGGAAAAGCAAAAAAATAGTCCCCAACCCTGCAGAAGGTAGAACTGCATCCCTGACAAAAGGAAGTTTAGGTTTAGTGTGGGTAACTTCTTGCAAAAAAACAGTGCAAAGCACAGCGTTTTGGCTACAACCTGCGTCTGTAATACCAGACATCTAAAAGTTCTCCCTCCCTCATGATCTGGTATTCCTCGCTCTGTAAGCCCTGCTTCCCATAGAGAGGCTATCTATGTTTGTGGGCCAGAGAAAATATGTGATGTACTCCATTTTATGTCTCAACTTGGACATTTAAGAGAACAGCAACTTGAGGTGCACCATGAGTTAGCCAGTTTCATCACAGAACCACAAAGCTCCTTGAACCATGTAAGTGAAGAAACAAAATCTGCTTGCCAGCTCTATGCAAGATAGCAGAGCCACATGCAGTAAGTTCACTTTTTTTAACCCTGACCACTGTTCTTCTCTGCTCACATCTTGCTTTAGCATCAGCCCACCTGCCTCTACATTCCTCTTCATACTTAATGCCACCTTGCTATCCTTCTCCCTGAACTATATCTTCTTTAATTCATCTCTATCTTCTTAGTGAGTTACCTTCCAAAAAAATATAACCTAATGTTTCAAAGAAGCTAAGTGGCAAACACTTTCTGGCATTAATGAGAGACCCTTAAACACTGTTCACTCCCTCCTGCATGTTCTAGGTCCTAGCATGTATCATGTTCTTAAGCACAGGATTTGTGTCTGTAAAAAAAAGCTATTATGAAGGGGCCATGATTGCAATAGAGTTCTTTAGCTCCAAATAATCCTTCTCCAAAAAAGGGAAGACAGCAGTACACGTTTCATAAAGTTATCAGTAGAGAACTGGTCAAGTGAGTACAGCAAAAGTAGGTTGAAGAATAATAATGTAAGTGACATGCAGAAAAAATAGGGCAATAAGCACAGGTAACAGTAGCCACAGTTCACAAAAGTCTGCACAACTGCAATTATTTTAGCTTGAGCTTTCTGTGACTATGATAGCAAGAACTCATTGATCCATTTTCATCCTAAAGATTAAGTATTACAGGACATTTAAACAATAATGGCACAAAATTATGTGTATAAAAAGGATAACTTTGTTAATAATGTAAGAAAGTGTTCTAGTTTTATAAATCTAATTATGCAAGACCCTACACAGAAATGTATCCTAGTAAGCAGAGCTTGTTGGTGAAAGTTTATCCAAATAGTCAATTCTGTCAAACTCAAAATGCTTCACAAAATCAGGCCAGTTTTCTTAGAATAAAAAAAGAATTGCAGACAATTTAAAATGCTCCAAACTATTTGATTTTAAATTTTTCCCACTGTACTATATAATGCAAAGTCAACATTAAAACTGTATGTTTCCACTCTGCTGAAACAAAATACTTCAAATGAACAAAAACTCTCTTTCATCTGCTTTAGATTCTTCTTTTAATGCTTCATTTTCTCCAGAATTCTGAACTACATTGTGTTTCAAAACACCGTAACAACCTGGATTTTGTACATCTTTTGCACAGCTCTTGTAACAGATGGAATCTTTCGTACTTCACATGCTCTTCAGAGTGCCTCTTAGATCTATCTGAAAAGCGCTGCAGACAAATGACGTTTTAAGATAAAAGAAATGTATCAGAGGTTAATAATTTAAAATTAAACACTACCTTAATTTTATCTTTACACAATGCTCTACTAGTCTCAAAGAATTTCCTGGGTTTTACAAGGATGAGCTCACTTAAAAGATAAGAAATGTAGCCCTTAAAGAACCACAGTTACTCAAGTCTCAAGATTTCTGATGAAACCCTTACGAATTTTGTGTTGCACAACAAATTGCCAAAGAAAAAAATCTAAACATTTAAGGAATTAAATTATGAAATTAAGACATTCAGCTTCTCATTGAACTTGCACGAGTTAATAAAACTATTGCAGCAAAAGCTACACTGAAATAACGTACTGACTCAGTCCAGTAACTAGCCTGACACACTAAGTTTCACGCACACAAAATAATCATCAAATATAAGACTCTGACATTCTGGATTTGTGCTGCCTTCATTCTAAACAATGAGGATAAAAATGAACAGCTACCTCAATCTGTCCAACTGGATCAGTGAACAGTCAAGAGTTTTGACACAGCAGTACATGCAACCACAGAGAATCACTGAACCAAAGAAAAGTCCACGTTGGAAGGGACCTTTGGAGACCATACGATGTAACTTTCTGTTAAGAGCAGGGCATTAGACTAAGTTATCCAGGGCCCTGTCAAGCCAAGTCCTAAATATTTCCAGCAAGAGATATTCCACCTCTTTTCTGGGCAGCCTATTCCAATTGTTCTCATGGTGAGAAGTTTCTTCCTTGTATTCAGACAGAATTTCCCTTCCCACCACTGTGCACCCTGGAGGAAAGGGTACCTCCACCTTCTCTATAACTATCTTTTCATTACTGGAAGACTGTGACTAGATTCTTCCAAACCTTCCCTTCCCAAATTCCTTCAACCTTTCTTCATATGTCAGCTCCTTCAACCAACCAATCTTGGTGGCCCTCCACTGGACTGTCTCCAGTTTTTCAGTGAAGTGAAAATTTTAGCCATCCCTCTGTAACAATTATGAAAAAGAAAGTGCCCATTCTGCATATGGGCTGCTGGAAAAGTATCAGACTGCACAACAGACTGAGATTGCGTTGAGTAAGTCACCTTAACTTTGCATTATGCCTGTAATGTATAAATGCTTTAACTTTCTTACAATACACTTTTGAAGCAATAAGCAAATGTTATACCTTTACAACTCAGACCGGCTTAATTAAATATTTTTAAAAGTCAGTGGAAAAATATTCTTGAAATGAAACTTTTTATACCAGTATTCATTTTGCACTCATCTTTACAACTGCGATAACGTTCTTGGCAAAACCTTTGATGATTACAAGATAAAGAAACACAGTGTTAAAAGTGTTGCTGTCAAGAAATTTTTGGACACCAATAGTGAATGTGGAAAATAAGTTGCAATGCAGCTTCATGAAGAATTTCAAGGAACGTCACACTCCTTTAGTTCTGCAAAAGTACCTCCAATTTACCTTTAATTTCATTTGAAATGAGCAGCTTATTTTCTGTCTCCTCTTCTTCACACTCTTTGTTCTTTATGGAGTCCTTTGTTTGTACTACTCCACTGAGGAAAAAAAGATGTTCATTTTTTATTAATACATCATAAAAATCACTAAGCATGATGACACCTCTTGCTAACAATGCTATTAACACACCAGGATTCCCACAAAAAGGATGTTGTATCATCATAAAATAAAAAAAAAGAGAAGATCTAATTTCTGACTTACACAGACGGCATGACTACCAACATGAATTTTGCAATGAAGGCTCAAGAGTAGTCTAAACTAAGATTACTTAAATCGTATCAACACACTTGACTTCATAACTGAAACTGGAAAATATACAAATGAAGGCAGTGGATGTGTCCATGGCAGGAGATGGGAAGAGTGAAGAACACATATACAGCTGCATCTCCTACAAAGCCTTACTGGTTATCCAGGCCATTTTCAGGAGCTGCCTGAAACAACACCTACTCCTTTTTCTCTACCCAACCTTCATCTCCACTCCAGCCCAACTCCTGTACTATACTGACACACTGTTCTGCAGCTGTTAATGATCCCACTGAAAATATCTGTGTTCTTTTGTTACTGTTTTTGCATTACTTCTTATCCAGCTAAAAGAGCCTCTTTGCCTGCTGACTGTGGCTGCTCCCTCAGGTTTGCCAGCCCAAACTTTTGTGAAAAAGGAACATCTTACCCCTATTGAGGAAAATGGGGCAAAAGAGGTGGAGTAAGGAAAGTTCTCAAAGCAGGGTGAGTGTATATGCATCTTAAAGTCAGCCCCTGGGAAGTTCCTTTTCAATCTCTGCCTTCAGAAGGTATTTTCAGCCTGGTTTCCTACAGACATGAAGCTTCTATGAACTTGCTGACATTATGCGAGTATTTCCTTCTGCTTTTAAGAACTTGGGAACACTTCGGCCAATTCTTACTAAACCACCACAGATGCAGAGCTCTTAGAGATACTAAGTACATAATGAACGTTTTCTAAAAATAGGACCAGACAGAATGACCGTAAGTCAAGACCACAAGAAAGCCCACTACATGAACTCATGCTTTACTATCTACTAGAGAATTAGTCAACGAGAACCAGACACACAAATGTCCCAAACACAGATAAAAAGCCAAACTAGAGCTACCACCTTGTTATACATCAAGATTAGCTAACCTCAAAACACAAATCCACAGAGAAAAAGATGGGTTCGATTCAATTGTTTACATTTATACTATTAAATACAATTTATATATTTAAAACTATTTATACTATTAAATATATGTAAACATTTGGGAATAAATCAGGCAGGAGCTGCAAGTTCACTGACATCAACAGAAATACATTTAACACGCTATTAATGGTGCAAAATGAATACAACAAATTGGAAAATCCAGACTTTGTAGTATGGTAAGACACAAATAATAATGGTATGACAAGCAGTGCCAGTGGAACGCATATAGCAGGCATGCCTTCTTGTGCCACAAAGGACTTCTCCACAGTATCTTCCTCAGAAATATCCTCTCCATTTATTTACTCAAAAATTATTTTCCTAAGCTCCACAAACCCAGAAAACTTCTAAAGTAAGATGCTACAAAGTAGTGCAATTAATTCCAAATCCAAAATAAATGATTACTGTAATTCAACATAAGGGACATCACCAAAACCTGTGAAGAAACATGTATCTTCCTATTTTCTTGAGGACAATTTTCATAGCAACATACAGCCAGAAATTTTATCTCACTAGTTAAATACAAGTTAGTACTATGAATTGAAGGTTTTAGGGAAGGGGTTGGAAGAGAAATTGAATTTTCTTTTAAGAGGTAGTACCATTTGATTCCCAAGCCTGACTGTTCACGGAATCACAGAA
>VYXH01010763.1:0-46343 GCA_013397275.1 Burhinus bistriatus
GCTGGTCTCCTCGGCGAGTCAATGGGAGAGCATAGGGGCAGTGCAGTGTGACCTTACGTCACAGTAGCCATATTCTTCATAGAAGTACCTCACAAAAGAACAAGGCGCAACAGACAATAGTTGTTTCTAAGTTTCCCTGAATGTAAAGAGAAAGCTTTTCACAACGAAGTCAGTCAGAGAGTGGAACAGGATGCCCAGAGGGTCTAAGGAATCTCCATTCTTGCAGATACTCAAAGCTCAACTACACATGGCCCTGAGCAAGCTGACACTATATTAGCACTGTTTTGAGAAGAAAGTTTGCACCAGAAAACTACAAATGTTCATTCCAAACTAAAGTATTCTGCAGTTCTACGGTTCTAGCCATATCAGGTTAGCACTGGTGCACCTGGGAAAAGAGCCTTTCACAGTCACCCTATAGACTGTTAAGTCCAGGGTAGAAAAGGTTTTGCGAAGAGGCACCATAAAGGCAGGAAAAACATCTCTGAGAAAGAGCTGCCTCACTTTGGCAAAACACTAGAAATTCCAGCTTCTCAAGAAAGGCCTGGGTGGAAAGGTTGGTAGAACTAACATAGGTGTCATGACAGATGTGGCACTGCATGTGAACTGAATGATTTCCAGATTTACAGAGCAAGATCTCAGAGATGAAGAGGAGTTTTTTGTCTTCAAAGTGTTCTATAATATGTTAGCCTCTTGAGTGAGTAACAGTTCTTCCAACTGGACCAGTACCAATGATTCATAGGGAGGAAGTGGGCTGATGTCCAGAAGAGGATAGTACAGAAGATCGGTAGCAAAATCAGAGATGTGATCCCTGCAAATCCTCTGAGCGTGGTCTGAGAGCAGGTTTGAGACAGGGAACCACAAGAGAAAAGGAAGACATATACAATTCAAAACTCCACATTAAAAAGATGCTCAATAGTGTGCACAAATGCAGGTAAGGTAGTCCCTGTACCTGCCATTGCATCACAGTTGGATATACTAAATCAAGTTCAGCAAAAGAACCAATGCTGATTTTTAACATGAGGTACCAGAAGCTTGATTTTTTTTTTATCTGTTTTTGTTCCTATGCAGACTTTTAAAAAGGAAGTATTTCCATTCAGATCTGCCCTTCCTCTGGGAATGTGCTCAGACTTACAGATTTGTGATTTCTTTCAAGGGGAGTAGCTCTTTTAGGTGGAGAAACTACATTCAGCATAATTTCCTTTTTAAAGACTTCTAGTATATCTTACTAATAAGTTGCTTATATGTCACCTGAAGCATTCAACACCAGTTGGACTAGTTTACTTTCATTGTAAAAGTGTGCCTATTACTGTATCAGTCTTCCCTAAACAGTCCCTGTTACTTGAAAAATTGTTAGCAATAGGTTATTTGAAATAGATGCTTAATATGGTTTATAACAGCTAGAATACACTGACAAAAGATGACACTGTTGCTGTTTCAGAGAATACGTTTGAAGACCCAGTTAGGCTGAAGATGATGGCAAGGTAATTTTGGTCATGGGACTATGACCATTCAAAATATTAGCAACAAATGAGGAGGTCATGTTTTGGCAATAGCAGTGAGAAGCAAGCGAGAGGTTTAACAGCGGTAGAAAGCACAGTGATGCACGTCAGAAGAGCTGAACGAAGATTTAAGTAGGTAGGAACATTTTAAAATTTTTTTTCAGAGGAAGGCAAGAGAAGACACTGGGTGTGAAAAAAAAAAAAAGAGAAGAAAGGCAGAGAAGTTCAGGTGTAAGAGACAGGTTTGTTCACCTGCAAAATTTTGGTCTTCGCAAATTAGATGTTCTCTTTGTCAGAAGTATAATTATCAAATGTTAACATAGATTAACATTGAATATGTTGAGTTTCTTTCCATGTTGCTAGTATTACAGAGATGTCATTTTGTAGCAAGAAGCCCACTTCCAGCAGTGTGGCTCTGAAAGAATAATTTTCAAATGCTTTTCAGAGTTTATGCCTGGCGAGCAAGGCTCTTTACCTTGTGAACTTTCACATTATTGTGCCGAGTGAAATGGATGCTCTTGTCCTTTCAGGACAGAGTTTCAGCTATAACACTTATTTTCTGACCTTTGTGGGTTTAACTTATACTCCATTCTGACCTTCAGAATACTGGCATTAATATATGCATTTGCATATTATAGATCCACAGCCTGAAACATCTACCCAAAATTAGAGTAAGTAGCTGCTAGGCATGCACAATACTTCTGTTTCTTGTGCTTCTTCTTTTTTGTTTTTGTTTCTTTTTTTTTTTTTTTAACATCTGTCAGATTTTTATTTTTGCTCAGGAATACATGTATGTCTTGATAGATGTGTATGTGTTGTAAAACACCAGAATCCATAACATGATATTGAAAGGAATACAATGTGCAACACACAAGCTGAATAAGAAGACAGTAAGCATGAGAATTTTTATTTTTCTATTAGTTTAAAATTGGACTAATGATTTTATATTTTTTTTTTTAGAATACATTAAAAAAATCACTCTCAGACTAGAATCTTATTTCAGGTTTCAACATGCTGTGAATTTTTATGGCCAAATTACAAGCCCCTGAATGTAGGGGCTTATATAATGGAAATGCTGACAGGCTCTTAACTATAATAGCAAAAACAGACACTGCTATAACATAAAAGGAACTCTTATCCAGTAGAAGGGTGAATCTATAAATTATTGTTATGAAAAATACCTTTCTCCTTAGTTATATTCAATCTGCAAATCATAAACTCATTTTTTTTCTAGCAAAAATAGACTGGATTGGATTTTAATGTTTTTTTCCTTGCTTCTCATCATTCTACATCTGTACTGACTCTTCCTTTCAATCATTTCCTTTGTGATTGCTCAGCTTCATGTTTCCTATATTTTGTTAGGCTAAAATGTAATATGCTTGACGTTTATACTGGGAGTCCCACGCAGCTAGTCAGCTCAGAACCTGGCTGTCATCTTAAATGGGCAAAGCAAAAAGCCAGCAGAAAATGGAGGCAAAGGAGAAGAGAAAAAGTCATCTGTATTTCTGAAGTGGTTAATGCTGTAAGAGTTATTCTGGAAGAGAATACCTCTCTCTTCAGATAAGTACTGGCAGCTGTGCCATCTGCAGTATAGAATACCTGCTTCTGAAATATACAGTGATTCTATGATATGTCTTAAATTTACTTACATTAGGTAAACTATACTTTCTTTTGCTGGATTCATTCTGCTTTCATTTACTCTTCTTGGCAGCTTACCTTGTGTACAAGCTGTCAAAATTTGACTAATGGGCCTCTGTGAGTCAGCTGGTCAGTAAATCTTTCCTTTCTCAAGCTCCTTTGGCTTTCTCAAACTGCTCTGTCATTATAGTAACCAGTTGAATTAGAATTGTTTTTTTATTTGATGGATCATTCTCTATAACATAGACAAAAATTACAGCAGCATCATGATAACAAATTGGACTGAAGGTGTGCGGGGGGAAGCTTAATTTATTTTTTTTTCCTCACATGAATAAGAGTCTTAGATTTCCCAGTATTACCTGAGAAATAGGAAAAGAAAAACACCCTACCTGTTTATGTGAGCAATAATTATATATTCTGTGTAAGGAGAAAACATTCTGCTGTGCGCTGATGAAGACTGTTAGTCATTTCATCATGTTCTGCAGCATTGCTCCTCCTGACTGCGCACAGTACCAATAAAACAAGTTAATGGAGTTTATTCTGTCACAAACACTACAATTTCAAAGTGCTGATTGCAGTCTATGGGAAATCAGTGTCTAATAGCCTCTTAAAGATGTACAGTAGCGTTAACATATTATCCTACAGAAGACATACATTAAAGCACTCTAGTTAGATATGTAAGAAGATACGGAGAAAAGAACAGCAGACCGTTTTATAATGGCAGGATCAGTACACAATAAGAGTCCCTCCATGTTTCCAGTATTTACAAATTCTCCAAATGATAGTTTGTCTGAAAGTCAAATTAGCTAGAATACAGAAATAAGAAATTCACATTTTATAAGATGCATTTAAACCAAATTGTACTGTTTAATAAGTAACTTGCAGCTTGGATTGATGTTGATAAAAATGTACAAACCAAATGCTGTTTCACAGGCTCTGAAATTGCATGTTATTCATACTAAAATATGAGGCTGATTATAAGATTCAATGGTAATCAGACTGAATTAATAGGAACCCTTTAACAAACCTTCATTTCCTCAAGACTCATGACATTCCCTGTAAGTAGACATTGAGAAGACGTACTATTTCAGAAAACAGATTTCAATTGTTAGATGAAGATTGAGGTGTATTGGTTCTCTTAATCAATAGAACTTCCTAATTTAAAATATTGTTTAATAGATGTGAAGGTTTACTACAAGACAATACGTTCTTCCACTGCTTCAGTCCAATTCCCATTAAATTCTAAGAAAAGAGAAAAATAAGAAGAAGAGGTTTCATTGTTCACTAGACTTTAGGATCAAAGAAATGCATTTCCATTATGGAACACTACAATTTTATTGCACTGTCTCATCTATTTGGCTCATGGAATACTAATTAAAGCTAGGGGATCTTAGAAAAGCTGAGGCTTATTCAAATTTCTAAATTTGAAATTTTCGGGCAGGGGGTCTGTTTTTGTAGAAAATTTAAGTGCACAGAAACTAGCAGGAATGCAGTAACAGCATTGGAGACAAAATTAATGATTTGAAGAAACAAAGCAAAAGAGTTAGTTTACTACTGGCCTGGACTCATCATTAGCAGAATGTCCTTTGTTCTTGTTTGCAATGCTTTTTGTGACTTGGTGAGAAATAGGGACAAAAGGGAGATGGCAGCAGCAGCAGATGTGGATATAAAATGTGTACACTTTTAAACATATGGCCTTAGATTAGTACAAACAGAACAGAGATGGTGGGATTGCCTTTTCCATACCAGAATTTCTGTCACACACATGACATCTAGCCAGCAAACCTCATTTGCAGCCAATACGCTGACAATCCCTAGGATACAATAAATGTTGCCTTAATGTTGCTTTAAACGTCTTTAGCGCAGGCATGTATCTTCCTAATGCTTTTTTGCCCTTTCCTATACTATTTTCAAGGTTAAGGAGATTTTATAAAGAGATGTAATCCCATGTAGTCAAAAACATTCTTAATCTCATTTCCATTGTTTCATTTTGTACAGCGTAAAGTCTGTGTTTGGATAAAACGTGTTTTCAGAGCATACAGTTAATAATGTATTAAACACTATATTTTTTTGCAAAAGTTTTTAAAGTGCATAATATTCTTTAAGTCATTAATTTTTCAAAGTAATTCAGTACTTAAAGCCTGTTAAGTATCCCTTGTCTGCAATATTAATTACTAATACTTTCTGCTAGTATATCGTGCCTAAGTCAATCTACCTTGGTTATATTTAACCTGCAATTCATATAAATTCTTCTCATTATATATATTTCTGATTAAGAGGCAGATACTACCACTGGTAGATCAGTGGGATATTGATAATGGGGCATATTCTCCTCTCAGACATATTGTTAAATCCTGAATAGGTCTACTTGAAGTGCAGAGTTTACAGCTTCAGTCTGCAACGTAAACATGCAACGTTGCATGTGCAAATGTAAAAGATCAAGAAAGGGTATACAGAGGTGCTTAATATCTCACTGACTGAAAGTTGCCATAGGGCCTGAAAAGTGGATTGCTCAAACCTTCTGTCAGAAGATGGCACAAGAGGTTAGGGCCCAGTTAGTACAGCCAGAACTGTACTCAAAACCACTGCCAGTCTCATATGTCTATTGTTCATAGTTTTATCCGTGCTTCAGCTTTCGTATCCCTGGAAACATTCAAGGTCAGGTTGGACGGCGCTCTGAGCAACCTGATCTAGTTGAAGATGTCCCTGCTCATTGCAGGGGAGTTGGACTAGATGACCTTTAAAGGTCTCTTCCAACCCAAACTTTTCTATGATTCTATGATTTTATGAAGCCAGCAAACAACAATTTCTGTCTAATACTGTTGGGCAATATTTTGGGCAGCTGTTGAGCATAAGTACAGCACTAATCTCTAGTTTAAGTTCCATTGGCTTCATTTGGGTGTAAGCGTACAGTTATGAGGACAGTATCTCCAGTGTTGTCTTACAAAGAAACACAGTCATGAGCTGCAGTCCTAGTGCTTTCCCTTTCTTCTGATAGTTATGCTTCACCGTAAGTTCATGCTCACATAAACATTATCTGCTATGTAACCTGCAGGGACTTGCAAGATCTTTGTTTAGATATTCAAATTTAAGAGAATAAAACTCATGAGAGTTACAAGCACTGTAGAAAACACATGTATAAATCTCCATTTCCTCATACAGCCTGAAGTTATTGTGTCCACCTTTTTAGATAGTGGTGTGCTCTATTCTCTCTCACACTGTAAGGAAGCAAAAGAAGTGTGTCATAAAATGAGGGTGTTCCATTAGTTTTAGCTTGGCAACAACTTCAATCACATTTACATTTTTTACTGGGTTTTGAGTTGTGTTGGTTCTATTAAGCATTGAGAGCACTGATGCTAAGAACAGGTAACTAAAATGTGAAGACAATGAAGTTATTAACTAATAACAATTATTTTTAATAACATACTGTTATTAAAATGCAGTAACAAAATACTTGAAGATAAGGCATTATTTTATACCTTTGAATAATATCGCAGTTAGTTCTCAGTTTCCATCCACCCATCATAAATCTTCAGAAGCTATATTATCTAAAGGAAATGGGAAAGCAATCAACCTACCAAATGTCCTTATGGGAGTGGCAAGGAAGAAGCCCCTACAGGTCTTTATCTGTTAACGGTTCTTCAACTCTTTGCTGTATAGTAGGTAAGATTTTTTAATTCTTTTACTTTCTAATGTTATACAAGGATTTCCCTTGATACCTAGGTCCCTCAGATCCATCTTATCTCAATATGTAGGTAATTCCTTCTTTCCTTCCTAAGAAAGCTATGAAAATGAGGTACTAGGGAGATGAAAGTCCCATCTGAGTCCTCAGACACTCTATACAACCCACTGCAGCACCTTTTATTTCGATGTATCTGTAGGAATTTGTCACACATTACTGAAATCCTCTCAGGGGAAGTACAACAGCTGTTTAACAATACTTGGCATCGGGCTACAACGTATTAAGGCAGGAAGTGATGAGCCAAAACAT
Source organism: Burhinus bistriatus (assembly GCA_013397275.1). NCBI lineage: Eukaryota > Metazoa > Chordata > Aves > Charadriiformes > Burhinidae > Burhinus > Burhinus bistriatus. The sequence continues at coordinate 7,129 of VYXH01010763.1, forward strand.
ATCAAATTGAACTGCAGGGGCAAAGTAGGTATGCGAAATGCAAATCCTCAATCGGAATTTGGCCAATCCACCAGGACTAAAACTGCTACTCTTGCAAATAGTGCTGTGGAATTAAAACACAATTGTGGATATGCTGGATAGAAGTCTTACTAATCCCTTTGTTCAGGAACTTACTAAGAAATATTGACTGTGTAGATACCAGCCGATTTATTGAAGCTGTAGCCCTAGGGAGCTAATGCAAGTTGTAATGCATTATGATGTTCTGCTCTGTGGCATTAGTGCAAAATATATACCCAATGAAAGTCAATCTTAAATGCATTTTTCTAGTGTGATGAATCCTACTCAGTATGTAAGACTTAGGATCTACTTCACATTTTTGAAATCTTTTTTTCTTGAAAGTAAGAATTGTTTCTGTCTCCAATGCTTTTAAAAATTACAAACTCCTCAGATGTATTATGAAGTTTTATTAAAATTTAAATTAAAGGCATTAAAATGTTGAGATAACTGAGGCAATAAGGCTTTTTGCACCAATATCAGCTCGCGCTTCGAACCATGGCCTGAAGAGAGTTGGAGAATCATTTGTACTGAGAGATAAAGGAAGATGTTTCGAATGGGTAGAACTGTGGGAAGGTAGAATAACTCTAGCTGTGTTGTGGCTGCGCCTAGAAGTAGAAAGACTGGTAGCAGATGATCTGTAAGGGAGCAAATCTTAGAGAAACTACTGAAAATTACGGTTTAAAATAAAATATAGAAAGGAGGACTAAACCAGGAGAGATGGTATGATGGCAGTATTTCCTCTTCTTCAAAATAGGAAGGTAGAAGAATTCTGCAAATGCTGGAATGTGGGTGTTGCTGGAACCTATATTTGCAGTAGTCATTGCAAGAGGGTGCTGACAAGTAAAGGCCAGATCGATCCATGCAGCTAAGTAAAGAGAAAATGGAAAGTTGAAAGTCAAAGATCAAAGATGGCATTAGTTACAAAGTAGTTCTCTCTGAATTATTGGTGTTTTCCACAAGGTCACAGGAGAAAATGAATTATATGACCAAAAATGCGGTGAAAATACATGGAAGTCATATTCAGTTTTCAGTAGAAAATGCTCTATATTCACAGATGAAGATTTTTTTTTTTTAATTACAAGAAAGAAAATGATTCAACAGAATCAGACAATAGCTGGCAATAAAGTAATCACTGAAAGTGAAAGAAACAGAGTGAGAATGATTCAGACAAGTAAATGTCTGTATGATATGAAGATAAAAGGAGCATATTATGTAAAATTTAGTTTTTGCAGAGAATGTGCATTCTAATGTAAAGCAAAAAATTCTTAGGAATATGGGTCAATTAATTTCCATTGGATGAAAACACATCAAAAGTGGGGTATTCCCTAAAGCTCACCAAACCGTCGTTTGTAGGCAGAATTTATTAAGGACTTTGCCATTCTTGATTAAAATAGAAAGGCAAAGAAAATATCAGATCTAGCTAGCAAAAACAGCCAGCTGATAGCTTGCTTTTGCTTCTTCATGGTTGTAGAAAAGTATGGAATTACATATGTTTTATACTTGTAAGTATAGTCATCATACATGTTTCTTGATTTCAGTGCCTATTTTGTTCAAATACCCTAAAATGCTTTTAAAAGTGTCATAACTTTATGAAATGAAAGCCAAAATATTTTAAACCTTTTGAAAGGTACAACAGGAATTACTGTTGGTGCATAATGAACCTGTAAGAGTCATTGGACTTTGGTGACTAGGACAGAAATTGGTGTATACTATAATCAAAACATTATAATCAAAACTAGAATTAAAAAAGAAAATCTCACTTTGGGCTGTGAAAGTACACGTTCAATTCTACTGTTAAGGGCAATTATTTGGCTATATTTGAAGCTCTTATGGAATGCTTAGCAATTCCTTTAAAATCGCTTATACTGTATTTTTGCTTAGTGCCTCTTCCAGACCATCTGAAACTGATAATTGTTTGACCCTCAGAGGCAGAGAAAGTACTTCACAGGCAAGTGCAGAGGAATATCTGCTAGTGGCAGTCTCTTTAGTCAGTCAGCAAAAAATGTGGTAAGTGGCCATGCTCATCAGTAGGGATTTGGAAGAGGAAAGGACCGGAAAAACTGTGGTTGTCAGGCATCCTAAACACAACCGGCCAGCAGCATGAGGTGCAAGGGAGAGGGGAGAGAGAGAGCCACTGAGACCCTGAGGAACCATGTGATAATCTAAGTAATTCATAGCTGCAAAGGACACAGCTTATAAGATCTGATAATTTGGGAGTGTGTACCCATGTGCAGGTGAAAGAGGAAGAGATAAGGAGTTGGAGAAATGCAGACAGCTCTATGGCAGCACTTGGAATTTATATTTGGGAGCTTATTGGAGTATGCAGTGCCCTCAACAGCAGCTCCTGGTAAGTGCTGATTCTTAATGGGAAGTACTGAAACAAGTTCTTCCCAATCATTATCAGACATATTTCACCTTACAGACAAAGAATATTGGCTAAAGTACCCATTAAGTATCTGAGCTTTACAGTTCGTTTGAGCTGTACAGACAAAAAAAAACACCAATAAAAATGCTTGAGAATGACCTTATGCTCCTTTCTTTACAAAAGAAAAAACATATGCTGTGTAGATGAATTAGAAGATGGGACACCATGGACTGGAGTTTAAGTAAAACCATTGATCTTTACAAATTACACTCATTTGACAATAGGGATCCATCAAAGTCCAATAACACAATGCCAAAAAATCATTTTTTTCTTTTTATACTTTGTTCCTTTTATCTTTCCACCTCCTGTTTCTGATTATCTTCTCCATTTTATGGTGATGGTGCTAAATGCTAATGAGGTCATTCCTGGTCTTATCCCAGACAGCCTTTTTGGCGCAATTATTTCTGGAGCTGAACAAATCGTGTGGGATAAATGAGATTAGCACAGCAGGGGACATTTTCAGAGGTTCATATAAGAGCTTCCATTGATAGTTCACCTTGATGGTATAGGTTTATCTGCATTGCTAATTTGTGTGCTTGCACTTGCATGTGCACATGTGTTTGTGTGTGTGTGTTCTTTTTGGCAGTTCAGTCTCACAGAGGCTACAGTACAAGGAGGTGGCTTTCCTGTTTGTCATAACTAGGAGAAAGATCTGTCTTTTTCTACCGTTCTTGAGATTATTTTTATTGCTAGACTGCAGAAGTATGAGGAAGGCTGAAGAGTGATAGCCTCAGGAGAGCTGCAGAATGAAGAAGGGTCTCTATTAACATAGATACAGATTCTGTGAAGCTGCATGAAGCAGTCACCAATGATAAAATAAAAACAGATAAAAGGAAGGTCCAATGATCATGTAGAAGTGAATTTGGACTGAGGTTTTTTGTTTGGTTTTGAGATTTTTGTTTTGGTTTGTTTTTTGCTTGTTTATTTTGGTGGCAGTGTGGATTGTGTTATGCTAGTTTAGAGAAAGTATTCAGATCTGGGTTGACTGATCAGAGGTTTAGTTAGTGTTTAAACAAATTCTGATTTTTTTTTTTTTTTGATCATGTTTTTTCTTTGACTTTTCATGTAAGCTTAACTAATTCTTGGTTGGGGGGTAGGGCTTGTTTTTTGCCCCTTTTTTTTCCACAGGATATCACTGAACTAAGTTAACAAACACCCGTTCACTTGTCTAAATCCTTAGCTGGGCTACAGTAACTTTGATGACCTCTTGTGAAATACAACTGACCTAAAACTCGCTTACCATGTAACTGTGGTTTATCTGCCAGTTTCATGTCCAAAAGGAAGCTATGTATGGCTATATTATCTCACATCTGTTCGTTGCTGACCTCCTTTTGTTTCTGACCACTGAACTAAATAGACCTTGACTCTAATCCAATGTGACAGTTGTACTGTCCCTCTGTCTTGAAAGATTTTTGGCTGGTGCAGAGGTCCTGTTGAAACTCTTATGTCATTCTCATGTCCAACTCCAGAGCAAGAGATAAGGGCAGAGAACTGTAACAACATAATAATGCATAACTGCAAAATTTGTTGTTAGATGCCACTGGTTTAGTGCAACAGAGGCTTCCAAAAAGCACATTTTCTACCCCTCCCCTCAGAGATTTGTGAAGTGTTTAAGACAAATACACATATGTACACCTTTTTCATTACAGCTGAATGCAACACAAAACAAAACAAAGAAAAAAAAAACAACCAAAAACCAACTACACAAAGCTAACACCAGCTGTGTAAATGTACTGATTAGCTCTCTAAATGGGGAAGCATAGAGATTTATTGTTGTGCTTTTAGCCATTAAACTAGGAAATAGCTGCCCCATCTTCCCTAATTTGCAGCCAATTCCTGACTCAGGTTTTCTTCCCTTGATCAGTTCAGAGTCAGCAGAAGTGTTGTATGAATAAGGATGAAACATAAGCTGAGTAAGGACTCCATTCTTGAGCTACAGAGAGAGAGAGAGAAGGAATGATTGTTGCATGGACAGTCTGCTATTCTTAATGGAAACAATTCATAATAGAAAATATTTTTGGAAACTGAGGGTCTTTTCTTTTAAGCTATGTCAACTTGACAGAATATTTAGCAATATATCTACCCCTTCTCTAACTAATTGGCTAGAAAAAAATTGAACCCAGAGATATTGTTGTGAGAGATACAACTTCTGGCTCCAGCTGCTGTAAAGTGGATTGCACACCACCGGCAGGTGAAAAGACAGCGTGCGTCAATGTCACTGCATGGCAAGCCTTAGAGACAAAGGGTCCTTATCTTTTCTTCCCTTGACCAGAAAAGAAAAGAGCATGAGCTAAGGCCCACTTTCATTCCCACAGATGTCAACATCAAATTCTCGTTGAACCTAAAGGGGGCATAGCCAAGCACTGCTTGAGCTCCTTTTAATTTTATTTTCCCACACGCACCTCCCCTGCTGAAGGCTCCATTTTTATATGGTTTTCTGACATGTCATAGTTTCCCTCTCCTTGTTCCAGAGTATAGTTCCCACAACACAGAGGGAAGGAGGGTGAGAAGAGGGCAAGGCTGTCTTTTATTGCTGGAAGTTGATAGCACTTTCCTCCAAGGTAATGGAACACCATGAGGTGTGCTCTTGCATATTACCTCCTTTCCTAATTAAATTGAATGTGATAGTGAGAGCAGGTTGACATTGTTAAAGTAAATGATCCAGGGCTTTAGTAATGAAGACACATCCAGAGTGAAGTTTATTGTTTTAATTTTAATCTTGAACAACCCGAACACTATTGAGTAGGTTGTTCTAAAATATCCTGCAGTACATTTTTCCTGTGAACTATATTTCAGCATGCTGCATACAAAATCATTTATAATAAGTTGATTTATGGATTGAAATAGCTTATTTATATGCAGTGTGAATTGATATAGAGTGTTTACTGAATTTTCTCCATAATAGCCTATCATTAGCCAGAATTCCCAGAGTGGGAGAAAAAGGGTTAGACACTGGAGACTAAAAAAAATGCTGTACTATGTCCCATCTGCTTGGATAAGATCAGTTTTTATTAAATATGAATTTCAAAATTATTAATTTGATTTTTCTTGTCTGCTAGCCAGAAACTGGATTTGGAGAGAGGTACCCAATATATTAAAAAATTGGGAGTTTTAGCAAATATGAGTAGCATGAAATATTAATTTATGTTGGGAAAAGGCTAAAAAACTCTACAAAATCAAAAACCATATAATTCTACAAAGTCATTGCTTACCTGTTTATTACGCAGTATATTTTACCTTTCTATAATTTTGGGACTTGAATCTCCTGTCAGTGCACTTCACTGTTTTAACATGAGTGTACCAATTCACTAAAATTATACCAATCCAGCAGAACACAGAATCAAGCCTGATGCTCCTTCCAATATTAAGAAGCCATTTAATACCAGACAGTATGTCTGGTATACTACGTTTCTGCAGCAGAGCAGCTTTATTATGTACTGTTGCTTAACAACTGTTGCTTAACAACGGATGAGGGTAATCCTGACTCTTCCATCACAGAGCCCTCCAAACTAACATCAGTACTAACGTCTACCTATCTGTAAGGATAGGTTGGAGAGGAGGAAATTAAAATGTGTGAGGAAGGCACTGCAAATATTCCTACCCTCTGCTAATCTATTTTCATCTCACATACCTTGAGAATTCCCACCTTTAAGTGCCTAATGCATGCGGGAGCTTCATGAAAGATGATAAATATGAACAGCCTGTAGCACTCCCACCCTTGTGGCTCACATTTCTAGCTACTTCTATTCCCATCACTTTTCCTTTCTTGTTCATAGGATGGTTATCTTTATTTTTATTTATTCTGCTCAGGAGAGTTTATCACTTCAGTTACAGATTACTGAGATTCTGTTACTCAGTAATGACATTCAGTAATGAGAATGATGTTAAAAATTCAGTCAAACAATAAATATGACAGCATAGCATCAGATTTTATTATGTATATGTGTGGCAATTGGAGGGTGATTTCAAAATGACAAAGTACTCAGGGTTTCAATAATACTTCCTGCAGCTGTGCTCTCCTTTAAGCTTTACTCTCCATTTAAGAAAGAAAAAATCTAAATCTAAATCATACATTATAAACTCACAATTTAGCCATTTCAATATCAAGGGAAAGTTGAAAGCCAGTGCAGTCATGAATAAGCACTACAGAAAGCTTCAGACAACAACTACAATTTAAAAGTAATGGGAGGAAGAATGTTCTGAGGAAACAAAAAGATTTCAGAAATCTGGAAAACAACTTTATATTAAGATTTACACATATAAAAATGTTAGCTAAGTTCTTACCAGTTCCTCCTTCCTAAAGGCGGTCTAATGGATTTATGGCAATATCTAAAAGGAGATTTAAGGTGGTATTCACAATGGCTGATATAAACATGGGGAGGCTGGCTACCCTAAACTCCTACATTCGGGAAGAAAAGGTGTTCTCCATTAGGGAAAATCAAAGCAAAGCCAGGGTTATGATTTTTCTCTAAATTCTGTTTAAACAAGCCTCTATTTTTCAATGGAGACATTTGAGGTCAGTGTCCTTATATGAGGGCTAGATTTTGTGTACAGAGGTCCTGCAACTGGTATTGTTTTGTGTAGCATGCAAATATTTTCAGTGTGTTTTGTGTCCTCTGCGTACACCTAACAAATCAGACATGAGGACACCACACTTTCAGTGTCTAAATTCAGGAGGTGCTCGAGCCCAGACAAGAAATGATCTCTTCTGTGGACTTTCCCATATCATAAATACAGAACAACCCCCTTGCCCCTGTCCCCCAGTTAAAATAAGCACTAAAGACCAATGCCAGCTAGCTAAACACATTCAGATTTTGATTCACTCTTTTGAACCTCCATTCTTGCTTCAAATGCATTTTAGGAACCAAGTCTTTCAGATGTTTGGGGGTTTTTTTGAATGTACCAGTATTTTTTGTGCAACAGATTTTTGCAGGAACAAGGGTAGATCCCCTCAGTTAAAATCTAAACACCTAAATTCACTTCTTTACCTCTCTCTGTCCAGTTGCCTGTTTTATGGAAGTGTTTATGTTTGAAATATAGCTGCTCTTAAAAAGGTTACTGAGAGCAGATTCATTCATGACAACAGACTGCTCAGGTTCACTGTTAATGGTAGAAAGAACAGCAAACATGTTGTTGCTATATGGACAGATGTCTTTTCATCAGCTCACTACTGTAATCATCGTAATTTCTTAAGGTAATTTGTTATAGTACAATGCACTACCATGCAATGCACGATGGAATATTCCAGTACATTGCAGTCCATATGTGTGCAGACACCTGTCATCTGAGTTGACTGACTCACGCTCAGGTATCGGCCACCCTCTTGTATGGGAAGGTTGGAGCAGAAAACACTCATGTGCAGACACACAAATCGCTCTTTAAAGTTCTAACGTGCTTAACCCAATGGCAAAATAAAGCTTAACACTTCATGTGTGATTGCTCAGTCACAGAAGCAAAACATGGTGAACAGAAAAGCTAAAAGCTGTGCTCTTTCTCTACCAGAGGGAGAGGAACCAGCTACGAATAAGCAGTGGTGTTTACCATCCGCACCCAGGAATTCATGACAGTCTTTTCTATCTTCCCATTACCTACTTTGTATTTTCGCTTTGTATAGGATATTTTAGTTATGTTGTGCACATGCTCCTTCTTCTCTTTCTTTTGCTCTAAAACTGATTTTATCTGCCCACAAGGCTGCATACTCTTTCAGTGATCATTTGGGTGGTGTTTTATGCCATTGATCCCTCTGCTGTCAACCTGAGCCTGTATTCCCAAAGCCTCTGCTATCAACCATTGCTTGCTACGCTGGTCCTGCAAGCACTTGTGAACATACTTAGCTTTTCCTGCATAGTTAAATATCATTTGTAGCTGTCAGCTGAATCATGGCTTGAAAGAGCAAAATTCTGGGCATGCTGAATTCATTTCATATTGAATCAAAATATTTCATAATGGGACAGTCTCTGGTATATGCAGGTATGTTTTCAGAATACTATGGGTATTCTGTGGGTACTATGCCACACTGCATGGGGCACAGCATATGCATGGAATTCCTGTTAGTGAAACCCATTCGATAACCACAACGTGCCATATTAGCTGTAGTGAAATGAAAATGTGAAGACAGATATAGTGCTGAGCTTCTGACGGCGTACTGCTGTATGGAACCAGTGCTGCTGGCCTGTAGAAATACTAGAATAGGGTCTGGCAGGTATTGCATCCATGGATAGAGTTAGTCTAACTAATTTAGTTGTCTCAACATGCCCCAGAACTCTGGGGGGAGATATGCTTTGCTTTTCATATCTGTTAGAACATTAATTTCCAGTTGGTGTTTGGGTTGGAATGACCTTGTGCAGCATCACGTGTTAGGATCAACAAGTTAGAAAGCAGCTTTGCTTTCTTGGTTTGGGGTCCTGGTGAACATTAAGTTGACCATGAGTCAGCTGTCTGCCCTTGCAGCAAAGAAGACCTGCCACATACTAGGCTGTATTAATAAAAGTGTAGTCAAAAAGTCAAGGAAATGAATTTTTCTTCTTTATTCAGCATTTGTGAGGGCACATCTGGAGTACTGTGCCCAGTTGTGGGCCTCCCGACAGAGGAAAAGCAGTCCATATACTGGAGTAATTCTGCTGGAGGAACTCCAAGAAGGTCAGGGTCTAGAGTGCATGAGATATGAAGAGAGGCTGAGAGAGCTCAGTCTGTTAAACCTTAAGAAAAGAACAACTAAGGGGAGATCTTGTTCTGTCCATGAGTACCTAAAGGAGGGTATAGAGAAGCTGGAGCCTGACTCTTCTCAGAGTTGAATAGTGGAAGGATAAGAGGTAATGGACACACATTGGAACACAGGAAATCATTTAAACTAAATGTAGAGGACTTTATTTTTTTTTATCATGTGTATCATCATGTTGCCTGGAGAGTCTGCAGAGTCTTTATGCCTCAGTATATTCAAGATTCATCCAGATACAGCCCTGAGCAGCCTCATTGGTTCTATTTGGACCTACTTTGAGTAGGAGGTTGGACTGGAAACCTCTCTAGGTTCCTTCCAGCCTACACAATTCTGTGATGAGATGATCGCTAAATTTTTCATTGCATGAAAGATGAAAGCAAAGTCTAAAGAGGACCGTCTCCTTAATTAAGCATCATCCCTCTTCCCATTAATTCTAGAAAAAGTATTAATATTTTTCCTATTGTAAACAGCTACTTAAGCGTCATTGAATCATGTCCTAGAACTACCTGTGGCTGTAAAGGGATTCTCGGTCTACTGAATGAATGCAAATGTCTCATTGGAAATGTCTAAAGTTCCATGAGATGAAAAGCACACCTCCAGTCTACTTGAGTTAGGTATAAACCACTTTCATGCAAAATACAGGAAATCATTAGAGAACAGTGGGTCTTCCTTTCATTCAGAATTGGATTGGCTAAGCTTTTTCCTGTATAGCTGATGGGGTTTCAGTGTCAGCTTTTGCTGTGTATTCTAGTGGACAGAGCTGGAAAGCAGGAAAATGGTGTTGGAAGTAGCAGTCAGCGTAGGGAAGGCTGAGCTCACCATACAAAGGAGGAGAAAGCAGCAGTGGGAACCTAGGTTTATTGCCTCTGTTTACAGGAATGTTTTGTTTGTGTTTTTTCAACAATGGAAGTCTGGTGAAAAATGTTAAGAAGCTCGGTATGATTCTGCTGCTTCTTACAAGACTGGAGACATCTCACCTTTCACCCATGCTATGATTCCATGACTCAGAGACCACCTGCAGAGAAGGCCAGGAAACAAACCCAAGCACTACAGTCCTGCTCACGCACACTGTTGAACTGTCAGCTCCCTCCCTGGCTTTGCTGTAGTCCCCTGAAACCACTTTTCTCTCCAGAATGAACCTTCAATGGGGAGACCAAGTCTTGACCTGGTACAAGTCCCTCAGCCTTGTGGACAGTGATTGATCTCTGGTCCTCTTTTATTTAGCTGTATGGGCACAGCAACAGGGGCTCATATTTAAGGGCAGAGACTGGAAGCATGCCTTAGCTAAGAACACAGTCTTTGCCTGCAACACCAAAATATGACTCTTACAGCTTTGTGAAACTGAATATGCTTGGGTTCACCTCTTGTAGAACTGGAAAAAGCCCAAGGGATTCTGTCCAAATTTACAATGAATCTGGCTTCATGCCATCCCATGGCTTTGCAAACAAAAAGCCCAATTGACAAAATATAGGAAAAATAAATATACAACCTGGTTTTCTGAGCTAGTCACTAGTATACCTATAATTAATTACTGGTTGAGATTTTAGTCTCCTGTGGCAACATTAAATCGTTCATTATTTGCTTTTCTGATTTATGACTGATGGAGTTACAGTGTTATTATACACATTTGGATTTATACTTATTTTATTATATTAATATTATTTTAATTTGAGAGCAGCTTTTCCAATGTTGTTTTGTTAGCATATATTTCTAGCTCTCTGGGATTAGCAAATTTAGATAGGCACTACATCGTATATGTCTTTTCTGAACTCATACTTTTATTTTGACAGGGGAGAAGGGAAGAAGTCAGGTATCAGAAAGCAGAGATTAGTCCATATCATCTGCAGATTTATGAAACTCCATGTGATTATGCATAGCAAGAAAACAAAGGTTATAAAATGAGAAATAGTAAGATAAAACAAGTGTTGATTTCATTATGAGGAGTGTCACAACTATTTCTTTTTGGCTCTGTCCTCATGTGCATGTGAGGTACATAATTGACGGAATCAAGGTTGAATAGGTGTAAATCAGTCCATTTCTGTGTTAATCGTTTAAATAACATGATTTAAAGCTAAACTTTATGGATATTTATTTATATATATATACAAACCACTTGAAACTGTTACATTGAACAATAACAATTAATAATCACTACCTGAATATTGTAAAACTCTGCCCACAAATGTTTCAAGGGAAAAAAAAGGCAAAAAGAAGAAAAAAAAACCCCAAAGGATTAAGAGCTTCCCAAAGTTCATTGAATGGACTCCTAAGCTTTGAAGTATGCTATTCAAAGAGGAGAGGCTTTTACACTAAAATCCACATTGTATGGGAGCTTGTGACACTGTAATTGTTTCAATTATGTATCTACAGTAACATTTTTCACTTTAACAGGGTGTTGTGTTAATGCTCCTCAAAAGCCACATGTGCAATGTTGTTTAACTGTTTAAGGCATAACTGCATTAATTTATGGTATTAAGATGAGGGTTATATAAAACTGATATAAAGACTTTCCCTGCAGCCTTACAGTACTTTGTTCTTTCATTTAAATTCTCTAATTATCACTTCTGCTGTGTAAAACACCATTTTGAGAGTGAATTTGATTAGAAAAAAAAAACCCACAACCTGAGAGTAGAATTTTCTGTCGCAATGGAAACATGGCTAGCCGCTTAGCTCAGTACACAAGTGGGAGTAGAACCCAGCTCACGATCTCATTGATGCTTTTATACCTCAGAGCTACTAGCATTGCTGTTGAACCTTACTAAAACTTCAGTACAATGTACATGGTTAAAATCCCATCTTCTTTACAAAGTGTAATGTTCTTTTAACCATGTCAAGGGAAAAACAATAACAGGAGCTCCAGATGTACTTGCTCTTCAAGGATAAACATCCTCTTGGTAGAAATGATTGTGTACACACGAGGCAGAGATTTCTGGAGTATGAATGTTTTTGTACAGAGTCACTTTTCAGAACAGAATGAAACTCTGAAGTCCCATTACACAATAGTTTGTAGAGAGAGATAATATCTTTTATAAAAAAACCAAAAAAGATACTGTTAGACAAAGCAGATAATCTTCCAGAGTTGGTTCCAAAGTGGAAAAGGCTTCTATATCAAAAGACTGATTTTCCTCGGCTGTATCAGGTACTATCTCTCCCTGAAAACCTTGCTTCATTTGTATGCCTCAATCTTCAGGGCTATAACAACATCTATTAGATGAATATATTCTTATTTAGCAATGTCTTTGAAATATGTGCTTGTTAAATATGCACATGCATCAATTACAGTCAACGACACTCAAACACTACTAAATGTCAAGTAGAGGTTTAAGTACTTTCCTCATCATTTCCTAAGGAATGGTTCAGGTCTTTGTGCTTGTATCTGGCTTTCTGATTCCCTTGCTGTTCTTTAACTGTCCATTGTGGCATGCCACTGTGGCATGCCACAATGGTGATCCAGATGTTTGGGTTTTCCTCTTTTTCTGTGTTGGTGCCTTGTACTTCTAACCAAAGGAAAGTTACTGTATGGTGAAACAACCATGCAAACAAATAACAGTGCTTTTTTGTTGTTGTTTTAAGATGAATAATTCGGTATGGAAGAGCAATAACTTGGTTTACTTCTTTCCTATGGTTAGGCTGTCAAACTGGATAGAACAGTGTTTTTAAGCATTACCAATAGATTAAGGCAGTTTGAGTTAAGTCTCCCAGCAGTGCTCATTCCCTAGTCCAACAACATAGTTTTTTTGTTGGTATTTTATGTTATGCAACACACTGGCATTCCTCATTAATGTAAGAAGACTGAGAAGTTTACAGAGCTGCACTTTGTATCTCGTGTACCTGTGAGATTGCAAAAGCCACTTATTTGATATATCTACCTTGCAGTTATTTACATAACAAAAAAGAAAAGTCGTTCCAAAACAAGAGAAAAAGAGATGTGTGATAGCTTAGTGACTGATTGCAGTCTCATTGAATACAAGTAAGTGCCTATAAACAAAACTGCAACTGAGTAGTCTATTTTCTTTGTCTGTGCTGAGGACAAGGCAGAAAATCAACAAGCAACTTAAAAAACATCCTTTCAATTCCAATATCCTAATATACTGGTAACATAGGGAAAGTATTTTTAATATATGCACTTTATGTCATATATATGATCATTTACTTTTCCAAATTGTTTTTGTGACATCTGCTTCTTCCAAAAACTTCCTCAGATTGCTGAGCCTGATTTTCAAAATGTGAACACAGGCATGTTTATTCAGCAGGCAAAAATGAGTTTGCAGTATATGCCTTGGTATGCGCCAAGGTAATTTTGACTTGGGTAACAGTGAACTTGCAATGGCATAGGTCTGTTGTGTTTGTCTTGCTCACCGTCATCGCCTGCGTTGCTGAGCCTTTTGTGTTACTGTTGGCTAACAAAGCTCGACTCTGCCATATCTACATGTAATGCAATTGTCTAACTGGCGTGTGAAATATAGATCTTCATGGCCTTGTCAAGTCATGGAGAGGCAAACAGCCCTTTACAAATTTTCATTCTATATGTAGCCTGATTAGCTATGTCTTTAAGATAGCCTTTTCTATGGATTGGTATATGTCTCCATAAGTAAATTCATAAGGAAAGGGCTATATAGGTGCATTGTCCCAAAAGCGAACGGGGCCAAGGTAAGTCAAAGTTAGAGATTGATGTCACACATCATAAATTAGAAGAAAATAGCAGTTCAGGTTATATATTACCATAAGCCTCGTGGTAGTGATCCTTTTCTAAAGTTTCTGTCCACTTGGTCCTACTATGCTTCTTTCATTACTTATTGTAAAACACTTCTGTTTAGATAACTGCTCTATTTTTTTCCAGAGGTAGGCAGTAAAATTCAACATTAAGAAATTTTATGGCCCAAGTGGCTAAAGAGCTATGGCTGGTAGCATTATTGACCTAGAATTTATTTCTGAACTAGGGTCAGAAGAGATCTCTGCAGCTCCACCCAACCTTATTTTGCTATGAGTATTATGACCATGTACTTGTACATTCATTGTCATAAAGATGGATCCAGTATTGACGTTCTGCTTTTCCTAAATAGAAGATTAAATTGACTATTCTTCCTGTTTTGCTGGACCTCAGTTTTCACAGTACTAAGAAGACAACTTCCAGTAACTTTTTTTTTTAAAAAATCGGGTTTTGTATTTAATTATTTGGAAATAACCATTCAAAGAATAAATGGACTAGAGAAAGTTTATGCTCAAGGCCTTAGGCATATAGCTACTGGGACATGTGTGCCATATTTTTTGTTGTTAAGTTTGTCTTTTTCATGTGTGTATATGTGTGTGTGCATGTCTGAGTGAGATCTTAAAATAGGAAAGTCAAAAAAAAAAAAATCTCTTCATTCTCAGTGAATTAATTTACTGCAGAAAACAAAGCTCTTTCCTCACTTGAGGATACCAAATGGATTGGTTATTGTCAGACTTTGCTTTCGGTCTTCAAATACCATGGTAATAACCAGAAACTTCTATGTAGATGGATTGAACTTCATGACTTGGAAGACATGGGAGAGACAGATAGGTTTTCTGAACTCCCCTTGTTCTGAGAACTAATTAAAAACTGTCTGTCTTAATGTGACTTACTCTGGTGTAAATTCGTATTGTTTGGAGAGTTAGCTGTATTGTATTTGGTGCAAAATCCTACTCCGTGGCATAGATGGGATCTATAAAATCCATAATATTTTGAAAGTGGTGTAACTGACAGCGGAGATTATGTGCAGTTGTGTGAAAGAAACAAGAGAAAGGAATAAGTGTCCTCTGATACGGTTTTGGGGGGTTTTTGTGGATTTTTATTTTTTCTTCCCCTGTGGTTTTGCTGTGACTATGGTTCTTAGGTGTTATAGTGGTACCTGTAAATAATAAGAAAAATATATGTCTCTCATGGTGCTGGCCTTCCAAATTTGGGTATTTTATTGCTCTTGAATTGACTTCTGTTTTTGCTGTGGTGATACGTCACCATGAACATCACATCCCTGATTTCTGTAAGCACAGATGGAATTCATCAGGGAGCCATAATTCCAATTCCTTCCCTCCTCCTCTCATTTTGAATGACAAGTGTAATAATAATGAGATCAGAAGAAGACATAATCTTTAAAATTAGAAAAGGAATGGCTAAAGTGAATGGTTGTATTAGTGAACTAAGAAATTACATTTCCATCAAGACAAAATTAGACAGTTTCAGAAAATGCTTGGACAAAGCTGAAAATCACATGAGCTTTTCAGAAGATTAGATGCAGCAAATGAGACAGGACATCATCTATGCACTGCAAAGATGATGCGCCACAAGGCTGTGATATGTAAGACAGGGAGGAGGGGAAAGTGCAGCCTTTTCTATCTGAGAAGAAAATTGGAATATTTTGTCTCCTCTTGTTATCGCAGAGGCAGTAGTCCTTCAGAAAAGTCTTATCATGAGTAGATGTTTGACGTATTGCATCTACCTCTGGCAGACACCAAGGTTTTTAGGTTTTTTTGTTCTTTGTTATTACACTTCAGCAAGAGTGGCAGAGCTTGTCACAGTGATAAGTACATTTGAACTGAAATGAGCTACTTAGGAATCAACATCCGATTTTATATTCTTTGCTAAAGCCAGGGCTAAACAGTTTCTACTTCAGAAGCCAAGGACTATTTATTTCGATGTTCTTCTAAGAATTGTTGATGACGCTGGTTGCTTTCCTGAAGGTGGAAACACCTAAAAAAAGGCAAACAGACTCACCCTCTGGGAAGATGCCTTCAAACGCATCCTTTTTCCCATATGGACAATGTCAGCATTTACTTTAGAAGGATGGCTTCATGTAATGGGAAATAATATACTAAAATGAGGCAGGATGGAGGCCATTTTGTAAGGCTTCAATCTACACTCTCTCTGCCAATCTTCATAGATCATAATCAGCACATTACATCTGCTACTTATCATCAACATGAAAAGAAGGTTGGAAAGCAAAATTATGCTTTCCATGCTGTGTTTTACTTTAGGGGTAGCTCTTTCCATACCTGAATTTGGAATGAAAATAAAATTTGAACTTCTAAAATGTCCTGTTGAACTCACTGTCAGCAGTTCCTCTTCCAAACATGCTGAAATGTTTACATTCTGGATAACAGAGGGAATCCAAACAATTAATTTAAAATAAAATGGGATTTACTTTATTTATCTAGCTATTAAAAAGTAAAATTGAGCCTAAGAAGTTCATCTAGATTTCCTTAGTTCTCAATGGGAAGACAGAAATCTTTTAAATGGTCATCCACTCTATCTTGTGAGAGTGCTTAAGGTAAGTGAGGAAATTCACACTCTGGAGCTGGCTTTGTCTGTCCACCACCTTAGCTGTTTTTGCATATTCTGTTGTAACAAACTCCATGCATTATCCTTTTCTAATTCAGACTACGAGCTGCAGCTGCTAGTCTGCTTTAGGTCTCCGGTACTGTGGTTTCCTTTTCATGCCCATGGTTTTGAAGTGTTATTCAGCATCCTCTGTCTGTCTTCCACGCTGTGAAAAACATACTTCAAGCATGTGTTTTTTATTTAGTATTTATTTCAAATGACACAAAATAAAAAATTCCAATTTAATTTTAATTAAAAATAACCCCAAACTAACACCTTTCTTTTAACAAAAGATAAAAGAGTGACTCTAATACTACAAATAAAGAAATTAATAGCTTCATTTCAGTAATAGAAAGCTAAGTGCATCACTTCTGTATAAGATACGGCTGATAAATGTTGCTTTGAGTTCATTAGTCCAGGACTATTACTGGATGAATATTGAAATATAGTATTTTATTATTCAACTTTAAGTATGCTTAGACTCAGAATCCAAAACTTCAAACATACCAGTTTTATTTGAATCTTAACAAAATTTGAGTTCTCAGCTGGCTGGTACTCATGGATCTTTCTTTTCTTTTCTTCTTTTTTTTTTTCTTTGTTTCTTTTTAAAATTTATTCCCCTGGTAATCATAAAAGCAGGGCAAGAATTACTTTCAAGGTAGAATCACTATTATTTGCATAGCATAGGTTTTCATTTAGTTAGAAATGCACATTTTTTGTTACAATTCCCTTGAAAAATCAATGGCTTAAATTGAGGAGAAACAAAAGTCTTGTGAAATTCCCAGTAGTTTTGTTAAGTCCAAAAGTAAAATAAAACAAAACAAAAATAAGATGTAAAGCTTTCATAAAACTCAAACACATCACCATGCTATTGCCATCCTGCTGTTTAACCTATGAGGAGAATATTGCAGAACTGCACTCCGTGCTGTGCCTGTGCTTTTGACCATGTTTTCCCCCCTGTTTCGTTTAAGTATTTAGGGTTAAAAAGCTGCCAGGGAAATGGATGCCTCAGGGGTCAGGTACCACTCAGACAAATCTTTCATTCCTGGGTCTCCAAACGAAGTGTTCTCCTAAACCTGTCTCTACCATACACACTCACCTGCTGAAGTGTGCTGTGTTCCACACAAAAATGAAGACTGTGAAAGACATGTTTCCAAACAGAACATTCGAAAAGTCGACTGCAAGCAAAGGGCAGTCTTCCTACTGGTTACTAAGCAAACATCTTCTCCCTCAGTTTGCTAAGTGCTAAAATGCAAGGTCGTATCCATGTTTGCATCTTTCTCCAGGTTTCACGCGTCTTGAGTGATTGGGCTGGCACAGAGGTAAAGGAGCATCACCCCTGCCCCAAAACTCAGTGCTGAGGAAAAAATGACGGAAACTTCTGGGTTTGGGAAAGAGGGATTGGCAAAGTGGGAGCTTTGGACGAGGGAGAGAAGACAATGTGCTGTGTGGAGCAGGAGGCATTTGAGAGTGAAAGCTGTGGGAGAGGTTTTTGGCACTGCGAGGCACCTTCCCTTCATTTGGCATTTTGTTGTGGGGCCATACGATTATGGGACCGCACAAGCTACACCTGTGTTACACATAAAAGAAAGCCAGACATTAACCTGTGACTTTGAAGACAGGTGACATAGAGTAACAACATATTCACACTGTTTAACATCAGCCCCCTCTGGAGCGAACTAGCCATGTGCAAATTGTGCAGGCTACATCACACTTAATACTGGAGTTCCCTGAGACTCTCGTGAATCATAAGAGCCACAATTATTTCAATTTTCTGAAGTAATATGTAGGCCTATTGCGGCTTACAAGTGGGGACATTTTGTAGTATGTAACTGAGGATTAGTACTCTGTGTGATATAGCATATGGGTGCTTGAGAATCCAGTCTTTTGAGTAGGTGTTTAAAACAGTGGGGTAGAAAAACTAACATCAGTGTACCTTATCCACACTGCCTTTTGGGAGTGGGATCCAATACGAATAGCCTCCCGGGAGAGTGGGGAGAAGGATGCTCCTGTTTGGAAGGGGAATAGAAACTAGTCACAGTGAAAAGTGGGTGGAGGATGAAGACTCATAGCAGAAATAAAAATTCAATGTGAACTTCTAAAAAGGTGCTGTGATAAAATCATGCTAATGTGATTGTGAGGTAATGTTTGCTGCTAGGTGAGTTTGAGTGTGAAAACCATGTAACCTTTATTCATATTCTTTTGCCTAGTATAAGACAAGTTCAGGTTAGACTCTTCCCACTGTATAGAAACACAGATAGCCATGGGAAATATTTGAATTTCTGGAGAGCACAACATAGAAATGCTGTTATTTGTATATTTTCCATCCCATAAATCACTTTTTAATATCTTTTGATCAGGAACCATGAGTAATAACCCCCTAAGACCAAATTCTCATTGTCTTCTTTGAAAGTAGGATTTCATCAGAGGATTTTACTATTTGTGTAAAGCATCATTTTTATGCCTATGTGCTATTACTACTAAAGGCAGAGAAGATTCTAGCATTAAAACTGCAAAATGGTTTCTGAATGTTTGAACAGTTTATCGGCAAGAATCTAACATTTTACTATATATGTTGTCTTCTCATTTTACCTTACAGATTTTAATTCTTTTTTTTTCTGACTCCCTTATTCTGATGATAGCAGAGTTCGTATTTTTTATTGATTATGGGAAAAGCAGGGAACGAGTAAGGAATTGTCCATCTTGAACAGACTGACCATTTGTAAATCCCACATTTATTTATTTTTGAGAATGTAAATGAGGAGAAAGAGAAAGTGACAACCCCTTCTTTCTCACAAGGTATAACCACGTATCTGTCTTCTCCCATCTGCAGCTGTAGGATAAAATTTAAATGTTGTACCTATGATATTCTTTTAGTTTAATAGCTGTTGTTAGAAAAAAGACGTGCCTCATTTTTAGACATAGCAATAAGCAATAGTCTTTGAAAGGTAAAGAATAATATATTAGAACCATTTGGATATCTTAGCAGGATCATGTATTTCTCTTCTTTTTCTTGTGAAGTAGAAGTTCAGTGGCTTTTCTTAGCTCCAAGGGCAGAAAGATGTTACTCTCAGTGGGGTTGAGCAAACATGCCTAGAGAACAGATAAATCCAGAGAGGAGTAAATCAACTTAGTGACAAGGAAGAAATGGGAGCAGAGAGAAGTATGTCTCTTAACCTCGCAGCATGGGAAAGGCATCTATCTGAAGGACACAACAAAAATTAGCAGGATACAATCAGAGAGATGAGTAAATTATTGCTTAGTGCTACAAGGTCTCTTATAACGTCACATTCTTAATTTGACAACTGAGTTATAATTTACAGCAGGAATGAATTTGCCGATGGCAGATTTGGCTTGGGACGAGGGAATGCTTACTATATCACTACAAAATATCAAACCATCTGTTTCACATAAAGAGGCACAGATTGAGAAGAAAGGATGGTTATCAATGTAAGCCAATATTCCTGTTCCTCACATTTTGAATCAGAATTGTACTAGTACTGTATATCTTGAAGTACATGTACATACACATATATATAACATATATACTGTACCTTTAAACCTCTTCTCTGTCAGGCTCTGTCTCACTTACAAACATACACACACACACAAACAGTTGAAAGTACCAAGTCCACATGCAGTCATTTTCATATCAGAAACAGAAAAAAATTTGTCTTTGAGCTTAAGGTAGACGCCAGGATCAGATGGATTTTTGGCCAAATATTATAAAATATTTAAAGACATTTTATAGCTTATCTTACTTATAACCATGACTCAAGAATGAAGCTCTTTCAAATTGCATAGGATTTGCTGTTATTTCTTTATTAATAAAAAAAAAAAACATTTCTGATATGTGGTTCATAAATATCCTGTTACTGAATAAGATTTTAATATGCTTTGAGGGAAAAAAGATATCAAAAACTTTGGACCTTAATGAAAATCACATGTTGTATCTCAGGAGGTTGCCCCAACAAGCAAAATGCAAAATACCAGATTAGAGAAAGTGGTTTAATTCATCCATATCAAGGTGGCTTTACTTTCAGCTGACACACTGCCAGGAGTACTCACAGGCTGATAGAGGTTGTAATTTTAGCGAGGTTTTATATAGCCAGATATATAGGTAGGTGGAAAAACATAGTTCTTTTTGACTTAGAGATCCTCACCTATATAGAGTAAGATTATGTTGGCACCTGGGAATAGCGTAGCTAAACCCAAGGCCATCTCTGCTGCATAGAGTAAAACAAAATCAGAAACCTCTAGTTCTTGGACCGCTTGGCAGCTTAATACAAGTAAAGTCAATATGAAAACTTATTAAAGTTATCATTAAGGATGAACCAGAAAAAGACCCTAAACCCCTGCATCTGGGAACAAGTTTAGGAAATACACGATCAGGAATTATTTGCATTTGGCTAGTTTGTAGAAATGACAGTGAGGACTACACTCTGATAACGTGTTGAATCCAGATATATATATATATGGGTATATCTAGAATCTGTTTAGACAAGGCAAGGAAATACAGGCACAGGAAGATGAATTGACTTGTACAAAATTACCCTGTATGTCTTGGGGTGCCTAGTTTGGTTAACAAAAGAGTGATATCAAATTTATCCAGCCTAAAAATACCAGTGAATCATCAGAGAAATCAAGCCTTAGTCCAGGACTGCTAAAATATTTTAATTCTTAAGGGGCAGATACTCACAGCTTTCAACGGGGAAAAATTTCTTTCAGAAAGCTTCAGATCCCAGCATGTTTTCCCACTTTGCCTACCAAGAACCAGGACCATTTCCCTCCCCACAGCTGATGCCCTCTCCCCCTCACCCCCTCTTCTGTCTCTCCCTTCCTCTCTGCACACACCAGATGTGAGCCCTGACCAGCAGGATGCCTTTCAAAGAGACTAACCCGGCATGCAAGGCAGGAGAGAGCGTGGAAGGACGGTGAGGAACAGGCCAAGAGGAGGGTGCAGGAAGCCTTGCCCCACTGTTCGTCTCACACAAGAAGCAATACAAACTGCATCCATAGTGTGTGCTCTTTTCTTTTTTTATGAACTGTGTTTTAGAGGCGTGGAAGAGAGCACCAGGTGCACTGACAGGGGCTGACTAAGCTGTCTACAAGATGATGTACATTGCACTTGTCTCTCATTTACCAGGAACTTAATGAAAGATTTTCCTTCCTGAACCACAACATTATCCAAGCTGCACTTGATTTGACATTACGCTGTTCTACCTTCTAGACAAAACTGTGTCAGAAAAATACAGTGCGGCACAGTGCTTGTCAATATTTGTCACTGAATGAAATTCAGGAGGCCTATTTTCCCCAGAGGCAAAGATTTCTGGCTGTGAGTAATTATGGCCTGTTAACATGTTCTAAGGTATTTTTGGAAGCATATGTCCCACCTCTTCACTACTCTCAGAGAATATTTGTGCCAAGGCTTAAAATTCCAATCAGATAATCCTGAGAAAGCTACAGTAAGATAAAAAATTTGAATGCCAAATCTGGAAGGCAAGTTTGGATTTGGAATAGGAAAAGTTGAAATCACCACTCTGATCCCAGTTTACCTTCCACCAACTGGCACTGAATTAAAACAGACCAGATAATGTTCTGGAGAAAAATTTCCAACAAATTTGTTCCAAAACAGCAGCATGAGATGAATCCTAAATGTCTTAGCTGTCTTTAAAAGAAATCTCTACAGATTTTTTAATCTCCTGTATTTGCAGGATCCAGCTTTTAAAAATCAAATTGTTAGTGTTTTATGTTTATATAAAACGTTGTTAATCTCTCTCTGTCTCATACTTCTTATGAGATCTTAAGATGCATATATATATATTTAGTCTGGAATAGTGTACTAATTATAATTTTGACCACTACTCTCAAAGATGTCTCTGGAAAATCCAGGTTTGCTCAACACTGGAATTGCCCCAGCTGTCCTCCCTGCTGGTCATTGCCCTGGCACATCAACTATTTCAGCTTCTGATCCAGTATTCAAGCTTGACTTACCAGTGCAAATGGGTTTGTTTTAACAAGCCACTCAGCAAACTTCAGAAACTGAGGCTTAGGCACCGATACCTATGCATGCAGGGTGGAAATCTCCATAAGAACCACGGATGAACTATGTTGAAGGCTTATCTGACAGAGTCCTGAGAGTTAAACCATATATCTTCGCTACCAACAATTTCCACAGAAGAAAAACATGCAGATCCAAATGCTTGGTAAGGAAAAATAGTTTCTGAATGCTTTAAAGGCAAAGATGAGATTGATTTTGCTTTGTTTACCAGTAAGGAAGCAAAGTCTACTGGAGAAAGCACTAAAATGAGTCATTCTTATTTCTCCTCTGTTTTACTCTGTGCTCTTCACTGACAGAGACTTGCAGTAAGACAGTGTTGTCTGTTTTTGAAACTTATACCCAGGCAAGTAGGGAATTAACAGAAAAACACAGTAAAGGTTCTGACAGCTCAGTCTTTTTGAATTCATTCAGATAATTTGGGCTTTCTTTCAACAGTTATTTTGAAGTAGTGTTGAAACAACATAATATTGTTTCACCCTTAGAGAGCCCCTAGGACTTAGAGATTGTTACAGCCAAAAATCTCAGCCATTACTTCTGTATCTATCGTGAATGGTCCAGAAAGAGCATAATCGTTGACTGTAGTTGGAAGTAATGGCTTTAGCACAGTGCAGGAGTGTGCCCACACTGAACTGTAGAGTAATCTTTAATTTATTATCTCTGGCCTCAAAAATATTTGAAGCACAGTATCTGTGAGTTTTCAGGTGTTTCCTGTATTAAGTTAGATTCAGAAGAGATTTAAAACCTGTTGTAATTTTGGAAAAGCAAAGCTTCTTGCTCTTTAGTCTATTCCACACACCTTGGAAATGAATGCAGTTGATTATAGTTTAGCCTGAGCAAATAGTGCAGTAGGTCACTTTCTGAATTTCAGTTTCCCTGCTTACTTTTGGGGCAATTAAAACAGCTGTTTTCGAAGCAGCTCGAGTAGCAGTTGTTACCTCTTTAAATAGAAAACTGCCTATGATGTACATAGATTGCTATCGGGTCTCAGCAGATATTATAATATCAGAAGATATTATAATGATAAATGAGACCTGATTACATCGCTTTTCAATGGCATTAATTTACATGTTTGTAGAAGTCTGTTGGGATTGAGTTTTATAGCTACTGTAATTCGTAGGCTTTTGACATTGCTTTAGGATAACTTGTCTAATTGGCTTTTTCTTTTCATCAGAATGGAGGATATTTTGAAGCTGACATCACTGTGGACATTTTGCTATGAGGGGTTTCTTTGGATTGTTATATGTAGGATTTTTTCCTCTTGTTAGTCTTTTGTACTTATCATTGAAACTTTTTCTCTTAGCTGTAAAAGGCTTTCTCTTTACACAGTGAGAACATGATGGGAAAATGGAAATTGTGTCAAATAAAAATTCATGAAAGGACCACCTATGCAGTGATCAGCTAGGGGGGGAGGATTGCTTCCCTTGATAATTCTAAGGCAGATCATTCTAAAAAGACACATTAACCATGACAAAACATGTTAAAAGAACAAAGCGCTCAATAATCTTTTCCGAATGCAATTTTTTCTAATGGCAATTTGTTTTCAGAAATTAACTTTTGGCACATACGAGATTACAATAGTGATATAGTCTGAGTTGAGGAGTTTTTGAATAATTAGAAAACTAACCAACCAGTGAGTCTAATCTCATATTTCTGGTGTGTTGAAGATTTCCATTCACTTAACGAGGAGGATGCTTGAATATACATCAATCAGAAGTCCAGGGATAATACTAACTTTTTCTAAATGCAAAAAAAAAGAGATATCGTAGTAACCCCGCAGAGAAATTTAAAGGTAGGTGGCATATTTATTTAAGGAAGCTTATTTAATAATGTACAACTCATTAGGGGACGTACAGCTGCTTTTCTTTTTGAGTCTGAGGAGCAAAGAGCTTGTTTTGAAAACACTGGGAAGGGAATCCAGCTTCCTTGTGCACACCTTTTGAAAGACAGTCATTGGGAGGTTTCCTTCTTCCTGAAGGAACTGTCTGTTTGGAAGCTGAGTTCACTGTGGATATTATAGCTAGGGTTTCTTTGATGAGTTAAGACTGGATTTTAGCTCTTGCTAGTTTCTTTACATTTGGTACTCAAACTTTTTTTTTTTCCTGTGCAATTTCTGTGCAGCAGTTGCCTTTAGTGCTGCTTCTTTTGCCCCATTTCCTGCCTGATAGAAGTATTAGCCACTGAGTGTTTGTCTCTAGCTTTATTCTGGTTTACTACAGGAAACAAAACCCAGTACTTGTCATTCCCCAAAATCTTTTTTCTTCTCTTCTTCTCCCTAAAGGTAATCAATACAAATGCTAAAAAAATGTCAAACTACGCATTCACTAGGTCCTACTGGATAAAATACCTCTTTCGTCTATACGTATGTAGATCTGTTGTCCTTGCATTGCCACACAGATAAAAATGAAGGTAGGATTTGGTCCAAAGACAGTAAGAAATGGCAAAGGATTGCCTGCAGAAGTGGGTATTGATTTAGCAAGATCAGTCACTAGAAAGCCAATGAGGAAAGTATACTAAGAATGCCTTTCATAACACATTTTCTTCTGTTGTCTGATCTGTGTTAGTACCCAATAAATTTTATATAACTATAGGGAACTCACTCATTTCATATCAGCCCTTGAGAAGGGAGTTCGTTGGTCTCCCAAAATTTAAATGTGGTCGTCATTTCGGGCAAAAGAAGAGGAACCACTTAAGTTTATCTGTACAGGTGACTTGGGTGACTTAGTTCTTTTCCAGGATAGTTATTTCTGGAAATGAGGGAATATGAATATGTGTCATGTGTCCTAATAACTGAGAAAACTTCTTTGCTCTAATCATATTGAATGTCTTCAAAGAAAATGCTTATTTTCACATTTCTTCCAGTATTAATTCCAACCCAGAGGGAATGGATTATTCAGCTATCCAAGGGTCACATACCAGAAAGTTAAAATGAAGTGCTGACATATTTTTAACAGAATAAAAGCATCTGAATCCAGAGTTTATGCATTCTTATTTGACATCTTCTCAGTGAGTGTCTAGTTTGCCAAAAAGATCATGAAAGAGCACATGAGAGATCCATGCATTATGCTGGTCATGTGCTATATAATTAGAGTAACATGAATTCATTGAATCCTTTTACTTTAATGGGAAATGATTTGATCCATTGTGATTTTCAAAAACCTATAATTGAAAAATATAATACAGTAAGGATATTTTCAGAACACTTGTGTATATCTTGTTTTAAATCAGCATGTTGACTGCTCCTATGCTGCTGTGTAAACTGAACTGCAGCGGTGAGTCAAAGGATAAAAGAGCTACTATACACATTCTTTGTCTCTAAGTGTTTTTGGGGCTGGATCTGAACTGGCTGGAAATATTCCCAAGAAAAAATAGCCACTGTAGAATGGCAGGTAGAGTTTCCCTCAAGGTCTATTTATCTGCAGTATGGTTAAATCCCTTGCCCAGTGCCAACCTCCCATTATTACCTGGTGGAAACATAGCTAGATGACTTAAATAATGGTCATCTGTAAGGCAGAATGAAATTCTGGCAGTAAATCTCAGCCCACCCTGGGAATTAGGAAGTACTCCCAGGGAAGCTCTCCTAGGAGCACTATGCTAGGTATAACACAGATCCAGCATTACTGTACAATCATAATAAGAATACAAGAACTTGATGAAGCACATAAATCAAAAGTGATTACTCACAAATAATAACTTGCAGAAAACTTTTATGTCCCCAACTCTCCAGTCTAGAAGATCCATAAAGATCTTCTCTATCTCCTCATCATCAAGTCAGAAAAAACATGAAACATACCAAATCCATCAGTGAAAAAAAATTAAATCCACTCCTTCTTCGGTACCTTTTTTCCCAATAGCAAAACCCAGAGTTTCTTTACTGTTTTTCACCTCCATTCATCCCCTCCCAGTGGTATTGCTGAGAGGAGAGTCTGCAAGCAGCTTTTTTTCTCAAATAGCCACCACAAGACAGAAAGATGACACAGGACCAAGCCTTCTTTCAACTTTGGTGTTCCAAGAATTTCATTCTAAAGAGAACCCTTTTCTTTGTCCGAACACAGTCCTTACTGTCATGTTGATTTTCTTTTAAAAAAGCTGGATTGGTCGAGTAGTCAAAGCATCCAAAAGAGAAAATTTAGTCTGGGGAGCCAAATCATACAGACTGTGTTTATTTAGCCACTCCAGTGAACAGAAAGTGGCTTCCAGGAGGTAAGCTTTTCTGAAACAGCACAATTAGTGCATGAAAACTTGGCCTTGAACCATGTCTCAGGGTTAGAAGTAGTATTAACTGCTAAGTATTTATCTGCACTCTGTCTGTTTGGAATAGGAAGACAATATGCCAGCTGGTTCTCCATTTGCCTATTCTCTTCCTGTAACAAGAGTGTAGTAGATAGATAGATAAATTAATAGTATAGTTAACAAGGAGTCAAAAGCACAAATACAGGCTGGCAGAGAATGTATTGAAAGCAGTCCTGAGGGAGAAGGATTTGGGGGTGTTGTTTGATGAGAAGCTCAACGTGAGCTGGCAATATGTGCTCGCAGCCCAGAAAACCAACTGCATCCTGGGCTGCATCAAAAGAAATGTGGGCAGCAGGTTGAGGGAGGTGATTCTGGCCCTCTACTCTGCTCTGGTGAGACTCCGTATGAAGTACTGTCTCCAGCTCTGGGGTCCCCAACATAAGAAGGACATGGACCTGCTGGAGCAGGTCCAGAGGAGGGCCATGAAGATCAGCCCTGATCAGAGGGCTGGAGCACCTCTCCTGTGAAGACAGACTAAGAGAGCTGGGGTTGTTCAGCGTGGAGAAGACGAGGCTCCGGGGAGACCTTATAGTCTCCCTAAAGGGTGCCTACAGGAAAGATGGGGAGGGACTCTTTATCAGGGAGTGTAGCGATAGGACAAGGGGTAATGGTTTTAAACTGAAAGAGGGCAGATTAGATATTAGGAAGAAATTCTTTACTGTGAGGGTGGTGAGGCACTGGCACATGTTGCCTATAGAAGTTGTGGATGCCCCATCCCTGGAAGTGTTCAAGGCCAGGTTGGATGGGGCTTTGAGCAATGTAGTCTAGTGGAAGGTGTCCCTTCCATGGCAGTGACTTGGAACTAGGTGATCTTGAAGGTCCCTTCCAACTCTAACTATTCTATGATTCTATGAAAAGCTCAGACCATTTTAGAGAATGAACTGATGCATAAGTTATAAAAGGGACAATGTATTAGCCATCCAAATCACTGAAGTGGAGCCTGTATTTGCTAGATGAACAAAGAAAGGGGAAGACTATCCTATATAGGCACAGTGATGCACAGTCAGTTTGTATATTATTGAGCCTTTACCTTAAATGAGCACTACTTACCTCAGGCATGGACATGAATCCTTATTGGTGTGCAGAGTTAATAATAGACATTGTAAAAAACTTAAATGGTTTTACTGGAAGGCACTAAGAATTTGTTTCAGTTGGTTACACACAGGAATCTAGTGTCAGTTGGTATTTTTGGCCACTTCATGAGGACAAGGCTTGATTCTGCCTGATAGCCTAATATGAGTCTCTCAGATACTGTAGGGCACCTCAGATGTCTATGCCTAGGCAAGCAAATCAAGTACACATCTAAAAAAACCCCAAACCCAACCTATTTCTCTATGCTCATTTTATGTTCAGAACTTTTTATTGAGATCTCTTCCTAGAAATGATCAGGCTTTCAGGTGCTGACTACCTACAGTTGCCTGTGAAAATGATGTGGCAATACTCAGTACTACTGTAAGGTTTTTTAGAGGGAGTCCCCATAAAAGCATTTAGATTAATTACCAAAGGGAACTGAAGTTGCTTCAGTTAAATATCAACTATACTTTCTTTATTTTATTAATATCTGAACTAAGATAGAGCCCTCAAACTATTAATAAAAATACTGATGCCCTATTAATTCAACCATGCTTGAAACCGTCGCTCAAAACCACTAATCCTCAAACAAGGCACTTAAATACTCTTGTTTTTAATAAGGTTTAAGCTCCATTTCAAAGTTCAGCTCATTCTTGCTTTGTTGGATGCAAACAAACTAAACAAATATTTTTCAAAAATCAGACCCTAAAAAGCAAAATTCAGCTGTCTTACCCCATTTACCTCATTAAGGTGTGTTTGTTGCTTCTCCCGTTCCTACCCCCTTGCAATCTGTCCTTCAAGCACAATCTTTGCTTTAATGAGGTGCAAATTTTAAAGCCTAGTGGGACAACTTAAATGCTAATATTATTAAGCATGGGCAATTTTTCCTTCTTTTCATTCATCCTCCCCCGCAAGGATATTAAACATGAAAAGCTATGTTAATGTAATGTAAAGTAGTATAGCTTGGCTGAGAAAGTTAGGAAAAGCAAAGTGTCTATTTTCTGTACCAACATTGTCAGCTATACTGCAAATCATGTCTGTTTTATAGCAATATAAACATGCATATGTTTTCCATATAAAATTTCTTTTTCATGGCAAAACAAAGTGAAAACATAAATGTCATAAACCCATAGCACACCATAATCAGTTCTGGAAAACTGTAGCTGCCCTTTGTCAGGCTTCAAGAGATTGAAGTTCTCTTCCATTTCCCAGGTGCATGGTCACTACTGAAATCTCCAGTAATAATAAAAAGAACAGAATAATGATGGTTAAAATGGTTCTCTGGATTATCACCAACATCCTTACTGGAATATTGAATTATCTGCTAACTGAAACAAAAGTTCAATTTTCTACAAAAATGGTTTTCTACCACAACTATCATGTCTAGAGTCAAGATATTCTGATGAAAATCTAAATTTTTTTTTCAAGGATATATGCTGTTGGTGCCTCATGGAAGTTGTGCTTCAGAAACACCATTCTGTTTTTCTTCTCTGTGGGCAAAAATATTTAGTCAGATTATATTGCATTAGTAACTGTCTTGAAATCTGCACTTCTCCCACCAAACAGAAAACTATATAAAGGAATCTAAACAGATATTTTAGTCTATAAAGAGACGGAGGCTGTAGAACATGAATATTATGGGGTATCATGATGGGATTTTGAATAATAATATTTATGTGTTGAAAATAAATGTCCACATTTTGGTGGGTAAACTATGATAAATGTCCTTGTTTCAAAATTTTTCATGTTATGAAGCCCATTTCTGTTCATAAAAAAGAGATAATGGCTTTAAGCATCTGTTTTCCTATAAGTTTTCAGAATCTGAAAGAGAGGTTGGGCACCCCAGTGGGAAAATGGGAATTTCTCATTTCCAAGAAAGGAAGCTCCCATTTCTATCTCTGTAGAGAAATGTGATAATAGACTTTAAAATCACAGTGTATTTGTGTATAAAAACTTGTTACTGATCCAGAACTGATTCTTCTACAACTTTGGCCTCTAGCCCAATTGCTTCAGAGAAGTAATGCCAAATCTGTAAGGAGGAGGAGGAAAGATTTTTATGGCAATTTGATACAACAACAACAACAAAGAATCAGTTTGAAGCAATTTAAGGATCAAGAATGTTGAAATAAAACTTGGGTTTGATGGGACATCAGGGGAAGAACACATGAGCCAGTAAAGATACAAACAAAATTAATTTATACAGTTTAGTTAAATATTTAGTGCTGCAGTGCATATGTATTTATCTCTATGTGAAAATGAACATAGTCCTATATCCAGCTCCATATTGTTTTAAGTCTACAACATCTTAATAAATTCTAAGTTTTGTATTTGTGTAAGTTAACACTAGCTAGGTGTTTAATCACTGGTTTGAATGAATTTGTTATGGGCTGATCTAAAATAAAGAATACTGCTTTATAACATCCTAACTAGAGGTGAATTTGTTATTCCAATATTACTCCAACTAGGATTTAAGTCTATTTTAAATTTGGAGGGAAATTTCCTAATTGCAGGATTAATTGTTTTATATTACTGTTGAATAAAATTAGAAAAAATGTTTACCAAATAAAATAAAATTGACATGTTGAGAATTGTAATAAGAAAGCCCTGGGAAATTTGAAAAATGGCTAATAATGGACACTTGACATTACACCCTCTGCTTAACGGAAGATTCCCTAAAACCTAATCTGTGGAAATCCTTAATTGTGGACTGAGACAGCCTGCCTTTAAGGGTTTCTACAGGTCAGCTTTAGGAAGCAAACAGAATCATGGAATCACAGAATTTTCAGAGTTGGAAGGAACCTTTAGAGATCATCTAGTCCAACTCCCCTGCTAAAGCCAGATTGCCTAGAGCACATTACTCAGGACTGCGTCCAGGCAGGTCTTCAAAATCTCCAGAGAAGAACCACGCACATAAGCTTAATTTTTGTAGCAATGAATAGTTTAAGGGGTTACTGCATACTCAGTTGCTGATATAAGCCAGGATACTGTCAGAGCATTTGACCTGGCTCAGAAACACTTGATGCATCCAGGCATATTTATTACTCCTTTGCAGTCAGGGTGGTTAAGAAATGATTAAGAATGTTTTAATCAATGAGTAAGTCTTGCTACATCATAAAATTCATTTCACAAGTGGCAAAAATAATTTTTTTCCTGAGCCAGTACCAAATTGCACTTAGAAATACAGTAGCCTAGCAGGATTTTGACCTCAGAAATATCAGTGCATCAGCAAATTCATGAAGCCTTCTGTTTCTATCCAGCATACACAAAGATGCTCAAATACAAGAGTGAAGGGTGTTAATTAAGGTCTTAATTTTTATATATATAAAATATATGAATGGTAGAAGATAAATTTTATTATGTGCACATATGCATAAGCTCTGTTAAGTGTTTATTAACCCTCCACAAATGATTTATAAAAGGAATTGTAATATACAATCAATGATCAAATTATTTCATTGATATATGTTACTCTATTACTTTCAAACTGTGTAAGCCCCAATAGTGCTTCACAGATGCAATAAAGAACAGGTCATAAAGAACCAGCACCTTCCAGGTAGGTGATAATGGTTTGTGTTTACGCAGAATGAAGGTCCTGTAGGTCACATTTCCTGAATGGCTCCCATAACAAACTTGTGTATCCTTTTTACCGAAAGAATAAAAAAGAAAATGCAGCCTTGTAATTTCCCCTTTTGAAGGAATTAACATTTTGAAAGATGGTATACATATTTTTTACTGGTAGCCTATGCAAGGAACAGAACCATTCAGGACAAAACCTCTTCAGAAATAGCAAATACGTCAACATTAGCACAGGATCAGCACTGTTTGAAGAGGCTCACAAGCCTAATTTTAATGTGATCATTTGATCCTCACACATTGTATTTCAGGTAGTCATACTGGGTCATAACCAAACCTCAAAATAAACTTTCCAGAAAATCAGAGGACTTCAAATATTATGAAGCATGTTTCAATCAGAGAGAAAGCTCCACACAGATCACCTGAGTGATCTGAGACTGCTAGCTGCAGAGATTATGCAGAGGAGAGCTTGGCTTTAGAGTGACATGGTCTTCACTCTCTATTGATGAAGCACGTGTGCACTATCAGGCATCGTAGTGCCTGATGAGACTCTAATTCAAAGTAATCGACTTGAAAGGGAATGCAGTAGAGTGATAAAATACTAAGCCAGATTATTGATAATGCAAGTAAATACATGAGTAAGAGTGTTGAAGTGTGATTTGTGAAATAAGGATTAGAGCTCCATTTGTGTGTGTCCTTTATCATTTAATCAGGCTCATCTTGACTATCCTGTAACTAGGTTCATATCCTTACCCCACCATTGTAGTTAATTGTCCAGATGTTTTATCTGTTTTACAGTGTTACAGGGCTTAGATTAATTTTATTTTAATGTATTATGGTTTCATACAGGTAAGATGCTTTTTAGCAGATGATGTTAATTTCACTGCACAATATACCTTTGAGAGTAGGGAAGAAGAGGAATTAGTACCTTGAAGGGTAGCACCGATGCATGCAGTGCTTCTGAAAACCTGGGATATTGCTAGTGCTGCCAAGGTTCAAGTTGCTCTGTATCAATAAGGATTAAGAGATTTGTTCATGGTATCACACTTACGCTTTAGACTCACATTCAATATCAGAAATAAGTATGGGATTGGTAAGAGGTTGGCTTCTTAGAATATTTTTTTCCCCTTTTAATAGAATCATAAAATCATAGAATGGCTGAGTTGGAAGGGACCTCTATAGATCACCTATTCCAACTCCCCTGCCATGGACAGGGATATCTTTCACTAGACCAGGTTGATTAAAGCCCTGTCCAACCTAGCCTTAAACAGTTCCAATCATGGGGCATCCACAACTCCTCTAGGCAATCCGTTCCAGTGTCTCACCACCCATATCATAAAAAAAATAATTTCTTCCTTATGTTCAGTCCAAACCTACCTTCTTTAGTTTAAAACTGTTGCCCTTTGTCCTGTCTCTACAGGACTTGATAAAAAGTCTTCATCTTTCTTATAAGCCCTCTTTATATATTGAAAGGCTGCAATGCAGTCTCCCCAGAGCCTTCTTTTCTCCAGGCTGAACAACCCCAAACGCCTCAGCCTTTCTTCACAGGAGAGATGTTCCAACTCTCTGACCATTTTCATGGCTCTCTTCTAGACCTGTTCTAACAGGTCCGTAACCCCAGAGCTGGAGAAGACACTCCAGGTGGGGTGTCATGACAGTTGAGCAGAGGGGGAGAATCACCTCCCTCCACCTGCTGGACATGCTTCTTTTTATGCAGCCCACAATATTGTTGGCTTTCTAAGCACATTGCTAGTTCACGTCCAATTTTTCATCCATCATTATCCCCAGGTCGTTCCTTGCAAGACTGCTTTTAATTCATTGATCTCCCAGTCTGTACTGGTACAGGATATTGTTCCAACCCAGGTGCAGGACCTTCCATTTGGCCTTGTAGAACTTCATGAGGTTCACAAGGGCCCACTCATCAAGCCTGTCAAGGTCCCTCTGGATGGCACCTCTTTCCTCTAGCAAATCAGCTGCACCACTCAGCTTGGTGTCATCTGCAAACTTGCTTAGGATTCACTCAATCCCACTGTCCACGTCTTGATGAAGATATGAAATTGTACTGGTCCCAGCATGGGCCCTTGAGGGACACCATTCATTACTGGTTTCCACTTGGACATTGAGTCATTGACGATAACTCTTTGGACGTGGCCATCCTGCCATTTCCTTACCCATCTACAGTTCATCGGTCAAACTCAAATCTCTCTAATTTAGCAGCAAGATGGGGGATCATATCAAAGGTCTTACAGACATCTACATAGATGATGCCTGTAACTCTTCCCTTATCATCAACATAGCCTCTCCATTGTAGAAGGCCATCAAATTAGTCAGGCATGATTTGCCCTTGGTGAAGCCATGTTGTCTGTCTCTGATCATCTCTCTGTCTTCCATATGTTTTGACATGTCTTCCAGGAGGATATGCTCCATGATCTTACTGGTCACAGAGGTGAGACTGACTGATCAGTAGTTCCAAGGGTTCTTTTTTTTACCCTTTTAAAAATTTGGTATGATGTTTCCCCTTTTTCCAGTCACTAGGGACTTCACCTGACTGACATAACTTTTCAAATATGATGGAGAATGGCTTGGCAACTACGTCAGCCAATTTCCTCAGGATCCTGGGGTGCACCTCATCAGGTCTCATGGACTTACGTATATTCAAGTCCCTCAGGTGATCTCAAACCTTATCTTCTTCTGCAATAAGCAATAATGGAACAAGCTCTTTCTTCTAAGAAAAATAGCCTTTTAGGTCAAACTTACCTTAAATATCATACCTGCAGTCTTTCTTATTTATCTTAATGTTTCTCAAATTTTACAGTATATAAAATTTGCCAAAA
This sequence comes from Burhinus bistriatus, assembly GCA_013397275.1. Taxonomy (NCBI): domain Eukaryota; kingdom Metazoa; phylum Chordata; class Aves; order Charadriiformes; family Burhinidae; genus Burhinus; species Burhinus bistriatus. The sequence goes on from VYXH01010763.1 coordinate 41,494, forward strand.
TTTTGTCACTCTCAAATCAGGTGACTCAGTACCAAAGATCCCTCTAGGGTTTACAGGCAGCAGTGTTTCCAGTAGTGAATTCAGCCAATGAAGTCTGACAAGCTGCTGTTCTGCCATTGATTTAGATATAGACTGGAACAGGTCTTTGTCCTTAGTGATGTCTGTGCACTCCTACCTTGTTAAATCCTTTAGCAGCTGCAAATGGTCTGATGTTTACCATAACACGACCTCTTTTCCTTCTTGTGGAGGTTACACCAAAAGAAGTGGTGTTATGACTCCAACAATTGCAATAAAAAGCAGCAGAAGTTCTGTGAATGTATAGCGTAAGGAAGAAAAATAGCTGTTCTCACTAAACTCATATTTGCGTTTTTAAAATCTGAGGGAATCAATAGAATTCAAACCCTGTGTGGGAACAGTAGAGGAAGTATTAGAACAATAGAAGAGAAGGAGAATAAAGAAGGAAGCACGTGACACATACAGTTGCAAGTATCATGAATTCCTTTCATGCCTTAAAAAAAAACAAAAACCAAAACAAACCACAGAAAATTCACCAGATGTAGTAAGCTAATTTGAAAGTAAGAAACTTTTTTTCTAAATTGCAGCTTGCAAGACTTATTGACTAAATTCAGTGTCAGAAGCAGAGAATAGCATCACTCAAGATCTCTTTTCCGGAAAGCATCTCTTTTCAAGAAAAGACTTAAACATGTGCTTAATGAGATGAAGGCAGATGCTTAAAGATAAATTTACGTGCATGCCCGAATCAGGGCCTACAGAATTATAAGGCAACAGGCTGGAAATATAAGCTGTTGAAATCCTGTCCTTTCCATCTGGAGATGGAAGTACTTGTTGTCATATGCTCCGTACTAGAGAGATGGGATGTTTTCCTGCTTGCTGAGAAACTATGACAAAAAATTTTACAGATAACAGATATGCCAAATTTTGCTTTTGTTTTGTTTTGCTTCAAAGATGTCCAAGAACAGTTTGGGAAATTAAAATACAAGCCATATGATTTTTTTTCTCAATGATTAAATTTGATCTGCAAATTGCTACAACATTTTGACATGCAAACACCCAGTTAGTGCTCTGGTGACAAAGTCCATAAAATATGTAGAATTCGCCTCTGCCTTGACTTAATAGAAAAAAAAGGCAAGAAGCAATCCACAAAAATATTGTAAATAGCACAAAGAGAGCTAGTTTTTGAAATGAATTTTCAGTAAATATTTTATTTTTAGAAGAATCGGTTTTCAGGAGTATTCATGTTAGCTTTCAGATGTTTGAAGGAAATGCTTCAAGTGTGATAGAAACTAGGTAGGTTTCAACCTACCTGTCTTCGCAGGGGGATACATAATTCCATTTAGTGCTGTTTACAATTTTTCTATGATTAATTTATTAATAATGACAGTGCATCTGGAATTAATAAAGGTATATCAGGTGCATTTTCATTATAAAAGCCACATGTCAAGTCTGTCTGCTTCATCTTTTCCTAGTTTTAATGTTAAAGGACCCTTGACCTTTTGTGTTACATGCACACAATAGCTGTGTGGTGAAGTTAGAACCCTCCACAGTATTTCATTATATCCATGTCATAGCTTGCAGAATAATTTAAACTTATCATTCTTCTAGTTCTTATCCCTCCCAACCTGAGTCTTCTGAAAAAAAATCCTTGCCATTTCCCTGAAATCTGCAGGTGAGAGGTTAACTCAGAGGAATCCCATTTATTATCCATTAAATGCAATAGGGAGTTTTTGTCACTGCGTTTGCCTTTTAAGAGTGTTTCCCACTATATCTTACATTGCACTTAGGCACTTATGGTCTTAAATCTTTATCACATCTCTGTGAACTCAGCTATTTCTCTTAGTGCAGAAAATTACTAATGATTTACTTAAACTGGAGACATCAGTCTTTTTCTCTTCATAATTAGTTAGGTCCACAGAGATTTAAATGATTTCTTTTCCTTCCATTGTATTTTTCCACAGGTTTCTCATTCTCTGTATTTCCTGCCTTCTCTCTACTTATTTCAGCAAGATGACACACAGACTTTTACAGAAATACAAAGTGCCTGAGAGAAGCCATTCTCTTATTTGAAGGAGGTCTGGTATTGTCTGACCTATGAGCTCACTATTGGACTTCGAGACTATCTCAGGTAATGCTATTGTTCACTGAAGCAGATCCAGCTCTTGCAAATTGCTAGTTGTCATATGTTTTCTCTTCCCCTTCAAGGACTGCTTCACAGGCTAAATGTCTAGTAATGAAAAGAAGAGGATAGTCTGTATTTAATAAATCTATTTTATAGCAAAACATACTGGGATCATGTGGTTTGTAGGCTTACCATTTGTGCAGAATAATAATACTGTATGGCCAAGCACATAAGTATAAAAAAACTGCAGTTTTATGTAAGAGTCCTGTAAGGGGCAGAACAGAAATTCTCCCACTGTTAGGGGGTAGAAAGGGCTGGCAACTTAGTGTAGGGTAAATATAGTAAGTTGCTTCGTTTTGACTCTTTCAGAGCACCCTGTATTCAAAGAGAGGCAGCGTTTCTTCATGGTTGGTAATAAAACCGAAGAGAACTTGTCATAAATCAAGGCTGTGCAGCAGACTTGGTGAGGCAGCAAGACAAAGGAGAGTGGGCGGTGAGGTTACCATGTGAAAAGTAAATAAGGACACACTGTACACTATTTCTTTTTTTTCCTTTAAAAATTCTTATTAGCTTGCCACCATTTTTCTTTATCTGCCTTGACTGTTGAGATCATAAGCCTTCCAAGAAGGGTTCTACTCTTTTTATATTACATAGTCCATAGTCCAGTAAGGCCATGCTGAGATCCATCAGTGCTATCAAACTGAACTTTATATATTATAAATACATAGCCAAAAGACATCATAATATTTTTCCATTATATTGCACACAAATACACATATGCTTATAAATTTAAATGCGTAAATTTATAAATTAAGTGTTTACATGTAATTATATGTTATATTATTATGTTTATGTGTAAAATATAAACAAGCACACGTGCATGCACACACACAAGTACATTCCTTATTTTTATGGAAACTAGTACATGTGTGTTTTTAGCATGCATCCATGTGCCAGAAAATGTCCCTTTAGTGGAGGAAAGAACAAATGAAATGGATTGTTAAGGAGTTTGTCCCATTAATCACATAATTTCTCCCTACAAGCTACCAGTGAGTCTTAATCTCTGTTACTTTAGATTTCAGCTCCCACTACATGCCACAACTGAACTCTAGTTTTTACCTTCACACTGTCGTCTTTCAGTTGCTGCACCTGAGGGAAACTGCAGATTTCATACTGTTCTTACCAATAAAACAATAGGAAATAAAATTACAAGATCAGTTTGTTCAGGTTTGTTAAGTGTTAGATAATATATTGCAACAATCGTTATTGTATATTTAACAGGAAGACATCAATTATATTAATACTATTTCCCCCAGTGTGATAAAAGCATTTCATGACAACAATGAAATTAATCTCCTGCAGAAATGAGGTTCTGTGCTATAGTAAATCTCAAACGAGAATGACCATAAGACTCCATGTCATGTAATTTCATGTCATGAAAGTAACCCACCTGGTTCCCTAGTGAATCATAGGGTTTGTTATATTACTTTGTAAAAGCAGAACTGGAAGCTGAACTAGTTGCAACTGTGTTGAAGATATGACGGAAACAACACACATAATTGTCACAGAGATACCCACAGCCTACCAAAAGATTTAGGTTTACTATTCCATATGTCAGTCATTATCCAGGTTCAAAATAATGGCCTAGATTTATCCCTCTAATTGTAAGCCCGTACCTTACGGTTGCAAATTGCACCTATTTGGCAATACACAAGGCTACCTAAGCTTTTTTATGTTACTGTTTTCCCATAATTCCCATTGTGTGGGCCTCCTCCCTATCTTTTACTCTGCTGGTGCATGAATTAAATAGGTTCTAAAAAATTAAGTGGGATGAAACTGAGATCTGAGATGCATGTTCATCTCACAAGGAGTAGGAGCTCAGCTTATGATGTTTAGTGACAACAGATACAAGTAGTTGCCTCACTTGATGGTCAAAGTGATTCCCTTTCTCTTGATGAATCATAATGGCAATTTAGGAAACCTACCTGCATCAGATGCAAACCCCCACCCGTAAGAACCTACAGCTACAGCTGAATTCTTTTCCACTTTACTGATTAACTCAATTATCTGAACATGGACATCTAGTGCCATTTGAGTTATTTCAAATACATCTGATTGTCCTCCAGTTGCCAGTCCAGAAAGGTGTAAATGTCCTCTAGAGCCTGTATTATAACCATTTCCATGTGTTGACTTTCTGGATCCTATGTGGTATTAAGACAAAAAACACCACTCAGTGTCCATCTGGGGAAATCTGAACCTCCCATTTGCCCCTCTGAGGAGCACAGACTCTCATTAAAACAGTAGAGGAAGGTAGATAGTGCCAGTAGTAGGCATTTTATGGAAAAAAATGTGAAGAATCACAGAATCATAGAGTCATAGAATTGTCTAGGTTGGAAGAGACTTTTAAGATCATCAAGTCCAACCATCAACCTAACACTGCCAAAACTACCATTGAACCATGTTCCTAAGCACCACATCTACCTATTTGTTAAATACCTCCATGGATGATAATCACTTCCCTGAGCTGCATGTTCCAATGCCTGACAACCCTTTCAGTAAAGAAATTTTTCCTAATATCCGGTCTAAACCTCCCCTGGAATAACTTGAGGCCACTTCCTCTTGTTCTATCACTTGTTACCTGGGAGAAGAGACTGACCCCCACCTCTATACAACCTCCTTTCACGTAGTTGTAGAGACCAATAAGGTCTCCCCT
>VYXH01010763.1:46844-66653 GCA_013397275.1 Burhinus bistriatus
GTTAGCCAGGACTGCTGATAAATGGTGGAAAGTGGCTTGGTGAGCACTTCTGCCAGCTCCCTCAGTGCCCTGGGGTGGATCCCATCTGACCTATACACTTGTGTATGTCTAAGTGCTATAGCAGGTCCCTCACCATTTCCCCTTGGATTATGGGGGCTTCATTCTGCTCCGCATCCCTGTCTTCTATTTCTATTATTATTCTATTTTCTTTTTATTCTATTTTTTATTCTACTATTTTTATTATTTATTTTTCTATTTCATATTTATTCTATTTTCTATTTCTTATTTTGCCTTAATTTGCTTTTTTCTTTTTTACTGTCCTTAGTATCCTCTTTTACTCTCCTTTATTGTGTCTTTTACTAGCCTTTTTTCTTGTATCTTCTACTTTAAGTCCACTTTAACAAAATTTCTTTTTGAGGTTTTCCTTTGTGGCTTTCTTTACATAGGCTTAAAAAAAGACTGGAATGAAGGAATTCTCACCATTCCTACTAACTTAATGATGTATGGGTTTGAAAACTCACTCTTTTCCATGTTCTAAACACTAACGTAATTGAGGAGCTCCTCAGACTTTTAGATATACAGTCGCGAAGAAGAGACTCCTTCCTTTCACAAGGTGTAGTAATGGATGCAGAAAGAGACTTATGTGAAGCTAAACAGCAAGGGTTTCTTTAATGTTTCCAAGAACATAAAATTGTATTCTGAATTATGCTTGGAGCGACTGTATCCCTTCGATGCCCTCAAATATGGAATACATAGGTTTAATGTGTTATGGAGCACAGCTAACAGATGCTGCAGACTGCACAGAAGGGTGTAAAGAAGGGGATGTCAAATGGGGCCTCAAGCAAGATTGTGCTGCTGTAATAGTCTCATACATGGTGGTATGCCACAGGGCAGTTTCCTCAGTAGATGCTGAAGCAGCTGTCCCTCCAAGGGTAGACACTTCAACACAGACTGAGCTGCAGGCAGCAGATGCAGCCCTACAAGTCCCAGGCTGGAGGCAGTACCTAGGGGCCTATGTCTGAGGCGAGGAGAGATGTACCTCTGGCCTGCAGGAGGTGGGTCAATATGGAGGAACTGTGCTGCCAAGTGGAGGTGTTAAGGGAAGAAATGAACATCAGAGAAGATGAAAGGCTTGAAAAGCCTCACACCCCGTTGTAGAATAGAAGCAGGCAGTGTCTAACCCCACCATCAATGTAAGTGATAATTCTGGAAAAGGGGAAGGGTGGAAGCTGGTGACTTCTGGCACGAAGAGGAAGGCTCCTGCCCCACCTAACTACTTACAACTGCAGAATAGGATCACCATCCTCAAAGCTGGAAAGGACCCAGATGTGCCTACAAGCAAAGAACCTGGTCCACCTAACCTCAAACTATGCAAGACTACCAGGAAGAATTGGAGAGTCAGCAGAAAGAGTGACCCCCTGCTGCCACGGGTGGAGGCATTGTCTTGGTTTGAGGTAAAACAGGACCAATTTTGTTCAGTAACTACTTTTTAGCTAGGCCTCTTCTAACTGCTGAAATTAACAGCATGTTGTGCAGAAAACTGTTCACCCTCAGAGTGATAAGACCCATGTTTATAGTTGATGCCAAGGANTGATGATATGACTGTCTTGTTAGACGAGGGGAGAGCAGTTGGTATTGTCTACCTGGACTTCAGGAAGGCCTTTGACACTGTGTCCCATGAGATTCTCATAGAGAAGCTGATGATGTATGGGCTAGATGAGCAGACAATGAGGTGGATTGAAAATTGGCTTAATGACTGGATGCAGACTGTGGTGTTCAGCAGCCCAAAATGTATTTGGAGACCATTAACTAATGGTGTAACCCTGAGGTCAAAACTGAGTCCAGTCCTGTTCAGCATCTTCATTAATGATCCAGATGATGGTGCAGTAAGTTTACTGATGACACCAGAATAGGAGGAGTGGCTGATATACCAGAGGGTCATGCTGCCATCCAGAGGGACCTTGACAAGCTGGAGAAATGGTCCAAAAGGAATCTCATGCAGTTCAGCAAAGGGAAGTGCAAAAAGTCCTGCACCTGGAGAGGGACAAACCCAGGCACCAGTACAAGCTAGGACTACCCAGCTGGAAAGCAGCTTGGCAGAAAAGGACCTGTGGGTCCTGCAGAACACCAACTTGAACATGAGCCAAAAATGTGCCTCTGACACAAAGAAGACTAATGGTGTCCTGGGCTGTATTAGGAGGAGTGTTGCCAGCATGTTAAGGGAGGTGATCTTTCCCCTCTACTCAGCATTGATGAGGCCACAACTGGAGTTTTGTGTTCAGCTTTGGGCTGCTCAGTACAAGGGACAGATGGACACAGTGGAGAGAGTCCAATGAAGGGCAGTGGAGGCGATTAAGGAACTTTCGTCTCCTGTGCGGAAAGGCAGAGAGGCTGGGACTGTTTAGCCTAGAGAGGAGAAGGCTCATTGGAGATCTTATTAATGTGTATAAACACCTGAAAGGAGGATGCAAAGAGGACAGAGCCAGGCTCTTTTCAGTGATGCTCAGGACCAGAGGCAATGGGTGCAAACTGAAACACAGGAGGTTCTATTTTAACATCAGCAAACACTTTTTTGCTGTGAGGATGACATAGCACTGGCAGAGGTTACCCACGGAGGTTGCTTAATCTCTGTCCTTGGAGATCTTAAAAAATGCCCAGGTCATGGTCCTGGGACACAGGATCTAGCTTACTCTGACTGAGCAGGTTAGTTGGATGAGATGATCTTCTGACGTCCTTGCCAATTTCAGCCATTCTGTAATTCTGTGACTAGCTCGGACATACCTTGTCATGAAGATGGATTCAATATAGTCAAGTCCTTAACCTTGTGTCTCCTGCTTTTAAACATGCATAGGAACTTTCTTTAATGTGCGCTATAGATAAAAAACAACTTATATTCCTCAATCCAATCCCTTTAGGATGCACTCGGCTACATTTTTCATTAGGAATATGAAAAATTTCAGTTAAAAAAAAAGTTTTAAGGATTATGAGATGCTAGCTGCAATGTGGTGAGGGTAGCCATTTATTTTTGTTTAATGAACACTTCTACATATAAGTATTGTAAACTTATTCTTAACTCCGTCCTTTGTAGATACAGTTATTCAGGGAGCAAAGTGAATGTGAACAAGGGAGCCATGAATAAGTGAATCTATGACCTACAGAAACAATACTTATGTTCTCTATCATAAATAAATGTAGCGAGGAAGAACAGACATGTCAGGTAAGTACAATGAAGCTGTATTTTTTACCAAGTCTCTGTCCAACCTCTTACTGAATTTCTGTCTTTATCTCAAAATGATTCACAGATTTAAATAATGCATGGCAGTGATGGAAAATGTTATAAATTACCGAAGACACAGGGACAGCTAAGATAATCTGAGAAATTCAGACTGACACTTTCATCTGGTCTGCCCATGAAAGAATTAGAATCAAGACATGGTCATCATGCTGCTGGGGATGTGCATGGGCTGTGTATCTCATCGTGTACTTCTGCAACAAAGCCCTGCATTTAGAGGAGAATTATTTCTAAATAACCATCGTCTTCTACTAACAATGCCTAAATGTGACCAATAATGTAGATTTTCAAGAAGCTTATCGTGCTTACTGTTTGCACGTGTCTACTATTTCAGCAATTGCAGTTTGTTCTGTGTATTAAGAACACAGTTAAATATTCAAGGTATTTGCGGTTACCTTTGTCTCCTGTCCCAATGACTGTACCTTCCACCTCTCTGACTGCAGTCCCTGTTGGTTTGCCCTACTCACAGCCATTTGAAATTTTGCTGCAAATCCAATGTTCCTATCTCATTGCTTTGGTCATCTCCCTCCTCAACTTGGCATTATTTTCTTAGTGGTCCTTTATGGCATCAGATTAAGTTACTTGTTTCAATTTTAGAAGATTTCCATGACCCTTTCCATTTTCTATAATATTCTTACTCCCATTCCTTATTCCAAGTTCACTCTCCAACTCACTGAATTTTTGAGTAAGCACTTTTTTTCTAGTCCTGAGACATGCCCCTCACTGAGTGGAGTTTCCTGTAATACCATGTTTTTTCTCATAATGTCTACAAAAGACACAGAAAATGACAAGGCTGTTGTCATTGTAATGCAATGTCTATCATGCTGACCAACTTTGTCTCATTACCTTCTTGTACTTTGTCATCTCTCTGTACTTACTTGTTATCCACCTTCATTGAAGTATGGATTTTTGTTTTATTTTTTGCTTGTAGACCACCTTTTGCAGTGGGGCTTTGTTTCAAAACTAGGCTTCTGAGGCACTGTAGTACCCAAGAATAACTTGCAATGGGTCAGGAAAAAAAAAAAAAAGATTAATCCTGCTCCAAAAGCTTGCAATCTAAGCCTAAAACAAGAGGCAGCAGATGGATACTGACAGACAGATGGTGTTGAGCAAAAAAATAATACAAACAATTACCAATAATATAAATAATGCAAACACAAGGAATAGACATATAAATAATACTCACATATATGATATATGTAAATAATAATACTAAATAAGAAAAAATAGACATAGCTGGAAGAAAAGCATTTACAAATTGAAAAGTGGGCCACAAAGATGATATGGTTTTTACTCTTCTCAACTAGTTTTAGATTTAAAAAATTTAGGTGCCTTGCCTAGGTTAGAATCTAGGTTTCCTCAGTAAATAATACATTTTGAGAAATGTACTCATATTACCTAAATTTGGGTCTTTATCTTAGGTGTCTAAATTACAAAATCAATCTTTCTAAACTTTTTTATTATAGAAAGGAGGATAAGCACTTCCAGAGGGCAATTCCTAGAATATTGAGATGGGATATGCTCATCGTTATGGGAATCCATATCAAAAATTCAGATAAATCTTCTAACTTTAAAGTTAGATGAAGAAAATGAAGATGTGCATAAATTAGAGCAGACATGAAGCTTGTGAAATGGTTGAAAATTAAACCCAGAATTCTCAAGTCCCAACTAATTGTTATAGTTTTGAAACTCAAGAGGAAACAGCAACCCAGTAATAATAAGGCAGATTTTGTGGGTCTTACAGGGCAGGACCTCAAAGCCCCTGTTTTAGTTTTAAAGCAAACAGACTTTAAATAGAAATTATCCTTGAATTGTAGTTGAGCTCAGCAAATTGGTCTTTCCAGGACTTCCATCAAAATTTAATAAATTCTTTTCATTGAAAATTTAACACCTGTTTCCTTAGTGGCTTCTCTGATTTTTGGTAATATCTTTTAGTACATATTTTTAAGGATAATATGTTTATATATTTGGAGGGGTGATATGCTGTGCTTTGTATTTTGTCTTCTAGCTGAAGTCTAAATTGTGGATGTAGAGCACTCCAATGATAATGCAACACATAATGTCACTCTTTTTGCAGTCAATATTTGGACTACTGGGTCAATGTCTTGGCAAATACACATGTACAAGGCTCCAAATGATTGGAGTGTACATTTAATGTTACTATATAAACAAATACCAGGAATCAAGTAAAAGTAAATTGCAGTCAATTAGGCCATTAAACCACATCCCTCTTCTATTCGGATGTTTGAAAATGCAAAGCAAAACAAGAAATTGTGAAAACCAGCAGCAAAGGTGATGGAGAAAATTAAAAAAAAAAAAAAGAAAAGGACAAAAATGTAGATAAAGGTGTTAATAAAATATTAGCTTTCATCCTCTTATCACCTTACTACTTCTACATTATTTACCTATTCTCATAACATCCATGTTTTATATTGTAGAATTCATCATTTTACCTAGAAAAGGGAGAGAAGCAATGTATTTTAGCCATTGGTAAATCAGTTATTGGATATACTTATCCGTAGTTTCTGACGTCAAATACAAAGCTTTCATTGTGGGTAAGGCATTTGGCAGTGCATTCCCCCTCCTCTGCCCCCTGAATACCTAGGAAAATTTGGTTTAGTGAGGGAGGAATATAAGCACAGAAGTTATGACAACTCAGTGGTCTCTGGCCAAGTCAGTAAAGTGCTTTTGCACACACAGATGATGAAGTGGGGCAGAGCACACTGAAATGCTGGTCATCTGAACCCCGGTGCCTGCACAGAGTGTGACTGGGATCTCTCAGGAGTAGGATTTCTACCTGTCCAGAGTACTCCATGTTGATATACTGCATGCTGTCCATGGAGGGGCATGCTTGTCAGCTCCAGAGCCTATGCAATTTAAAATAACGGATTTACAGCTGTGCTTTAAAGTAGGACTTTTTCTCAGATGGAAAGTAGGAGCTTAACTTATTGATGTGAAAATCTGTATAGATACCGTAGTGTACGTAGATATCTGACTAAGCTTGGCTTATGGGGAAAGATAGTATCCTACAGAATGACAAACTCACAGAGAGCCAAGGAAAAGATATTATCAGTGTCGATCTCCAAACCTCTATCATTTTGGATGTGGACTACAGACTTTTGGAGGAACCGAGGAGAAAAATCAGCTATTAACCCAAAGGCTGAAATGCAGGATACTCAAAAACGTCTGTGTGCTCAACGGCATTCTGAAGTGGTTTGAAGGATTCAGATACCGAATCTCTGAACACTGGGCAATCCAAGTGATATAACATCACTAGTTATTGTCATTTTATAGAGAATTCTACATATGAATGTCTACAGACATGTGCTGACATATTTAGGTATAGCTGTTACATTGCTGAAGGGTATATGTGAACAGCTACAACACCAATAAAAGGAAAAAAGCAGCATGAATAACTTTTTAAAATTTCCCACAATGTTCAGAAATGTTTAATTTATTTCATATTACTTGCAAGAAATTCTGTCTTCATTCAGTTTTTATTTTACACAAAAGCGTAATGGTTCCCTTTTTGTTTCAGGCTTCTATTTCTAACCTTGGCTTAGGCTTGTAGTTGAAATAATTCTATTTTAATATTTAATAAAAATCCTTATTTCCCCATATTAGTATTTTTTTCCCCAGAACTGATTGGAAACCGTTAATAAGTTTCCAAAAAGGTTTCTATGCTCTGTGGATATGTAAAATCTTGGTAAAATAACCTGAAAAAATAGTCTAATGTCCTGTACCAATCTGAGATGAAAATCAGCACCAGGGTTTTCATTTCCAGACAGCCTAGAGGCAAAACTGACTTAAGATTTTTTTCTTTCCCAATCTTTCTTCATGGCTTACCCTTCAACACATGCGGTGTACCACTCTCTTAGTTATGCTGGCAGAAATGGCTTTGGGGCTGACCTGAGAAATGCTCAGAAGTTTGGATTAAAAATATAAATATAAAACACAAATACAAATATATTTAATAGTGTTTCTTTGAATGTGGATTAGGTCCTTAAGCTTCCTCACAGCATGTCTATACAAACAGTTATATGGCAATAGAGCTAAGGGATCAGTGCTGGAATAGAAATGAGGAGAAACAGTGATTCATTAAGTTCATATCAAAATCAAGAAAAAGGGAAAGGTAACTCTGTCCCAAGGTGGCAGCCAAAGAGGAATGTAGTAGGTCGATATAATATAGAGGGTTTTTACACATCTGCTTACATCATATTGTATTAGCACTGTAGGCTTCCTTCAGCAAAGATTGCTTTTGTAAAGTGTTTAGTTTTGAGGGCTGTAGCCTATAATTTTTTTCTGATCAGAACATCTCAATTTCTGTTTTCAACGCTATTTTGATACAATTTAACAAGATATTTCACCATTTGCTGCCTGAATCTACGGATACAAGGCAGAAGGTAAGGAAACATTTCTGGCATGTAAGAATAGATTACTCATTGCTACCGATACTGTTTCTGCTTGCAATTGTTAGTTTCTAATTTTCACTTTTTATTTCAGAAGAAACTTTATATCTATCATTAAAAATAGTCTCATTTTTGTATGATGCAAATCAGTGCCTGAATTCAATATTGACTGTATCACTTTCAGAGATTTAAATCAAAGTTCCAATGAGATGAACTGCACCATCTGTGGTGATAAAAAAGAAAAACACACAAGAACCCTGATATACATTTATAGGTCTGTTGATTTTCAGAAACCTGTACTTCTCAGCTCAAAATACAAACTCAATGCCTGGGCTAAAATATGCTAGTTCAAGAGATTATTAAGTTGCATGGTCTTTTTCAATGCTCAGCTTTAAAACACATCATTTTTATAATTTAATGGACTTATGCAGTGCAATGGTATATAGAACTACTCTGCAGATAACTCATACTTTTCACCAGCTTTAAAATGTTGGAGAATTTCTGTGTTTTTTAGAAAGTAGTGTTTATGAATGAGAATATTTTTTTCAGAACTTGAAGCCATCATAGTTTGAAGTGATGCTTTATTAAATGTGCATTTGTGAAATGTACAATATGAAACGACATTTTAAGGTTAGGTGCCTAAATACATAGTTCATGCATTTAAATCAGTGACTTAATCTTAGCATTACTGAGCTGCTCTGTCTTCCATCGATTGCTTTCTTGGAAAAATACCCTGCTGCCACCTCAGCCCTGGATTTCACTGTGGTACGTCATTGTCTTCTTAGTATTCATTGATGCTGAATGTAGTAATCTGAAGAAAGAATAGGTATAGCCTAAAATGATTGCTGATGTGGATGGCAGCAAAATTAGCTGCCAATTTTCTAGATGAGATGTAGCATTTTTTCTTGAGAAAAGAACAATCCTACATACAAATTCTTGCTCCCCTAGGATGCCCTCGTACTCCAATGCACAATCTATTACCGGAATTTTTAAAGACACATATCTTCCTCTCACAAAGTCACTGAGCTGTAGCAGTAAAGAATGACACAATCCCAGATAGATAGATAGATAAATAACACAGTCTAACATTGGACAGGTTTTGACCACTTGGGGGACAAAATGATTTCTATTTTGTTTTGTAACTGTGGGTTAGACTCCATGACTAATGAATATACTGCTATGTCTGATCAGCTGTAGCAGAGCATCAGAAGTCCATCTTTATGGAATAAAGTTTTCTGTGATGGAACAAAGGGATTTTTAAGGAAGCGTGCCTGGCTGTTAGTGACTCTCTTTACAGAAACAGGGGCAGGAAAGTTCTGTTCTTGATGATCATCAGAACTGAATGTACGCAATTTCTTACTACAAATTCAATACAAGAATTGTGGATGAAGTGTTGATTGTAAAGCGGATAGTAAATTCCTACATCAAATTGAGTGCAGCTAGTCACTCGGGCAAATATTTTACCACCTTCTATTGTCACAGCATCAATACAGCCCCTCTCCCCAAATAAATAACAACAAAAACCTCAAAACTCACTTGGTCCCACACTCATAAAGTACAAAGAACAACCTATGGCACTGGAATACTCAAAAATTTCACTTGCAGATTTTCCAGCGGTGCACAGTGGGTCACAGATTTTGTACAACTTTGCTTCTACTGCTACAAGGACCAACGTTTTCCTGTATAAAACAACCATGTTCCTTCAGGTAAGAAGCAAGTATAGCATTACCAGTCTGGAACATACCTGCTTTTGTTTGCTAGCCACAAAGTACTCCCACCTTATTCACCATGGCAACATTGACACAGCTGTCTATCCCTCTATTTCCACGGTGAAAGACCAGTAGGTAGTGCTCCATCATCTTATGGCCAGCTTCTGACTGTCACAGATTTCCGCATATTCTAATGGCTAGAATTTGTGTAGAAGACTCTAAAATGACACAGCCCATGATCTGTGGACACCCCCCCCCCCCCCACCCCCCCAAAAAACTAGACAAAACACAAACCATGCTGGAGATGAAAAATTGAGTGGTAAAAACATGGAAAAATAAACAGCGACCTGAGAAAGCAGAACTAATTAAAGCTCTCTTCCACCATAACAGATCGTTTTAAAGCTTGTTCTCCAAATTACAGGCTTCTTTTAAGTTTTTGGGGTTTTTTTTCTGTACCTATGACCCTCTTCAAAGCTTTTTTCCTCCTAAGCACAACCCTTGTCAAAACTTTTACCAATCACAAATCTTTGAAGTGAGAGTTATTTCCCAAACAGCAAGCTCTTCCAAGTCCACCACACACAGACACAACTTCAAGTTTAGAGGAAAAAGACTACAGGTAGCACTTAAAAATTCACCAGAGTGAATTAGGAGCTCTAGACACATTTTCAAATATTATGTTGAAGCCAAAATTACCCTGATAATCTCAGGTTTCTTGATAGGGTCTGAGCACTTCTAAAAGTTCTGTGTGATGCTTGTCTATCACTTCAGGGACCTTAAAAACCCAATATGTATGAACCGCTTTTGAAGTGTTTCCTTCGGGCCCCTAAGTCACTTTGATGCTTTTGAAATGTTTCTCCTTCATCTGCTTGAATATAGGACTAGGAAAAAAAGTTCAAAAATCATAGGGGCTTGTGTCCATGACTAATTATATTATGTGAGCAATGAAATGTTGTAGGAATTAAGGCTTTGCTTGTGATAACAAGACAAACACCCATCAGTTACTTTGACCCACAGTTTTCTCTATTTTTATGACAACTCTGTAACAGTGACCTTAGTATATGCATTCCTAAGTACATTATTAGTATTCAAACATAATGTGCTACTGAGTTGATTTTTGGAGTCGTGTACACCACTGATTTTTGTTCTGAAAGCCAGGCTACATTTTGCAGTTTCTAAGTATGAAGTCAGCTGTTAGTTAAAGACATGCAGTCTGGGGGAAAAAAAAAAATTGTCTTTCAGAAATATATTTATAAAAAATATGAGTTTGTTTCCGCTTTAGATTTCCCCTGTAATATCACTAAATTGCTGCATCTGTGGGCATTACCTTGCAAAATGCTTCAGTAAGGGAGCCAGTGCTATTGCATCTTACTAGCAAATTCCTAGTATTCATTTTGATTTTCCTTACTAGGTCACTTCATTAAAAAAAGATTAAAGTCTACTCCAGCTAGAGGCATGAATTCCCATTTCTGTTCCTAGAGAAGTCTGGTATTGGTGTAATTCTGAAATAATTTTATTTATAGAAGCAGTGTTAAACACACCTGTTGGGACACCAAGTGTTTCTTCGGCGTCTGCAGTGGGTCACGTACTCTAACTTTTGTAGCCGTTGAATTTAATGTAAGGGATCTTTCCCAAAGAATCATAGAGTCATATCATAGAATCGTAGAATACCAGGTTGGAAGGGATCTCAAGGATCTTCTGGTCCAACCTTTCTCAGCAAAAACACAGTCTAGACAAGATGGCCAGGCACCCTGTTCAGCTGAATCTCAAAACTGTCCAATGTTGGGGAATCCACCACCTCTTTAGAGAGAGTGGAGGAGCTGAGGCATGCCCAAAGGTAAATACAACATAGACCCACAACACTGACATCTGCTGCAACGTTTTCCTTGCACCTTATTGCCAAATTCATAACTTCCCACACACACAATTTATTCCTTGAAAAGAGACTCACAGAGATCAGCAATCTGAGATAGATGTTCCCTGAAATACTTTTGAGAGACCGAAGATTCCCTCAAGTAAACAGCATTCCTCTGGGAGGAAAACCCCCTTGGGATATCTGGGAGATGAACATTATGTCCGCTGCGAAGCATTGCTAGGAAAGGAGTGCCTCTGCCAATTCTTTAAAATAATCCAATAATTAGAACTAAATTAAAACTTGGAAGAAGAGTGGGCAACATTTAAATCCCTCTCTAGATAAATGACATGGTTTAAAATACTGACGGTGGGAAGGCCCACACGTAAAACTTCTCCCACAAAGAAGAATTTTCACTCCTGATTTGCACATGTGAAGTGCACTGATCTTGTGCAGAAAAGCATGGGGAAGCATTAGCCATGGCATGAACACACATTAAAATATGCCTCTGCACTTGGTAGAAAACATCTATTTTATTAACATCAATGGGTTTTAGGTGCAAACTAGCAAAAAGCACCTTGGCACTAGAACACGGCTTTATATCACAGCTTTATGCCACAGCAATAATTTATGTGCCCTGCGGACCTCACCAGCAGAAACTCTGGAACCGACAGTCTTAAGACATCAACAGCAACTAGGCAAAGGCAACTGAATATTCCCAATGCCTAAAGGTTGAACTTTGGTAACTAAAAAGTCTTTCAGGTGCCAAATTCCACTTGCTAAGTCCCTTTCTGATTTTTTACTCCAGTCAGCTAGACTGTGCCGATTTTCATGATATTTTTACTCAAAAGATTAAGTGTATTCATTTGGCTGTGCATGTTGCAGGAGCACTAAAAGACTGCTAAAGTACATGCTCACCATGGGCCTGATCAAAGCCCTTTGAGATCAATGGGAATATTTCCTTTGACTTCAATGGGCTTTTGATAAGATTCCAAATTACTCAGTGGAAAGTTAGGCTCCGAAGAACGGTCCTGATATTAGCATACCCATGGGCACTGCACTCGAAAGGATGTGGCTGCGCACTTGGGTGATACATTGCATCTCATGCTGGAGCAGATGCAAGTGCAGCGTCTCATTCTGATATTTCATAAAATACCACAGTGGCGACAGAGGAAACGTATTTTGATTGACTGGTTCAGTACTAGCTGGTACTTGAAACAGATTGCAGCCACGTCAGGATCTGGCAGGAAGCCAGACCCCATTCACAATAATGGGACATCATACAAATATCAACAGGGCCGTATCCAAACCAGCTGTTATTATTAATTTCATGTCTTTTAAGAGGAAGAGAGGATTTCAACCATTTGAAAGAATTTTTTTAATGGATAATTATACTGTTTGGTGATATTTAATTTCTATTTACCTCCGAATGCTACTAAAGTTGTAGCTCGTGCTCCCATATGAATTGGATTTAGATATATAACTGCTGTCTAATTTAGCTGATTCACCTGAAATATCTCCTGCATTTGGTTATGGGAGGTGATTTTTTTGAAGGAAATTAAAAGCAACTTAATGTTGATGAAAATAAAAAAAATGAAGTTGGAGTTTAGCAACTGTGCTTTGATATAAGAGCCTGTAGACAGTTTAGAAAATCACCCATAGGAAAAAAAAATATTTCCTGTTGTTGTGGAAAAGGTTAACAATTGGAGATTAGAAGTGAACAAACAATTCACAGTGAATCATCACATGTCTACAGATTTTTCAGGGTCTTCATTCTATTTTGCCTTAAGAGCTAGCTTGAGAGTAGATGTGTTACTCTTTCTGTTGTACTACTTTCTCTCTTTTTATTACAGAGAATTTCCAATAAATAGAGACTTCAATATCAACTATATCTTTTCGCCTGTAACAGTTGCAAGTTTTCTAGATGCTGTATGGAAAAGGCCTAGTCTCTATCCTAGAAGATGTTATTAAATGGACTGAACAGAAATTTAAATGATAGTGGAGCAATGAAGAAAAACGTAAGATTTTAGATTAGATGGATTAAACAAGTAAAAGGGATAGACGTCTGGTCAAATTTACAACCAATGTAAACTTTCATAGCTCATTTAAGTGGCTTACACATGACATTTTCATGTGGAACAAATTGTCAACTCTTCTTGTATAGTGTTTGTATTCTTTTATTGATATACCCATGCATGTATATATATGTATACATACATATATACAAATGTGTTTATATATAAAACATATAAACTACACATTAATGTTAGAAGAACACTGTAAAATGTGTTTTCTTAAGCTTGATGTGGAGGAGTGATTTTGACTGACAGATTTCAGAAGAAAACTACAAACATATGAGTGGGTAGATGTATGCTGGAAATTTTTAAAATGTGGAGCAAGTCATGAAAGGGTTTGGTTATGATATGGAAGTTGTAGGAGAAGGGGAGGAAGAGTATCAAAGGAAACTTCTGGTTCTGGATGACAGAAGGTGGTAGCATGAAAACTTTAAAGGAAAGCTTTAGACAGTTCAGAAATGGAAGATTATGAGTCTGGTTTAGTCATCCAGGTTTTGAGAGATTGGTGAACTGCTTAAAGTGAGATACGTGACTTTGAAAGAACACAGGTCTTTTTGAAAGGTTTGTTTAGGATACAGTAGTGGAAACCCCTGCACTCAGAAAGTAAACGACAACGGGCAAGAAAAGAGCCCTCAGGGACTCCAGATCCCAAAGAGAGACAGTGGAAAAAATTTACAACTTGCAAAAAAACCACCATTGGTCACATCCATACTATGAAAATAGGTCTCAGAAATGTAGTGGTTTTTAGTCTTAATTGTAGTTGTCACTGTGGCTGATACTTTCATTGCTCTAGAAAGTTTATTTCTCGCATTATAAAGTCATTGTCTAGACAAATAATCTGCTGAATTTTTGTCCTTGACAGGTTTGAGTACTATCTTTAAGTCCTAATCTTGTTATCTCAGTCCCTATCTCTCTGTTTTTCCTTGCTGTTTTATCTTCAGATTTCAAATAACAAATTCAAAGCTTGGGCTTCTGCAAAAACTGTACTAAAAAATGAGCTCTGCAGACCTACATTTGAAAATGTATGTATCTCCAAATTAAAGCTGCAGGTTTTTTTACAGCTCTACCTTAGCAAATATCCAACCTGCATATGAAATACATTTGCTCTTTCTGTGCTTTTAAAGTTGTTGCTAGCCTGACTGAATGTGCAGCTGGTAGTGATCTACAGTTTTTGTTTATCCTGCTGAGTGAAAATGAGGAAGGACATATTTGCAGACCCATTCAGCTAAAATTCTGAAATGCTGTCTCATACATTTTATTCTCCTGAAATACTGTCTCATTCAGTCAAATTTCTCAAAGGTTCATTTCGGTAACAATAATGCTTAATAAACCCAGCACCCAAACTTTCCATGTCTGAAAATGCATGCCTGTCAGAGGTTAGTTTCTGTGCATCCTTAGCTGTAAGAACTTTCTTAGGATAACATTAGGAAAATACAGGCTGAAGGGCCAGTAATTTGAGGTGGCAAATAACAGTTACCCATGCTCAGTTATGATGATCTGATTATTTAGGAGTTAAAATATTTTTGTAGAACCACTTCTGATTTCACACACCCTTTAATAAACCAGAATACCACTTTAAAGAAAAATCTCATGCAACAACTACTTCTCTAATTATTATCTTCCAAAATCTTACTGATTATTCCCTATAACTTTTGGTTCTTGAGTCTTTCTAAATTGTATTTTATTAAAACTTTTTAATATCACATTTATAAAAGGAAACATTACTTTTATTAAAAAAAATATGGAATGCAATATAAATTGTTGCTCTACATCAGTCTTTCTGTATGGTATCAATGCCTATCAGTATCTTGTATTTACCACGAATAGTTGATAGTATAAGTAGGTCCCAGTGCTTCCTTTTTGATAGTGTCTTGTTTTTGTTTTGGTTTGGGTTGGGGTTTTTTGTGTGCCTGTGTTACAGCAGCTTTTCTTCTGTCTGTGGTCTACTAAGATACAGTATTCTATGTTTTTGTAATACTGGAGATACCATTTTATCTATGTGCAGTCCTGTCTTTTTGCTCAACATCTTGAAAAAGACAATTATTTTCTTGAACCAACACTTCAGCAACTGTTGGGAGTGGCTGGGGTTTTTTTGTGGGTTTGTTGAGCTGTGAGGGTTTGTTTTTGTTGCTCATGTGTTTTTATCTTTTCTTGAAGTCACAGATAAGCGTTTCTCATCTAGTGGACTTTTTCACCGTGTGGATAAAATCTGATATTGTATGTCTTAGTGTGATTCTCTTCCTCTTCGCTTTAACAGCTACTGATGCTCCTGAGTCTATTTGTCTGTTTACGTGATTTATCTTAGAATGAGCTAACTCTTTAAAAAAACGAGAGGAGAAGAAAGTGTACCTATTTATTTGCATGAAGTGGAAAAAATTGTTTTATTTCTGCTACCTTGTTCACCAGCTTTCTCTTGCTTTCAATACATATTTTTTACTTCTGGGCTTTGAGATCTCTACCATTTATATTTATTAAAAACAGCCTTGTGGCTTAGAGTGATTACTAAAAATTATTCTATGTCTGTCACTTCAGAAAAATACTACACCTTTCTCACATAAGCCATTGTTTTCTCAAATGCTGGGTATCTATACTGTGAGGCAGTCCATCTCCATATCAATAGCAGCTTTTTTTTTTCTTGAATCTTTTTCTTTTATACACTTTTCTTTCAGAACACACTTGTAAATCACTCAAGTAATAGTCTATTTCTTTGGACTCAATTTGTTACTATTCAAGTCCTCTGGTTATTACCAGTAGTTCTTCAGTTCATCTCAGATCTTAAGGATTTTCTGTTCAGTAGACTAAATGTGCAAGAAATTATAAATCTTTTTTTTATTTCAGTGACTGCATTGCTAAAGTTACATGTTCTTTCCAATTCTCTTGGTCTTATGACATACTTATCTTCATTTTCTTCCATGTTTCACTTTCCATTTCTCATTTAAATTTTTCATGTACCATATTCATTCTGAAACCAATTCATTCATTCAATGTCTCTTTCTGCTTCTCATATGACTGTATCATTTAATAAAACACTTGTATAGAGATATCCCAGCTGGAGTCCTACTAAGTATAACGGGAAATGTTTTGGTGTTGCTCTTGGCTTATCCATACTGATTGTAGACAATTCAGTTTAAAATTGATCTGTTTCATTCATCCAAAAAATAAGTTACCGGAGGTCATACTTTAATTAAGAGATTAGATCTTTACCTTTGCCATGTTCATGATTGTGCCATCTGCATCAAAATGTATGGAGTTTTTCAGCTGTAAATTACCATTTTCTTCCTTCCAACTTTTCTGGAGTAGTATTAGGCATTTATGTGCTTAGGATTTTGTAGGAACTGGTTGAAAGAATTTTGATATAGGTTTTTGGTCAAGAGTTTCTCTTTCATAGAAAGTGGAACATTTGAGAAGATTGCACTGTTTTGGGCAAATATTGTTTTAGAAAAAGTCCTACATAACTGCAGCACCAAAATGAAGTGTTTCATTGCAATTTTACAATTTCAGATATCTTTTTCTGTTTTGGTTTACTTGTCCTCTTTCTCCCCCGTCTGATTTCTTTTATCTTTCTTATTTTTTAAATTTCATTTTATTTTCCTTATTTTATTTTTATGGGAGAAACAGACAATGATATACCCGTATGTCACATGCTTCTCTGTATCTTCTCCCATTACATAAGAATGAATTGTTTCAGATCAGTTCCATTTCATGTGGACCAGCATGACTGACAGCTCCCTGAAAGTGTTTGGTCTCAGCCTTTTGGGTAAAGTAGCAAAGTTGTATGACTGGAAACTATACTTGGCAGGGATTGCTAAGTATTAGGTCAATGTTCTCTGTGATTTCCAGGTATTAATAGCAAATGCTTTCTCTTAATCAACTTTTATAGGGTCCTATGTCAGGACTGCATAAATGCAATTACCAGATCTCAGTGTGAAGCTACTCCTGATAATGGGACAGGTTACATGGGCAGAAAAAGGTAAGGACTGACGAAGTTGTCTTGTGACCCTGCAAAGAAAATGAGAAAAAGTGCCAGATGGCCAAGGGGAAGATATACTGAGTCTGCTTTGCTTAAGACTAACAAGTGATCCAGAGGGTAATGTTTCCTTAAGGCATGATAAAGCATTCAGGAGGCAGATGGTGGAAAGAGTATGGAGTCAAGACAGTTCTAATTAGTGCAACACCATACGGAGTTTCTTCTTTTCTAAAAGCTCAACCTGCCAGACAGGCCTGTGGGTTTTCCTACTGGACATGCCAGAGACCTTTGGAAGTGTTTCACGACTACCAAGCAACTCACTTGTCCAGATTTTTATTTCACAAAAATAAGTGGATAATGGTAAGTATGGGAAACCTGATGGTTAAATCTCCAATATGAAACTGAGATGTAGCTGAACTGTACCTGAGAACCAAGAAATTAGAAGAATTCCTAAGTCTGGTAATCTAGGCATGGTTAGAGTCTACCAGGTATCCCTGAAATATTACTCCCTTTTGTTTTCGTTCATAAAAGCTCAGCTTCTTACTTCCAGTCACCAGGCAGTAGGAAGCACTGCAATTCTGCTGCCATGATGTATATGGGCTGTAATCCCACTTTGCATTTTCATTTGACCACCGTGAACACCAATTTTATTATTGCTCCTGAAAAGTAGAAGACATCTTCTGTATCTTGATTGTTTTTATCTGTCTTTGTATCCTTTTGTTATTTTGTTCATCAATTCAACAAATCAAAATCCCCCACCATCTGTACATGCAGGGAAAGACAATGGGGGTTTAGTCCTGGGAAACAGGAAAGAGAAAGCCACTAGAGAGCATATCTACGATTTATGGTGGATCGCAGTGCAGACAGGTAGACTCAGTAAGACATATGGAATCAGGACCTTCCAAATCACCTCTGGAAACAGCATGGCCATGACAGCCTAATTCAGTTGGGTGGAACCTTCGATGTCTTTACAATGAACCTATCCTCTACTGTATGCATCAAGGAAAAATGAGAGAAAAAAAATAGTTTTGTATTTTTTTCATACTACCAGCAGCTGTGAGAAACATTGGAAATGTGTAGAAGATTTTCTTCAGAGACATAAAGGATTTATCCCACTACTTCTTTCTTGTATACATGTGTGTGGTTGGTTGATTTTTAAATGAAAATTCTAAATCCTGCAGCAACTGATGTGTAAGTCCCAACATGCTAAGAAAAATTTTTTCTTGTCACTGGCAAGTGGGCAAGCGCATTTATCATACCTTGTCCTCTAACTGAAGACATAAATACAGAATCCAGATTAACTGGTATTCTAATGCCAGGAAACACATTATTTGCCTTCATCCCTACATGTTTGGAACTTTTTATCTGACTCCTTGCACTTTTGCACAAAACAAGATAAACTGGCTCCTTACTGTCACTAATCACCTATTACTTAATTTTTTTCTTCATTTTTTTAAATAATTTTGATTTTTCCACATTCTATATTGAAAAAAAAGTCCTCATCACCCTGTTCACATGGTTTCCTAACATAACCATTAATTTTAATCTAAATGTTTATAAAACACTCATGTTAAAGGCAGGAAATTATTTCTAGTTTAGTTTTAGTGACTCCTTTTCAATTTTAACTTTCTTTCCATACTATAAGACACCAAACTCACTAGAAAAAAATGGTGCTGAGAGATATCAACTGGCACTCAGAATCTGAGGCAGTCTCTGCGTCATACATCTTTTACATAGATAACACTCATATACTATGGGTGAAATTATTTTCTTCTTTTTTATTGTTTTCTGTTACCAAATTCCAAGTTTAAGGAGCAATCTAGGCTTTTCTTGTTTTCATCTCCAAGTCCAAAGCTGCACAGTCCCCTAAAACTCTATCTCTATTCAATTGCTCTGTGAAGCTGTTGAGAGAGATAATGACTAACAAGAGCTGAAGTGCCAGTGTTATGCAGGTGACACGGTACCTGCATTATATAAAACCTAAACTCCAGTGTTTCTCAGAAATCATAGTACTTATCTGAAATCAATACTTGACTGAAGAGCAATTAAAAGGCAGAACTGAAGAAAGTTAAAATAATGGTCTTAAGAGAAGAATTTGTCCTCTATCAATCTACACATCATGAAGATGACTTGCAGCTTTAATATATTTGTCCATTATTTGGACTTTGATCTGGCCACTGTGACATCTGTATTGATGAACTTTTTAATGGAATTAACTGGAAGAGAATACTCTCAATAACCTTAGCCATTTTAAGTTAGGTATGTACCTAAGCTAATTGTCTAGGCTTTATGTACAGTCAACAGTGAGAGTCGCCCCAGAGCACAACTGATGCCATTCACATCTTGCTCTACACAGTAATTCAGATTCCATATCTGATTTGTCTTTTCCATTGCATTGTCTCTTCCTCTCATTTAAAAATCCATTCGACTGCTTAAAAACACTGTGCCCTTCAACATGGATATAAAGTACTTTATTTCCATGGTGTGGTCAAAAAATTTTTTTTTTTT
>VYXH01010763.1:66737-90430 GCA_013397275.1 Burhinus bistriatus
TTTTTTTTTTTTTGCTTTTCCTCTCATGCACAACACTTCCAGCTCCCCTGACCACAGATTCTAGCTGCTTTCTCTATGGATTTAGTTATTCATAATCCTCATTATCTAGCTGTCTCTTCAATATGTCATCTTCATTAGCAGACTCCTCAGTCTGTATGTGAAGATGACTGCCCTGGTGGTAATACAACCCCAAATACTTTGTTCCTGCTTATTACTAGGTGAGCAGTATCCGGTGGCAGCTCATCTTTCATTATGATGGACAGGAGTAAAGTGTTGTGGGGCACAACAATTATAGCCTTGTAAGGTGGAGAAGAAAACAAACTCAGAAAATCTGTGACTGCTGGGGCTAGTTGAAAGTTTTCCTCTCAAGATGTGCAGGAAAGGGTTGAATATAAAAAGCCTGAGGAAAAGAAATTGAGGGATGGCACAGAGAGCAAGCAGAGAGGCTATGTACATATGTCCACGTTGTTGCCAAATGAAGACTTTACAGCACCTAAAACCAATCCCAACACCTCAGATAAATCATTGCTTTTATCCACTAATATTTCAGATGCATTTTATTTTATCCTGTTATTCTTTTCTTTTGAGATATCCAGCTGTTGCAGATTTCATTGGTATTTCCTTTTTCCTGGATTCTGTTGTATAAATAATATTATACTGTAGGTTTTGGGTTGTGCATTTTATTGTTTTTAAATTAATTATTCATTAAACATTAATTTTGGGAGTGAGATTACTTTTAATATAAATTACAATACATAATCATATTTTTCATCAAAATTACTAAGAGTAATGATAGTATGTAACTCTGAACCTTAAACCAGGAAAGTATTTTACTGCACATACTTAATATTTCACATATTTAAAATAGTCACTTAGGCCAGCTTTTATATACAAATTTTTTTAAAATTATTTTTCAATAGCAGACTTCTGAGTTTATTCTCCTACCTGTTCATTTGAATTCCAGCTGTAAGAAGAGTTCTCATACAATTAAAGTAAGTTTTGAAAAGTTGATAAAAGAGATAGGGGAAAAAACGGGGGAGGGAAATTAGACAGTTTATTTTTCAGGAATACACTAAATTACCATCAGGAGGAGTTTGTCCCAGTCTATTGACTACATTATTAGCCCAAATTATCTGGTCTATGAATTTAGTTATCTCAGTTGCCTTCAAGTTAAAATTCTAATTTTTAAGATTAGATTCCTCTTCTGTGCGTTATGCCTTGCACTTGATCATCCTCAAGTTCCAATGAAAATATAAATGCATAGGATCATGGAAAATGAGCTCGCTTTTTTAGTTGGCAAGTTAAGGAGTTTTACTCATGGGTGAAATTATTTTAACACCAGTTTTTAATTGCACCAGCTCTGCTTTATGAGACAGAAGGGAATATGATCTGGTGGATCTCCATTTCCCTGGCTGATACCATGGGAGAGCAATACAACTGATTTCCTGGAGTGCACCGAGGCTCCTTTGCAGAGATTTTGTTAAACCTGCTGGGAATGCCTACTTCTTCCGTAAGCAATCATTTTCTGAAGCATTTATCTGTCTGTATGTGCTAACACTTATTCATAAACTAAACCTGACTGTCAACCTTGCAGGGAGGAATTGTTACACAAAAATGAAATGTTTGATCTATGGCAATGCGGCTTGTGTAGAAAACAATATTTTTTTCTGAGTGCATGAGGAGAAAGATGCTGATAAACTGTAGCAAGTTTGGTGGAGAGTGGCCACAATGGGCCGGACTGGAACACTTGCCCTGCGAGGAGACGGTGAGGGACTGGGCCTTGTGCAGTCTGGATAAGAGACGTAGCAAGCAGCAGTCCTCCTCCCATCAAAGGAAAAGGAAACTTCTCAAAAGCATCAGTGAAGAAACAGTAGTGTATAACACCTCATGTAGTGTGTAATATCTTCTAATCTGTGTTTTCTCAGTTTTACAAAAGACTTTAACTGGTCCAAATTCAGTGATTTTAAATGTTAAAAATAAATGATTACATTATAATGAAGAGAATTGTTCATGTTTGGTTTTGGCACAGGGAGGAAAAAAGAGAAGGACTTAAAAAACGTGTAAACTAGGGAAAATAAATTCTACTGCTGAGAACATACCAAATAGTAAAGCACTCTGTTCCGTCAGTCAATGAGATGTAAAGTTAAGTGTTCTAGGAATGTTCCTGCTTGCTGTCCCTACATAATATTAATATAAACTTACTTTGAGAGTACAATTTATTTTAATCAATGGCTTAATTGTGTGAGTTTTCCCACAGTGGTGTTTTCCATCTGCAATTATCAATTGTCTGCTAACAGTGTTGTCCGCTTTTCCACTGCAGTTTCAGTTTCTCCATGAGATCACAAGAAAAACTCATTTCAGGGGTATTAAAAGTACACAGTTAGAAAGAGGTAGGTCTGGGTAAATGGTTTGGAAAAAATCCAAATCTTATCATGCGTGAAAAGCACAGAGCACAGAAATAATGTAAGAAAATAATTTCTCATGCTATTTTAGCCATACTGTGTGTCCAGATTTACCTGAATACCAAACCCAAATGTCTTGGGTGATTGATCATTGCTTCACGAAGCCTCTGTTTTGGATTTGGCTTGCCTTCACACAACCATGCAATGACACAAAATGTCATACGTGATGGATATGGCTTTGCAAAAATCACAAAAAACCCAGAAACAGCATTATGACTTTTTCTCCTTATGGTTTTGATTTGTTTGACATCCATTCTGAACCCTGTTGAAAATAACAGAAAATCCATGAAAGAATATGATCTCTGGAGAGAGATTTTATGAAGAAACAGCTTTCTCAGGAATCATCTTCCTTTGTCTTTGCACCCCTCATTTTCTTGAACACATATCTAAGCTATAAGCCAATTTGAGATCTGATGACCTTCGGGAATGAAATTTAACAAGGTATAACTTTCAAAGCTCTTGGGGCCAAAATCTTGTGGCCTACTCAAAGCCCAAGGAAAGTAATGTTACATGGGAATATAAGAGATAAGATTCTCTGTTCAGTTCAGATCTTCTGTGTGGCACAACCACTGAGTCACATTCAAATGGTTGCCTTCTATTTAGCACCACTGCAGCTTGGCTTGCAACGAGGCAAGAACATTTCTGTTACCATCACTAGGCTGTGCTGGCATACGGACTCCTTTCCATATTTGCAAAATTCTGCCTTTGAGGTCCATTGCTAATTCAGGAGGACTAAGGTTTACGCTATATCACATCTGCCTGTGTGAATTCTCTTGCACAGTGGAGTCACAATAGTTCTGTTGCTTTTAAGGAAAAGTATTTCTACACTCAATGGGACTCAAGATTTCTAACTTGGTGATAGTGCCAAAAATTGCCTCTAAAATGTGCTTGAAAATGCTTATGTAACAAGGCATTTTCCGTTATTATCTCCACCCTATACTTGTGAAATCTACTGTGAAAATCAGATGAAAGGTCATTCCAGGATCATTTCCTGGATTTCAGTCCTGAACTACACCCATCAAAGGAAGACCATGGGTGGGCATTAGAAAGAAAATGGTTAAGAGCTAATGAGTTGGGTAGGAGCAGCTTGCTTGGTCTCTAATAAGGTTCAACCTTATAGAAATTGTAGCACTTGATTTAAGTCATATCTTAATTCCTTGAGTATGGAAACCCACACTTTAAAACACACTGAGTTGTAATTTAAGACAAACAGCTATCTTTTTTCAAACATATTAGATGATTATATGTATATTACCTTATAAATACAGTTTATATCTATTTTACTTAAAAAGTGTTTAGATACTCTGGTCATAAGCAATTTACTAAACTACGAAATGGTTACTTAGGTATCAGTAGAGTTGATAAGAAAACAGAAATTACTATCCAATGAAAAATTCCTACATTTTGAATAACTGTAATTTGCCATCAGAATAAAAGTCAATGTTTCAAGGCATTTTATGGAGTCGAATGGCTTAAAGGTTTTGTTTCAGAAACACTGATGTAACCTCTAAAATATTTTCTTCAGACCACTGTAATATACTGTTAAATACTAAGTGTAATAAATATTCATAACATATTAGGTGTAACAATTGAAATTAAAATCTCTTATTTTGACTTTCAACCATATAGAATATCTTCCCTCAGAAATGTCAAAGAACTAGAAACATTACTGTCAATTTTTTTATGTCATGAGACCCTTATTTTTTTAATTCAACTTTTAAAATTTTTAATCAACCTGATCTCTTTATTTTTCTTCACTTTTTTCCTATTAATTGCTAAAAGTAGCCAATCATGTACTGATCCTCATAAAAGTGGTTTTAATATACATAATAGGTGTAGAGGTTTTTCAAGCAAGTTGAAAATGAAAACAGGAGAAAATGCTATTCAACATCATCGGTTTTATCTCCCCCCAAAATAAGTACAATCCTTACATCTATCAGGAAAGAGGTTTGTAGCAGAGAGCATAACGCTATAATGTATTTTACAAGGCACTAGTGATATCTGCCTGGAATACCGTACACGGTTCTGGTCATGTTCAAGAAATAGGAGTTCAGACTGATTACTAATATGATCAAGGGTTTGGAAAACCTTTTGTGTTGCAGAAGACTTCAGTCTAGTAAAATGGAAGTGGAAAGATCTATTTCAGCTGAAGAATAAATTTCACAAGACTAAAAGGATATACATTGTCAATTAATAACTTTTGTTCATAAATTACAAGAAAATTCTTAATATCTGAATGTTTTACTATTGCAAATGTGTGTCATGAGAACATGGGTGAGCGACAACATATTTTTAAGTTGTAGCTTCCTAAATCTGGGATGAAATTGTGTGATACAGCTGCTTACAGTAGCAGCAATTAGAACTAAATGATCCATGGGCTGCTGGGAGGTGCTCCAATAAGGACCCTATGGTCTTTTTAAAGCAAGCTATACCTCTTGTCCAGCCTGCAAGTTTTCTTTACATGAAAACTATGACAGAAGGCGCATTTCTGAAGGGGAGGGAAAAAGCTGTAATGTACCTGCAAC
Organism: Burhinus bistriatus; assembly: GCA_013397275.1. Lineage (NCBI taxonomy): Eukaryota > Metazoa > Chordata > Aves > Charadriiformes > Burhinidae > Burhinus > Burhinus bistriatus. The sequence goes on from VYXH01010763.1 coordinate 71,725, forward strand.
CATTAACTTAAAAGCACTCCCAGATACAGTAATACAGAGATAGCCATTAAATGCTTTTCTGGTTCTGTATGCTATGTTTTCACGTTGCTAAAGGATGACATTTCCAAGAGTGCCAACTGAGGGCTATTTTAAATGAACTCTTTAAGCAGCAATGTGGCGAGTTGAGAGGGCAGTCCGCTGTGTTGTTAACACCTCTGTTGTTAAAAGGTAAGGTTATATTTCTAATTGTGACTTTAATGGCTACTTTTTACTCTGTCTTTCTGCTCTCTGTGTGCTCTTCGCTTGTATCTGATACTTTAATGACTACAGCAAATTTTTACCATGACCATTAGCACAGTAGAACAAACTCGGTGGTGGAATCACTACTAAATTATTTCTTGATTCATGTGCCACCAGCAGATTTATTAGTTGTTTTCTTATTACTGAGTCCATATCATTAAGCCAGAAAGCATAATTTCCAGTTTCTAGCTTGCATTTATTTTCTCTCTGAAATCCTACTGAGCTGGCCATCATGCCAGTTGCTACAGTGGAGGGCAAGAAAGCAGGAAGTGTCAGGCCACCTCTCCAAGTCATAGATCTTTAATTTTTTACTAATATTGTTTTACTTCATTACGAGTTTTGCTGAGAACATGGAGAACAGAAAGAAACACCTTTTTTTTTTTTACCCTCTTAAAGAGAGTAAAAAATTAAGGGGCATTTATTGGTGGTTTGTGCTTTTTTTCATTACTGTAGTTATTGTTTTTTGGATTATTTGCTTTCACTGAGTTATCCTTTACCTCTCAATGTGCTCATGCTGAATTCAAATTCATATACTGTACGGATGGAAAGAACCATTATGATTATCTATTCCAACCACCTGTGTAACAGGCCATAAAATCTGAACCAATAATTCATGCATCAAGTTCATATCTTCTGCTTGAGGAACAATATATCTTTTAGAAAGACATCCAGTTTTGATTTAAAGTCTTGATTCTCTCTGACTAATGTTTACACCTTTCTAAGCCATCCAACAGGCCTGCAAAGGGGCTGTAGGGAAATGGTATCTTGAGGTTCTTCCTCCATTGACTTTCATGTTAGAATTGATCATTTAAAATTAACTTCTACAGTATTTTTCCAGTACTCAAAAAAAAAAAAAAAAAGAATATTAGTCATATTCATAGACATAACTAACAAAGATTTAATGAAGGACATGATCTGGAAAATAAAATCACTTGCAGGAACCTCATATTAGCTAAAAAAAAGTTAAGGAGTCAGTGATGATATCTTCACAAAACAAAAAATATATTGTATTTTAAATAATCAATTCCCATTGAACTTTCTGAAAACAAAAATAAAAAGCCTTTACCTTACAGTTCCAGCTACTATAGAAACAAAGCCTGCCTGACAAATTATAAGGGAAAACTGTTCAGAAAGCCCACCTTGATCTTTGTCTTGCTTCCATTGATTGCTAAATTGCATGAAGTAGATAAACACTTCCATCAGTCACACTAAATCTTCCTACAAGATTGTACTTACAGAGTTTTTGTGACTAACTTTTTTTTGGTGTTCACTAAAAGGCACGGCTTATAAGCAGATTTCTGTTCTTCAGAGATAAAATAATTTACATTAAACAAAAACAAACACACAAAAAAACCCCTAAAATAAACTAAATCAAGTTGAGCAAAATTCAGTTTGTCTTATGATGAACCTTATTTTGGAAATCATCTTCTTTTCAAATCAGAGGAAGAACAAAGCTTGCTTTCATTCAAAATGAAACAAAACCTTTTACATTCAAGAGTCTTACTAAAGCTTTTTTGAAGAAAGAATCATTTTTTGTGTCCAACTACGAATCTGATGAGATATCATACACCCGTTTTCTTTAGCTGTCTGGGAAAAGGGGGCATTAAGGGAGTGATTAGTCATAGAAAATGTTCCTAGAAGAAACTCTTGAGAGGTCACTCAGCCCGTTCCTCAGTCCAAAGCAGGATCAGCTATCAGTACGTCATTCCTGATTGATACTTCCTCAGTGTGATCTTAAATGCTTCCAAAGACAGGGTGTTTACAAGATCCTTAGGAAATCTATCCTAACGCTTCACTGTCCTTCCTGTTACAAATTTTTTTCTGTATATCTGAGCTACAGCTCAGTTCCTACAATTGCCTCTCCAGTTGTGCTACCTCTAACTTGCGGGGCACATTTCAGCTTGGGCTTGAGCAGTGCTGAGTCAGCAGAAGGATTACTGGATGTGTTTTGCAGCGGATGCTCTGCTTGTACACAGCAGTCTGATATTTGCTTTCTTTGCAACAACATGACACAGTTGACTCGTGCTTAGTTAGCAATCCTCTATAATTCCTAGATCATCCCCATTTGGCCAGTTGTTTCCCGTCTTATATTTGTGCAGCTGATGGTTCGTACATAAGTCGAGTACTTTTCACTTGCCCTTTAATCTTGTTATACTGGATCAAATGCAAATCATCAGCTGTTGCATTCAGTGTTCCTTAGTGATAGCTACTTGAGTAATTATTGATGGACATGGATTAATTTTCTGTGGGAAATTATTTTCTGACACCAGATCTGCACAACATTGTATCTCTATCGACTTTTTCCTCTTCTTCCACTGAGTATGGCTTCTAAAGCAGAGTTCCACAGATTTGCTTTATAATGAGTGGTTTATGTCTATTTAATTCACATTAGTAGGCCATGAAAATACTGAAGAAGGTGGTTTGCTTTTTTATTTATTGATATGTATCTACAACATACTTAGGTTGTTAACAGAAAGACATGAACAGACCTGGAGGATCTGACAATTGTACTATGGTTAGCAAGTTCTTTTCAATCATAGGATGAGATACAATTGCACGACTAGGATCCTTGTCAGGAAGTGTGTTATTTTTAGTCATAGTTCTTTTCCTTCTGCTTCAAAATTATTGATACGCATGTACACAGATGCTGAGTGAAAGACTCCAGGTGTCACTGTCACATACACCTGGGTCATTGCAACAGAACTGTGCGTGGTGCAATCCAAGAGGTTTATTCATACATGAAATTGAGTATTTTACTGGGCTGCACCAAGATATACATATGCTATAAGGAAAAAATAGATTATTAGAGTGTATATATGACCAATTAATGTTTTTAACATAGCCATCTAGTTCTCAACATAGCTTTGATATCAATATGTGAGGAATTCAATGACTCTGTGAACCAGGACTCTATTAAAAAAAAAATGTTGTCTAGTAAATTTGAACTACTTTGTTTTCCAACATCTATATATCTATACAATTTTATATATTTCAAATTTATTTTTATATTTTATATAAATTTATATAACTAATTTTAGCATTACAATAAGTGTGCTAAAATAAAATCTTTGGAAGATTATATGTGATCCACGCAAATCCCGGGACCTTTTAAATAATAATAATAGTAATAACAACAACAACAATAATAATGATAATAATGTAATTTCTTACTATCTGCCCAAGGTGTATCAGTAAACTTACTACAAGGTTAAATCTTTGTGATGTGAAGAAAATATGACTGTGAAGCAAGTGTTCTGTCAAGGATGGTGCTGCAGTTCTAAATTATTTACAAAAAAATGGAATTCAAAATAGTAAAATTCAGAGTTTCAGAGTCACAGTTTGTAAACTGCATATCTGAGAAATACGCTTTTTGATGCTTCCCAGCTTAGGGGCCAAAGTTAAACACAAGTCATTTCTCCAGTCATGAATACTTCTATTGATTTTGGACTCTGAGTAAAAGAAAACTCAACCGAGGTCACAAAGTTTCTAGTGTGGCAGCCGTAGTGCAAGTGATTAAAACCCTGTCTCTCACCTTAAGCGTTCCAATTCTGCCTTGTGAAGTTTAACACCTCACCTCAAGTCTTAGCCAAGTCTCAAGGGACTTTGAATTGACATGGCAAACACACCTCCAAGTTTAACAAAGAAGCCGAAAAAGACAAACAAGGAAAAGAAATACTTATATGCCAGGAGGAGATATTCCACAGAGATTTAATCCAAAGGAAAGCTAGAAGAAAACTCTGTAAAAGCACATTTTTTTTTCCTTTCAAAGGCTGTAGCTAGTCTATGCTCCTACCATAGGAGGGCTCAAGAGTGTCCAGACAAAACACTCTCATCTTTTACCTTAATGAACTCTGAACTGACAAGTCTTTTATGACAAATTCAGTGTTCTAGCAGTAGCTTCAAAACTATATGAGATTTGGAGTTCCATTTAAAGCCATATCTGGTCTGTCTTGCCTCTGTGACAAGTTCTCTCAGTTCTCATCTGGGTCACTAAATGGAAATCCCATGATAGGGAAAACTGACATCCCATTCATCTTGCTTTGCATGAGTGCTTCGCCTGTCAGAAGAGCCACACAACAATGTTAGTGTTATATACTCTCAAGAAATTCAGCCCCAGATTGACTGCCAAAACCCAAACAGGAACAGTGCAGACATGAGAATACAGCAAGATGAGGAAACAAATTGAAAATTTAGATGACTATAAGTAAAAAACAAAAGGGGGGTTGTCATGCTTCCTTTTTTAACCAGAAAGATGAATCGCCTTCTTTTTCTCAGATGCTAGTCAAAACCAGGTGCATGAAAAATGTCATAGAATTTGAGGTCAGAAAGGATGATCTGATCATTTAATTAATCCTCCCCCAGGGTCTTATATCTCTTCCAGTACTCTTAAATTGAGCTCAGTGACCTTGGTTAAGATTAGGCATCGCTTTTAGCACCCCAGAACAATTGACACAGGTCCCCATTTTAGGTCTTCATTTTACATAAACGTGGAAGAAAGTCTAACACACCAGGAACAGATCTAACAACTTTTGTGCAGAGGGATGAAGAATTCTTTCAAACCCCAGCATATATCTGACCGAAGACAGTGGGATGTGTGATTTCATTACAGTTTTTCTTTATTCACAACAGTATGTGTTAGGAATATGTTGGGGAGAGTGTTTTTTGTTCCTTAAAGCCCTTCAAAAAAAAGGAAGGCAACCACAATTTTCAAAAAGTCACAGATTTCAGAGCCAGAAGAGGCCACCAGGTGCTGTGCAAAGTTCAAGCTCAACAGAGTAAGAACTAAGTATAAGTGGTTGTCAGTGGGAAATTATCAGCAAAAGGGGATGTTGCAAGATTTTGAAATTCATGGTATTCTCTTTTTTAATTAGAAATAAATATAACATTAATTCTAAAATGTGTGAATGACACTGTATTGGGTTTGCATGGCAAGGTTTTGGTAGCGGGGGGCTACAGAGGTGGCTCCTGTGAGAAGCTGTTAGAAACTTCCCCTATGTCTGATAGAGCCAATGCCAGCTGGCTTCAAGATAGACCTGCTGCTGGCCAAGGCCAAGCCAATCAGTGACAGTGGTAATATTTCTGGGATAAAATATTTAAGAAGGGGAAAAAAAAACCCACTGCGCAATAGCAGCTGGGAGAGAGGAGTGAGAAAATGTGAGAGAAACAACTCTGCAGACACCAAGGTCAGTGAAGAAGGAGGGAGAGGAGGTGCTCCCGGCACCAGAGCAAAGATTCTTCTGCAGGCCATGGTGAAGACCATGGTGAGACAGGCTGTCCTCCTGCAGCCCATGGAGGTTAATGGTGAAACAGATATCCACCTGCAGGCTGTGGAGGACTCCATGCCAGAGCAGGGAGATACCCAAAGGAGGCTGTGACTCCATGGGAAGCCTATGCTGGAGCAGGCTCCTGGCAGGACCTGTGGACCCATGGAGAGAGGAGCCCACGCTGGGACAGGTTTGCTGGCAGGACTTGTGACCCTGTGGGAGACCCATACTGGAGCAATCTGGTCCTGAAGGGCATCACCCCATGGAAAGGACCCACGCTGGAACAGTTCCTGAAGAACTGCAGCCTGTGGGAAGGACGCATGCTGGAGAAGTTTGTGGAGGACTGTCTGCTGTGGGTGGGACCCCACAGTGGAGCAGGGGAAGAGTGTTATGAGTAAAAAGCAGCAGAGACAGTGTGATGAACTGACTGCAGCCCCCATTCCCTATCCCCCGAGCTACTCGGTAGGGTAGAGAAGGAGGTAGAGAAGTCTAGAGTGAAGTTGATCCTGGGAAGAAGGGAGGAGTGGGGGGAAGGTGTTTTAAGATTTAGTTTTTATTTCTCATTATCCTCCTGTGATTTGTTTGGTACTAAATTAAATTAATTTCCCCAAGTCGAGTCTGTTTTGCCAGTGATGGTAATTGGTGAGTGATCTCTCCCTGTCCTTATCTCTACCCACAAGCCTTTCATTATATTTTTTCTCCCCCTGTCCAGTTGAGGAAGGGGAGTAATAGAGCCACTTGGTGGGCACCTGTTGTCCAGCCAAGGTCAACCCATCACAGACACAAATGACTGGAGTGGTAAAACATGTTGAGCATAAGGCAGCTATACGGAGTTATTGCAAGAATTTGTTAAGCTGGGCCCACTAAATGTGTGTATATGCCTGAGAACATTTTCTTTTCAGTAATCATCTTGATATGGTAAATGTGTTTATTTAGGAAATAGGAATGTATTCTCACCGAACAGGGGAAGTTGTTACTTTGCAAATGACTAAGAAATTTTAACACAAAGGCAACTCAAACAAGCTTTCAATGGTAGAAAGATCAATATGCTCTTTGGGTGTATAAATTGTAGGAGTACTACTTCTGTAAGCAGGAGTAAGACACCAATGTGTCTCCTTCAGTGTTACTTGGCATGTGTAATCTTAAAGATAATGAGTACAGCTTTGCTGAGGCTCTGCTTGAAAGAACAATTCAAAGCTTTGAGAGGCTGTAAAAATTATTACTGGAGAGCAGAAAAAAATTATTTACTTTGAAAAAAGTTTAATATGTTTAGTTTATCAAAAAGAAAATGGAGAAGTGTTTTGATTACAGTGTTTATATACCTTCATGGAGAGAAAAAGGAGCAGCTATCAAAATGCACCTTCACCTATTTGGGCTTCTTTGTGTTACCATGTTATTGTGCAGTATCATCAGTCTAGGATAAAGTAATGAAAGAAACACAGGAGACTGAAGCCAGGTATACAGAGTAGATAGTTTGTTTTTTAACAAGACCATTGTACTAAATTATCAAAAGAATGAGCAAATATTTTTGCTATGTCATCATACTGAAACTGTACAACCATTTGGAAAATAAGACTTTAGTCAAATAGAAATTATGGGAATAAACAGGTTAGGGAAAACATCTGCATGTAATATACAGCATGTTAAACAAGAAACTATTGTGAACCCATAGGTTCTGTGTATGTATCCATGAAAAATAAATTACCTAAGAAGAAATTGGAAAACTCATAATTTGTGCAACAAATAAGCATTCAATTATAGACATTTTAATCTTGTGGTGGTAGAGAGGGGAGAGATCAGAACAGGAAAGAAAGAAAAGCCTTTTTTGTTATTCATCAGGATGGAATAGTTTTTCACTTGAAGGCTATAGGATTCTTTCTACTGTTGCAATATGATTATGAAAAGAAGGAGCATTGATTTTGTTTGCATTTGCTTGAAGTATCTAATAGGTACTGAAACAAAATACTTCAGATTTTGGCTACTTTGGCAAGATTTGACAGCATTTCACTCTAGATGCGGTGAATGGTTTACTGTGGAACATTTAGACAATTTTGTACAACCCTTAAGAAACAATGTGTTGTTTTACCTACTGTCTAAATGATGTGCAAGCCAAAGTAAAGAGAGAATTTGTAATTTATACAAGTAAAGTGACTCATGAACAAAGTTCAAGAAAAAAAAAAGAAATTTGCCATCACAAAGTTTTATTTCATGCTCCATCTTTTTATAACACATGAGGAAAGAAGGGTAGAACTGCTTAAACCCTGATGAAGTCTAAAACTGATAGATTACAAGCCAAACCTTGGTGACTGTAAATGCTTATTAACGCTGAGTTTAAAAGTTACTAGGCGGCTCAAAGATAACCAATAAAACCAAGATTAATTGAAAGGGGTAAATGAATGTCAAGCTTCACTTTACAGTCAAAGTAAATACAGACACAGACTTCAGATTTCAAAAGCTTATATTTGCGACATTTTGGTCTGTTTTTCTACTGAGCTTTATTCTGACTTACACCTCATGGCATTCTTTACAATCCTTTGACCATCATAATACTGACATCTTTATAAGAAATTGTATACAACAGTTTCCTTCTTTCATAAGAACAGACATATTATATGTTCACTCTACTTGTGTAAAGCCCAGAGGAAAAATTTTCCAGTTTTTCAACAGTACCTTATATACCAAAATAAAATACATAAATGAAACCAGCCTTGCCCACTTCTCTTGAAAACAGGGAAAATAAATTTCAAAACATCTGAGCATCTGAGACCTACTTAAGCTAGATGAAATGCAGGTAAAAGTATAATCTTTCAGTAATCTCATTACAAGCTTCAGAAATAACATGGCTAGGGGCCAGTCATCAATGTATATATTCTAAGCTTTCTCATATCTAAGCTTTTTCTTATCTAGTCAAAGTATCTGGGATTCCCAAAAGATGATTAGTTTCAGCACCATATTTTCAGAAGGATGTGGCCTCTCCTAATGAACTCAGTCTGAACTCCGTTGCAGAAATGCTTGATTTCCTTTCTTTTTTTCCAGTTGTTATTACAATGGTGGTATCACATTGTTGTGTAAGTCAAAAGGACAGCATTACTGTTACAACTAGTGTCATCAAATATTAACAGTGGCTTGTTTACAGTTAGATATTTAATGCTGTCCAAATATTCCAAGTGTTTTTCTGTACTACTCTGGATTTTGGGTCTAAAAGAATTTTTTTTATGTTGTGAGGACTTCACAGCACAATCATAAGATGGGTTTTTCTATTTTTAGTCATATCAGTATATTTCTAAGCATGCCATTTTGTCTATACATTTATTTCAGGTAATACTACAGTTTTTGTAAAGAAACATTCCTTCTTTAACTTATTTACTGAAGAGAAAAACTTTCACATCTAATAGTCTTGAAAAGAAAGAAAAACTCTCCCAACCCCACAGGTTTCCATAACAATCCTGCTATAGCAGCAATCAGAACTGCAGGTGCAATCTGATAGCTTCAACGCAACAAACGTTTAGAATCTCCACCAGAAAAATATGGGAAATCTTGAGATTATAAGACCTGATATCTTTACCACTGTCATCACCGTCATCATCATTTGTATAAACATTTGTATAAATATTTTCAGGACAATGAACCTTTGCCCATTTTAAAAATGTTAGAAATTTGTGTTATGTATTGTATTGTATATAGAGTGGGGCATACATTACACAATAGTAAATAACAGTGGGATGATTAAAGTCAATAAACTTTTTAAAGGTTATGAGAAATTGAGGTAAAAAAAGCTAAAATATGAGTTGTTTATTTGCTTGGCTTTTGGAGGGGTTGGCAAGAGCAATAGCCACTTTTCTGTTAGTTTCTTTGTGACTGTCATGAAAATGAATTTGTGTGTTTGTTTAAATGTTTGCCGAGGGCACAGAGAATGACAAACAGGATTTTCTTAGTTAGGTTAACATTACAAATGACAGTAGTTGTTAATGTAAGCCCCAAAATAATTGCACAGAAGCCTGAAAGTCAAAACTTATTGCAAGTGAGAGCGAAGACAGTATTTTATGTCCAATACATGATGGTTAGTTCTTGAATATTACCCATAGATTTGTTTTCACTTTATATCAATTCATTTTTTGTCTTTGCTTTATGTTAGCCATTCCACAGTAACAAAAGTGCAGGAAGGTTGGTAGACAGACTTCTGTATAACAGATTTTCCCCGATCTGCAATCTTATGGTAATATGTTGACCTGAAACTTCACAACAATAATTCTGCTGAATGTTGAAGAAATTGCTTTCAAAGGTATAATGCCTCTAGGCACTTTGCTCAAGGCCTGTGCTTCCTTCTTCTGGCTCTCGAAGGGGCCCTCAGATCTTAAGAGCTACAGCTGGTCCCACTCTGCAAGATATGTAGATGTATATATCATAACAAGGTATCGTAGGAACACAATACAGCTGAACCTTGCAGTTCATAATGCTTACTGAATGCTTCCACAGTTTTTAAGTGCACATTGTGCAACCTTCTTACCTCATGTCTGCTAGATTGTTTTCCTTAGGGTTAGCTATGATATTCCAACATCTCAGTAGTTTCTAAAAGCTGACATTATTTTTGGTATTTTACACACCCTCCCCAAAATACTTTGTTCATTTCTTTAAATACAGAATACAACTTCTTACTGACTCTACAGAATTTCAGTTTAAACTGGAGATGAATGATGAATTTAAGGTCCTATGTTTTCCATCAAGATTTTAAAAAGAGCTTCATGCCACTGGGATATGGGTATTCCCACTTTTCAGATAGCAGTTGGTGTTCTTTGTTTTTGACAATAGCTTTGAAATTAAGTTGTAGAAAAATCTTTTAAATATTATGGCTCCCTTAGACCTCATATACTTTGTCTTGAGATAAATGAATGTAGCGTTTTACAGAGGAGAGTAAGTAACAATTGCTACTTACAATTAACCTCCTTAACTCCCTAAGATATTTTTCAGAATTATTTTCAGTGGGCATATGGACAGAACATGATGATGTAAGTATAGTTAGCAAAGATTACCCAGAAGACTGTAATTCTTTTATGGCTTAACTCTCAGTTAATAATATGGCAGGCTGATAAAATATTTTTACCACAACATCCTGGACTGTATTTCATACATACGGAAGTTTGAAGATTACAGGAATACATTAATTTATTTGTTATGCAGTCTAGCATCAATGACAATTCTGGAAACAGGAGTCTTTTATATTTGCATAATAGGTACAGAACAAACAGTACATCTGCAGACTTCTTGCCAATGTTCCTTAGTCTTGACCTCAGGCGGTTACTTCTTGAAATGAGAATGAAACTCTGCTCTTTTAGCTTTTTTTTCCTTTGCTGAGACTTCTGTTGAAGCACCAGTTACTTTCTGAAATATGAATTGTCTTCAGAAAACTGTAATTTTAGAATATATCTAAAACTCTTAGGCCAAAACCGTCCAACCTACAAAACTGGTCAAAGAAAAAAAGCAAAGTAATTGCACCAAGTATGAACACAATTCATTACCTTTTTTAGTAGATTTTAGCTCTTTAACCTTGGTATAAACATGGAGGCATACCGTACAATCTTTCTGTTTCTGAATAATGTACACTTTATGTTTTCCATGATAGCATCTTCAAAGTCAAACTGACTTGAAAGGGCAATAAATCAAATATTAGGAAAAAGTACAGCTATAGACAGAGATCCTACAACTACCCGGGCAAGCTTTGTCATGCAAGTCCAAACAAGCCAAATGAGACTCACACCCAGACAGGTGACTGCGGATTTGTTCTTCAAGCAAAGAAAAGCAACAAGTTCATTGGCTTCCTGCATCCTATTTATTTTCTCAAGTTTCAATATAGGATTTATTTACACGTTGCGTATTACCTATTTAATTATTAAGTTTGGTTTGTACAGTTTGATGAGTTAAATTTGTTTTGTGAACAAAAAGCACAGCAGTCCAGGTTTTTCTGTTCAGTGGAACTAGAATTTATTTAGGACCTGCTTAGTAGAATAAACAATTCTATGCTCTTACTTGACTCTGTCTGCTTTGTAAGACCAGCTTTAAGACTGTTCTGGAGTTTTTTTAGCAACCAAAACTTCGCTGGTATTAGGAACTCATAGCTTTTTACGTTGTAAGCACTACAGTCGTTCACTGCTGTACTTGTTTTGCCTGGGACAGAGTGAATTTTCTTCATAGTAGCTTGTATGGTGCTATATTTTGGATTTGTGATGAAAATAGTGCTGATAACACAGCAGTGCTTACATAGCCTCAAGGCTTTGTTGGTTTCTCACTCTGCCCTACCAACAAGTAGGCTGAGGGTGCACAAGAAGTTGGAAGGTGACACAGCTGGGACAGCTGTCCCCAGCTGACTAAATGGATATCACAGACTGTATGATGTTGTGCTCAACAACAAAAGCTGGGGGTACAAGGAGGAAAGGGGAACATTTGGTGTTATGTCATTTGTCTTCCCAAATAAGTGCTATGCATGATGAAGCCCTGCTTTCCTGGAAATGGGTAAACACCTGCCTGCCGATGGTAAGCNATTTGCCCTCTTCCAGTCATCAGGGATATACCCTGTTCTCCACCACTTTCCAAATATTATAGACAGTGGCCTTGCGACAATGGCAGCCACTGCTCTTAACACCCTGGAGTGGATTTCATCCAGACTCATAGATTTATGTGGATTGAGCCTTTGCAAGAGGCTGCAGACCAGCCCTTCCTTCACTACTGGTGGGTCAACACATGCATTGTTTTAGCTACTTGATCTGAGGTCCAGCTACACCAGTAAAGACAGAGGCAAAGAAGGTACTGAGAACCTCTGCCTTGTCAGCATTATCAGTAACTAGTTTCCCTGCCCTGTTTAGTAATGGGCTTAAGTCTTCCTTGCATTTCTTTTTACTACTCATGTATCTGAAGAACCCTTTCTTGTTGTTCTTGACCTCTCTGGCCAGTTTCAGTTCTACCCAAGCCTTAACCTTCTGACTACGTCCCTGCATGTCCTATCAAGGTTCTTGCAGTCTTTGATGGCTGCTTGGCTGCTTTTGCATAGCCAGTATGTTTATTTATTGTTTTTAAGCACACTCAAAAGCTCATTATTAAGCCAGGGTGGTCTCTTGTGCTGCCTTCTTCCTTTCTTTTCTGTTCTTGTGCTTCCAGGAGGCTGTTCTTGAATAACTCCCAGCGGTCACAAGCTCCTTTGCCTTTCATGAGAACTTCTCATAGAATCCCTCACAGCTGGGCTCTGAGTGCATTGAAGCTGGCTCTTCTAAAACCCAGGGTATTTGTCCTACTACTGGTTTACAGTGTGCTCAGCAGCATCTTGAACTCCACAATGTTGTCTCCAAGGCTACTATTGGTAGTTATGTTGTCAAATAAGTCTTCCCGGTTTGTAAGCAGTAAATCCAGCAATGTGCTATTTCTAGTTGGCATGTCCGGCATCTGTAGCAGGAATTATTCCAGGAACCTGATGTACAACTCATGCACTACTGTGTTGTTTTCCCAACAAATGCCTGGGTAATTCAAATCATACAGGAGGATCATGTTCTGTTGTCCCGAAACTTTCTTGAGCAGCCAAAGTAAGATTTTGTCGACTCCGTTATACTGGTTGAGAGGTTGGTAACAGAAACTTAACATAAGATCATCCTTGGTGACAGTTCCTCTAATCTTGATCCAAAGGCATTTGATAAAAAATTTTGTGGTCTCCATATCTCACCTCCATACACTCAAATTTCTCTTTTACACAAAGTGTAACTCCACTTACTCTTCTTCCCTTCCTATCTTCCTGAAAGAGTTTGTAGCCATTTGTTGTAGCCTTCCAGACAACATGAGCTTTCCCACCAAGTTTCTGTTATTCCTACAACATTGTAGCTCTCAGGCTGGACATAGAGCTTCATTTCCTCCTGTTTGTTGTCCCAGACCACATGTACTGGTATACCTGAGGTGGGTGGACCTAGGTTTCTTGCCTTTGGAAAGGTCTGGGAGCATTCCTCACTAGTCTGGTAGGTGTGCTCATCCACTATGTTTCTTATGAATATGCAGGTATCACATTTTTGCACACTACCTTGCAAGTTTGATGGATTAAAGCACAATTCACTAAGTAAGTCAGCCAATCTGCTAGCAAAGATTCTCCTGTCTCTTCTAGATAGGTTGATTCCTTCTCTCCCCAATAAGCTGTGTTCATCAAAGAACATTCTGTGATCTTAGAAACCAAAGCCCTGGTGATAACACCAGCCCCAAAGTCAAGTATTACTCTGCATGATGCATTGACTTCTGTCTGCACTCCTATCTCTGACGAGCAAGATAGAGAAGACCACTTGGCCATCTATCGCTTTTGCTAGTGCACCCAGGATTCTGAAGTCCTACTTGATCTTGTCTGGGTTTTGCTTTACCTTGTCATTGATGCCCACATGGAAAAAAAGTCGTGGTTAGTAATCTGTACTTTTAATCAATTGTAGCAGTCTTTCTGTGACATCCCAGATCTGGGCTCCTGGCAAGCAGCAAACTTCCCTTGAAAATATATCAGGCTGGCAGATGGGTGCCTCAGTCCCTCTCAGCAGAGAGTCATCCACTACTAGCACTCACCGCTTCCTTTTCAGCTTCTAGTATGTGCTGTTGGTGTGGTTTCTCTCAGTGAATCTTCTTGGGTTTTGTCTGCTACCAAGGCTTCACATCTCATGGTGGTTAGTACATACAAGGAAAGGGAGCGAAGTGGTATCTGGTTCCCACGGGTCACTAGAGATCATGGTGCCTCTCTGTTTGCTGTTACAGGTCCTTGTCTGGTAGTCCTTGGAGGTCACTGCTCTTAGTATTTCTTCTTGCAAAGTCTTAAATTATATTCTTTCTATTTCTTGTTCACCCTCCCTAGTAGAGCATAGCCTGCTAACTTCCTCCTGTAGCTCCTACACCCTCTACCTGAGTGACTCCACCAGAACATACCTTGCGCAAGAGGAGCTTCTGCCCTCCTACATGCCAGAGGTCAGGGTGCAGTCTTTGCAGCCTCCACCTGGACAGCAGGTTTCATGACAGGAAGATCTGTCTGGGAGGTCACCTCCACTCATCCAGGGCTAGCCTGGCTAGGTAGCTGATTTCTCTCTGCTGCAGAGCACAGCCCTCCTCCAACAACATCAAAACACTGCCTAATAAACCCTTTTAATTCCCTGGAGACCTCAAGCTGCTTGCAAGCCAGCAGCTAGCTGGGGTGACTGTCAGGGCTGCAGCCTAAGCCTGCAGGTAAGCAGAGCAGGCAGCAGACCAACAACTGGCGGAGTACACTGTCCTTCCCATGCACCCTTCCAACATACTATCGCACAAACTGCTGACAACACTTCCAGACAATGTTGCTCCCTGTTTCTGCATCCTGTTTGTGCACCCCGTTTGTGCACCCCATTTGCAGTGCTCCCTTGGGGATGGTTATATGTGGTGTCCTGTAGGTTAAACTGGCTGCAGGGACAGCCAGCACCACCCAACTCTTGCCTGCACCTCTTGTGAGACCTGGATGATCTCTCCACACACACAGCCCAAGGGTGCCGGGGACCCCGAAACCCCTGGGAACCTCACAAGCCTCACACTCTTCTCAGGATGTGGCTACTGATGCTACTGCTAGTGTCAGGTTCCCATGGTTTGACCTTCTCTTTTTGCATCTTCTGAATGGAAAACCCACAACAATAGAAGCTGCACTCCAGATAATAGGTTAGCTACTGCCTATCAACTCTGCAAGGATGTCTCTATAGAAAATACCAACAAACAAAGTAACAGAACCGAGTCTTCATTTCAGTGCCATGTTAAGATCTGTAACAGTTATCCTTATCATTTTTTTTTTGTCCTGAATCCTGGCCAAGGGCAACCATGCTGTTCTGCAGGTTCGTGGAATGAAGGATTACGTGACACCATCTTTTCCAGAATATTTGCAGCCAATATACAACCGATAAAACTGACCTGATGAGATAAAATTTATTTTTTATTCTAGCTTCCATCTTTTAAAGCTTTACCGGATTTATTAAACATTTTTATTATTAACTTGGCAGACACTATTGGTTGATAATTCATAATCTCTTTTTTGCTCTTCATGTTTTTATGATTCAGTATTAGAATCTTCTTCATGCATCTGTTAGCTTTGTCTTCATTTCATAACTTCTGATACATTTTAATAGCTGTGCCTCTAGGTACTGATCATTATGTACATTCTTTTTCTATTAAGTAGGAGTTTAAAAACATCTATGTTCATATGATTTCATTATCTTGAAAATAACTCAGTTTAATACCTTTCCGAAGCAGGTTACACATACCCACCTATGCAAAATAGGTTGTTCTGAACTTAAAACCATACATGATTATTATTAATGAAATCCTCAGTAGTTATACCTGGATGGGGAAAGTCAACTTACAGTTTTCTCTCTCTTATGTTATGTGTATAAATTTCTAAGATTTCCTTTTGACTGCTTAATAAGCTTACACCCAAACTCAGGTGCCTGTGGTTAGATACCTAAAGCCAAAGCTGTAAGCAATCAGCTATGAAACTGAAAACCCTTTGTCAATGGATTTCAGCTACATAGTAGCTCTTATTTTGACTTTTCTTTCACCCAAATTCTATCTGTATGTGGGAAGCCTGTTTTGGATAAAAGCTTCTCCTACTGTTTTGCTTGCTTTCCCATGATTGCTCACCTTTTGACTTTGGGTCAAATCCTGGTCCAATTGGTGGGAGTAGAACTGATGATGACATCAATTGGACCTAGATTTGGCATTTTCTTCATTTGTACTGTGTCTTATCAGCTCTTTTCAAAAGACCGCTCTGTTCTGAATCAAATGAAAGGCCTGGCCAATTCTATCTGGCTTGTAAAACCTTGTCAGAAAGAGGGTGCTCCTCAGTAATATATGAGTCTGTAATAAATCCTCACCAGACCATTCTATCTGGAGCATATATAAGCCACACTAAACCTCAGTCATGCAATATTTTGTATGCTGAACCCCACTAATTTCAGTGAAATCAAAAGGAACATCAACATGAATGTGTTCTAATCTCACTGTGACAGAAAAGTTCCTCCTGTTACAGCTTATGCAACCAAGGTAAGCCTTGATTTTCCATCTAAGGTGTTGATTGGTGCCAAGTTTAATTCAAAACTTCCTGCTCAGATCTGACATAGTCCGCTAGAACAAGATTCCAGACTCCAGTCTTGTGGCAGTCAATGGCAATAATCCCATTGACATCAATACAACCATGATTTGGTAGAGACAAGGTCTTGTATCCGTTATGTCATCATAATGACACATAGTTTAAATATCATTCTCTGGATGTTACTGTGCAGTGGATAGTACACAATTATGCAGAAGAACTGGTATCAGAACTGAGAAAGCATACTTTTCTACTTTTGTGAGTATTTGGAAAAATTCTTGTCATGAATATCTGTGTATTTACAAAAAAACCCCAAACAATTCAGAGAGTTCATACCATCATTCTCTGAAGACTGGTAATACACTAATCTATTGTACAGTATGTATACTTACGAAGTACTACCATTTAACAGGAGAAAAAACCAGTCAAATAAGGTGTCACTATACTGATATTTCAGGGTTGCCTTGGTTTTGTGGAAAATAAACTGTTGCAAAGGAAGAATGTATGCCATTCGTTTCATTTAATTTTAGGCATCATTAAGTCATATAAATCTAAGCTGGTAATCAGAGGGCCCTTATATATAGTCAGTGGAGGGTGATTTCAGATATTTGACAGCACTGAGGGTGATTTTAGATACTTGCTTTAGAAGGGAATGCAAGCACCTATTTCTCTTCCAAGAAAAGGAAACAAAATTACTTGCATAGACATAGATAATTACTTTTTAGATATCTGAAGGTATGTGAGATGAATCCCATTCTATGAAGTTAATTAAAACACCTTACAAAATATGAGGCTGTCAAATTGCTGTTTTCATACACATTTCCTCGTCATCCTGTCTTCTAAGGGGTTGTCTTCACTCCTGAGAAGACGACAAGCAAACAAACAAAAAGTTGCGTGTATTATAGCCTCGAGGAAACTAGCATGACTAAGATGAGAATATCTTTAACACAAGGCAGTCTACTTTTACTGTGAAGTAAACTTGTCCAAATCAGTTTCAGGTAGAGTAAAAGGCTGACCTTAATGTGCTTACACATCTCTAACCTTCCCATCCTTTCTGTGTCAGAGAGGGCTGAGTGTTTCTTTATGCTTGTGAAACTATTATTATCCCTTTATTTTGATATTCACTACCCCCTGCAGCAGGACAATTTCCTTTTGATTACACCTTTCAAAATATCTGTATGAATATGAGATTCAAACAGATTTCCTAGGCAATTCACCCATATCTCTCATGTGAATATTTACCAGATTTCAGGAAAATGCCTTTGCTGAGAGTGATTGGTTTATGGCAGTACAGAGAGCGATCGCAATGGCATGGTAACCGTGGGGCCAACCTCAGGCTCTGTCCTTTGGCCTTTGGTTAACCTCACTGTATTCATGTAGCTACATTACTGCTCTGCTAGTCAAGCTGGTTTATTTAATGATTTAATTTTATGAATTGATAGGTTCTGAGGCCTGAGATGACAACTATGATGCTCTAGTGCAGCTGCATAGCAAAGGATTAGAATCCAAACAGAAGCTCAGTGATTTTGCATGGGCAGTCCCCATCCTTTTTTGCTCCCCAAAAGTCATTTGACTTTGCCTCAGTCTTTAGTAGTAGGACCAGTTGTTCCCTGAGTGCCCAGCCCTCTGAGCTAGTAGGTGGGGGCCAGAAACAATGAACCCCCACAATCCAAGGGGAAATGGTGAGGGACCTCCTACACTACTTACACACAAGTCTATAAGGCCAGATGGGATCCACCCCAGGGCACTGAGGGAGCTGGCAGCAGTGCTCACCAAGCCACTTTCCATCATTTATCAGCAGTCCTGGCTAACTGATGAGGTCGCAGTTGACTGGAAGTTAGCAAATGCGACGCCCATCCACAAGAAGGGACACAAGGAGCATCTGGGGAACTACAGGCCTGTCACCCTGACCTTGGTGCTGGGGAAGGTTATGAAGCAGATCATCTTGAATTCCATTGCACAGCACGTGCAGGACAACCAGGTGATGAGCCCCAGTCAGCATGGGTTCATGAAAGCCAGGTCCTGCTTGACTACCCTGATCTCCTTCTATGACAAGGTGACC
>VYXH01010763.1:91285-105508 GCA_013397275.1 Burhinus bistriatus
CACCTCGAATACTGTGTTCGGTTTTGGGTCCCACACTGCAAGAAAGACATTTTGATTCTGGAGTGTGTCCAGAAAAGGACAATGAAGCTGGTGAGGTGTCTAGAGCACAAGTCTTATGAGGAGTGGCTGAGGGAACTGAGGTTGTTTAGCCTGGAGAAAAGGAGGCTGAGGGGAGACCTTTCCACTCTCTACACCTACCTGAAAGGAGGTTGTAGCAAGGTGGAGATTGGTCTCTTCTCCCAAGTAACAAGTGATATGACAAGAGGAAATGGCCTCAAGTTGCACCAGGGGAGGTTTAGATGGGATATTAGGAAAAATTTCTTCACCAAGAAGGTTGTCAGGCATTGGAACAGGCAGCTCAGGGAAGTGGTTGAATCACCATTCATGGAGGTATTTAAAGAATAGGTAGACGTGGTGCTTAGGGTGTACATGATTTAGTGGTGTTTTTGGCAGTGTTGCATTGATGGTTGAAGTCAATGATCTTAAAGGTCCTAGATGATTCTACAATTGACAGTCCCCAAAGATTTTTGCCTGTGATTTCATAATACAGCAAGAAGTTATAAAGTTCTGCCATGCGCATTTCGGAAAATTCAGTATTTAGTGATATATGTTCTGTTGAGGCACATAAACAACTTCTCCCCTTGTATTCTGATAGGAACATTTATTTTAATATATCACAAACACTAAAATAACCATATTCCTCAGATTCAGCACTTGAGTTTTGTAAGTTCTAATATGTAATTTTATTTATGTCAACTGACATGATGTGACTCCATCTGCTTAAACAAACATCCCTACTACATAAATTACTAAAGAATAATCCTTGAAGGGACCTAGTACCAATTCTGTCTTTACTTACTGATTATCTTATACTAAATCAAAATATGTTTTGAAAAATGCGATCTATAGAGAGAATTTGTATTCTTTCAACTAAAGGTGTTCTCTTTTTTCAGTTTAGAAATATGTCTAATAAACATGATCTTTACACCAAATCCTGGTCAGCTATAGCAAATTCTGAGTGTCTCATTTTAACAGAAACCCTCTATGTTTACACTGGCAAATAATGGAAAACAGAGCTTGACTATGTATTTATCTCCCTATTTTATGAATCTCCTTAATGAAGGCAATATTGGGTTTATGAACTTGTCCACGTACTTTATGATTCTCCTTAAATAAGGGTATAGAACTTTAAAAAATATTCATAGTTGATATTTTTTTTCTATTAAAAAATAATCTTAAACCTAAATCAAGGAAAGGAGAAACAAAGAATTACAAATTCCTGAAAAAATGAAATATGGAGGGAAACTCCAAAATATCACAATGCAATTTTCCACTAGCATTAATTAGAGCTATCAAAACAGTTCAACATCACAGTTAAAAGAAAAAACACCAATAAGGGTGTTCTCTTGCCAGTATCATAATTATAATTCAGCCATCTTCCAGAACCATTGAGTCACCAGACAGTTCTGTCATAGTAGGAAAAAAGACAGTTTTCAGTGTGTCCCATAACTTACTATGAGACTCATGTCTTAATCAAATCTGGACTGGAAGATCGTTCAAGTGTACCTGTCATTTTAAATCAAAATTTTTAATCTTGGAATGCAGCTGACAGTAATGTTGTTGCACTTCTTTCAATCAAGATGATAAATTAATTAAAAAAAAAATATTGCAAAATGTGCCCAGATGTTAAGAGTACAAATGGTAGGTCCCTTTTATATGGCAATAAATTAAAACATTTTGCTTTTATAACAGTGTCCAAGATTAAAACCAAAACAAAACAAAAGATAATGAATCAGTCAGTACCTATCACATAAAGCAGCAGCCAGATTAAATAATTTCTATTGTCTAAACCCTCATATAAAAAGAAAAAGGTTTATTTAATTTTGAACTGGTGGATTCAAATGTAGACCATTTGCATCGTATCAAGATAAAGTAATATATCAGGAGAATTCTTTATTTCGTATGAAATATTAGTATATACATTTGCAATGTCTCCTTGGGGGCAGCATTTTGCCCACCTTCAACTACAGAACACCTATGCAGTATTCAGAGAAAATATTGTGGTTTGTTTTATTTATGACTCATTCTTTTCCTGCCATATTTCAGCTGGGTTCAGACATACATAAATGAAGGGACTGCAAGAAAACAATGCAGGCAATGTTGAAAAAATAGTGTTACAGTAAATGATTAAAAAATGAAAACTGGTCTTTGAAAAACAACAAAAAAATGAGAAAATTAAACAATAAGG
Organism: Burhinus bistriatus; assembly: GCA_013397275.1. NCBI lineage: Eukaryota > Metazoa > Chordata > Aves > Charadriiformes > Burhinidae > Burhinus > Burhinus bistriatus. Next base: position 93,534 of record VYXH01010763.1, read on the forward strand.
AGATTAAACAGGGGAGCTTAATATTGTACAACAACAGATGGAAGCTTTTGCCTACAACGTGAAGGAAATAAGGTAGTAAACCAATAATAACTTTAATATGTATCTGCATTTACTTATCATGCTACATGAAGCCAGCTTTATTGCTGATGGCCTGGGGATAAACATCTATGTTCTCAGAGCCAATATTACCTTTAACATTTATATAAGGGTTGAATTATGTGTAAAACTTGAGAGATTAAGGATTGCTGGGCATCTGCTTGTTTAGCCTTGAGTGTTTTTTCATGATAAACTTTTATTTGTTGAAATTATTTTTAACTTTTTTTAATCAGTTTTTTGACAATTTAACAGAGGTGTTTTAATCATCCTTTTGTCTCTGGAAGAGATAAACATAGTAAGACAGAAAACAGAGCTAATAACAGCAGCTTTGCAGCCTGTTTTCTGTATTTGTGAAGCAGAATCCAAATATTTCTGAGATAACAGCTGAAAAATAATATTTAAGTGTATGTGTGAGCGTGTGTGCTTGTATGACAGAGAGATGAAATTACAAGATAAATCTTTACATGACATATACTAGCTGAGGTAGTCTGGTTTATGTGTATGTGTCCGTATAGCTGGATTATTGGCATTGTTTTGAACATATAGAAACCAAAAGCAAAAAAACCTTTCTTACTCTCTCCACAGTGCTGTTTCTATCGACCATTTTCAAATGCAAAATTGAAGTCAACACAGTTCGCTTATATGTAACTTTTAACACAATATTCCCTAGTACATGAAATTCTTCATGGCTGAAGACTTCAAATCATACTTCATTGATTGTACCTGTTAAGGCGACAGGTCACACAGAGGAAAGAAAAAACTATCAGGAACAAAACATTCTAGTTATCTCTGTGCAATCACTCAGTATTTAGAAATCAGGTTTTCAGATCATCAAGAAAACATGTTGCTGGCTTAAAAATCTGAGACGTAAGAAATGCTGAATGCTGACAACTTTGATTTACCTTTATCTTCCTACGTGTGAGAAGAATTGTTTTTCTCCTGAAAACCCAGCAACTCTAATCTTGATAGAGGAGACCAAAAGTATTTGTGTGGAGAGAAAAGCATCACAGCTGCTAAGAGGGGGAGAAAAAAAAAAAAATGCCTGATAGGAATCCTAAGGAAAACAAGAGTTACAACTAGACACATGCAAAGGAAAGATTGTGCTAAGTGGGGGACAGGAGCTGCTGCAAAGATATTTTGGAAATGTTTTTGGGAATGGTAATTAACAGGGAGAAAAGCATAATGCTAACCCATTGGAGTTCTTCCAAAACTTCTCTCTCTGTGCTCACTTCCCCATGATTCCCCATTGCCAAGACTCAGGAATCTCTTGCAAATTACTTAATTTTAAGGGTGGGAGAAGTCTTAGAAGAACAATTCTTGAGAATGACCATCTTTACTCAGCAGATAAGCAAAAGGGCCTGCTGAAGAAACTGGCAGATGAATTTGCCAGTTCTCTGGCTGTTACAGTACATCAACAAGGAGGCAAAAGACAGGGCAAGTTTTAGAACTCTTTTGCTTCAGTTTCCTTCCTGTCCTGGAAAATGGGAAGAATCATACAAAGAGCAGAGGTGAAGCTACAGGGAGGCAGAGGTATTTAAAAAATGGCACTATCCAGGCAGACAGGTTTAATTACCAGAGGGGATGTGAATTCTGGAAAACAAAATAGATCTGGAGATTGCAACAGAATGCACTGATACAAAGAATATGGGTTAAAGAAAAATGTAAACATTTTTTTCTTCCAAAGGGCTAAAATTCCCTTTCCTAAAATCAGTGGGAAGGTGGACAAGTCTATTTGTCTCATGAACATGCCTACACCTAGAAATTATTCAGAGTTAAAATGAGATATTAAAGAGATGTAATATGTCTATAAGAATTATTTAGGCAACCAAGCTCATTGTCTATCATCTATTAAGATTCATACTACTGTTTTCTCCTCTCTCCTCCCCACTTCTCAACACAATCACCAGCAGAAACTGATCTTCATCCTTCAAACCTGTTGAGAGTTCCTGGAAAAAAACTTCTAAGGGAATTCTAGTCTCAATGATATACTTTCCACTAGGACAAACTCTCCCCAGTGTTTTCAAATCTGACATTTAGAGCTATGTGCAAATTATTTTTGACTGAGCAAATTAGCTAATTAAATAATTGGCTTAGGGCTTCGTAAAATTTGGCTGCTATGGAAATGAGGCTGTCTGCTATCTTACAAGCTTCATCTAAGCATTAAAAGTACTTCATGTCTCTACTCCAGCTGAAATTGTGATAGTAGCAGATTTGTTTTTAAAATGCTTGTTTATAGAGTTGTTCTTGCATAGTTTCCACATCAATATGAGGTGGGATATTTCTCCTGAGAAGCACTGTACCCAAATAAGAATGCAGTCTACCCTCCTCATACCATACGTTTACACAACAATAACTTTACACAATGATTTAATTGGAATTCAAAATCACAGCTGGTATTTTTGGTATTTGGTGTACTATATTAAGATTTGAGTGTTTATATAATGCAGAATGAAAAAAGTAAGGAGTCAATTTTATTTGGAATGATACATGATAAAGATAACCCATTCCATTCATACCAAAGTACCAGACCAAAGCAAAAGAGTATAAAACAAATTAACATATGTTTAGAACAAATTCAGGGTGATTTCTGAAGACCAGGTCTGAGACCAGCTGAGGAACCTGAATGTGCACAAGTTCCTGGGTCCTGAGAGAACTGGCAGATGTAATTGCTAAGCCACTGTCCATCATATTTGAGAAGTTGTGGTGGTCTGGTGAAATTCCCACGCACTGGAAAAGGGGGAACATAACCCCCATTTTCAAAAAGGGTGAAAAAGAAGACCTGGGGAACTACAGGCTGGTCAATCTCACCTCTGTGCCCAGCAAGATCATTGAGCAGATCTTCCTGGAAACTATGCTAAGGTACATGGAAAATAAAGAGGTGATTGGTGGCAGCCAACATGGCTTCACTAAGGGCAAATCATGGCTGATAGATTTGGTGGCCTTCTACGATGATGTTACAGCATTGGTAGGTAAGGGGAGAGCAACAGATGTCATCTACCTGGACTTGTGCAAGGCATTTGACATTGTCCCGCATAACATCCTGATCTCTAAATTAGCGAGATGTGGATTTCACTGATGGACCACTCGGTGGATAAGGAACTGGCTGGATGGCTGCACTCAAAGAGTTGCAGTCAACGGGTTGATGTCCAAGTGGCAAGCAGTGGCAAGTGGTGTTCTTCAGGGGCTGGTACTGGGACCGGTATTATTTAACATCTTTGTTGGCAACATGGATGTAGNCTGGAGAAGAGAAGGCTCCAGGGAGACCTTAGAGCAGCCTTCCAGTATCTGAAAGGGGCCTACAAGAAAGCTGGAGAGGGACTTTTTTACAAGGGCATGTAGTGCTAGGACAAGGGGTAACGGCTTCAAACTGGAAGAGGGTAGATTTAGAATAGATATTACAAAGAAATTTTTCACTGTGATCGTGGTGAGGCACTGGAACAGGTTGCCCAGGGAAGTTGTGGAGGTCCCATCCCTGGAGGTGTTCAAGGCCAGGTTGGATGGGGCTTTGAGTAACCTGGTCTAGTGGAAGATATCCCTGGCCATGGCAGGGGGGTTGGAACTAGATGATCTTTAAGGTCCCTTACAATGTAAACCATTCTATGATTCTGTGGTTCACTTTACCTAGCCCTTCAGACATCTGGCTTCATCACTTCATTAAGTTATAAGGATGAATACTGCTCCTACAGACTGAAAGGAAATGGGTACTTCCATACATAACAAGACAGAATAATTAAACAATCTGTTAGAATCAGAAACATACATAAAGTGAAACACAATTGGGTGGGGTTTTTTTTTGTCTGTCACCTGTTGAAGAATGTGGCACTGATACAGGTAAAAGACAGACTGTATATAAAAATATTTTACTGGTTTTGGGATCCTCAGAACTCCAGCCTAGTGCAGATCTCTTGTGCCTTCATATCTCTTACAGTGCACGCAAAGCATCACCTACTCCCTGCCACCATTGAACAAGAGCCTTTACCCGCTGACTTTCTCAAATAGGTATGTATGGATGAGTGTCGCTTATTTTCAAAAATACAGCTACTTCCATCCGTTATACCTGAAAACATGTCAGAGAAGACAAACCACCATCAACCTGGGAGATAGTCAGGATCTTCTCTGAGACTCAGCAGCTTGAACAGCCTCAGTGCCACCTGCAGCAGAGAAGTAGACGATATCTACTCCCACTATCAAGGTAATTGAAGTTTCTGGAAAACAGGAAGGGTGGGAGCTGGTGACTAGCTGGTGACTTCTGGTAAGCATATGAAGGCTGCTGCCTCACTTAACTGCTTACAACTGCAAAATTAGGTTCACTATCCTCAAGTTGAAGAGGAGCCAGATGTGCCTACAACCAAAGAACCTGGTCCACCTTACCGCAAACTATGCAAGAGTACCAGGAAGAAAAGGTGACTCAGAGGGACTTATCTGCTGACCCTACCAATTATCTGCAGAGGTTTGCTGCCTGCCAGGGACCAGGATCTGGAACATTGTGGAGGGATTGCCAAAACTCATCTGGCCCTCTTGACTATTACACCCCCTGCTCTTATTCCACATGGGCATAAATTATACTACCAGGGGAAACCTGGACAGCATCAAAAGTGATTACATAACTCTGACAGTAGCAACTGAGGGCATTTGGGTGCAGGTGGTCTCCTCAGTCCTACCAGTGAGGGGAAAGGTTGCGAGGAGAATGGCACTAATAATTGGTATCAGAACTGCTCTTGGTGAAAGGGTTTTGGATTCTATGACCACGGGACACTGTTTGCAGATCAGCATCTGCTGCAGACAAGTGCGATCCACCTCACTAAGCATGGCAAAGATATGTTCAGCAATAGGATGGCTGACCTCATAAGGAGGGCTTTAAACTGAGAATTAAAAGTATATATAAGGCACCACTATGGAGAAATACCCCAAAGCCTCTCCAGGACCTCAGCATGCTGGGGTGCATCTCTAAAGTGTCTGTACACTCAGGAGCACAGTAATGGGAATAAGCATGCTGAGAGTTGTGTGCAGTTGCAGGGCTACGATCTTGTTTGGGATCATGGAGACGTGGTGGGACAGTTCCCATGACTGGAGTGTTGCAGTGGTGGGATATGAGCTCTTTAGGAAGGACAGGAAGGGAAGATGTAGAGGGGAGATGCCCTTTATGTGAGAGAGCAGGGAGTTCTGCCTGGGGATGGAGGAAGAGCCAATTTAGACTTTACGGGTCACAGAGAGAGGACAGACAAAGGTGACGTTACAGTGGCTGTCTGCTATAGGCCACCCAACCAGGAAAAATAAGTGCATATGGCCCTCTACAGAAAGAAAGAAACAGCCTCACGTTCACAGTCCTTCATCTTCATGGGGGACTTCAAGCACCTTGCTATCTGCTGGAGGGACAACACAGCAGCACATAAGCAACCCAGGAGGTTCCTGGAGTGCATTAGTGATGACTTCGTCCACCAAGTGATGGAGGAGCCAATGCTGGACCTTATACTTAGCAAAAAGGAGGGGCTCATTGGTGATGTGAAGGTCAAAGACAACCTTGGCTGCAGTGACCACAAGGTGGTGGAGTTCAAGATCCCAAGGGCAAGCTCAGAACCTTGGACTTCAAAAGGGCAGGCTTTGGTCTCTTCAAAGATCTGTTTAGAAAAGTCAAATGGGATCAGGCCCTGGAGGGAAGAAGCGCACAAAAGAACTAGAGAACTGGTTAAAAGCCACCTCCTCTGAGCTCAAGAGAGCTCAATCCCAGTGAATAAGAAGTCAGGGGGAAAATGCCAGGATGCCGGTGTGGATGAGCAAGGAGCTCCTGGCCAAACTCAGACACAAAAAGGAAGCATAGAGAGGGCGGAAGCAAGGATGGATAACCTGGGAGGAATACAGAAACATTATCCGAGCAGCCAGGGATGAAGTTAGGAAAGCTAAGGCCCAAATGGAATAGATTCTGTCCAGGGACATCAAAGGCGACAAGAAGGATTTTTGTAAGTACATAGGGGATAAAAGAAAGACTATGGGAAATGTGGGCTGATTGCTCAACGAGGAGGGGGAGCTGGTTACATAGGACATGGAAAAGGCTGGGGTACTAAATGCTGTCTTTGCTAGCCAGACTGGCCTTCAGGAATCTCAAGTCCCAGCGACTAGGGGGAAAGGCTGGAGTAAGGAAGATGTACCTTTGGTGGAAGAGAATCAGGTCAGGAAATACTTAAGCCAACTGGACATCCATAAATCCACGGACCCTGATGGGATGAACCCGTGAGTGCCGAGGGAGCTTGCAGATGTCATTGCAAGGTCACTCTTGAGAATCTTTGATTGATGGTATCAACTGGGAGAAGTTCTCAAGGACTGAAGGAAAACAAACCTCACTGCTGTCTTCAAGAAGGGCAAGAAGGAGGACCCAGGGAATTTCAGGCTGGTCACCTGGATCCCTGGGAGGATGATGGAGCAACTAATCCTGAAAACCGTTTCCAGACACACAAACAACAAGAAAGTCATCAGGATTAGTCAGCTTGGCTTCATCAAAGGGAAATCATACACGACCAGCTTGATAAACTTCTGGGACCACTCAGCTGGAAAGCAGCTTGGCAGAAAAGGACCTGTGGGTCCCGCAGAACACCAACTTGAACATGAGCCAAAAAATGTGCCTCTGACACAAAGAAGACTAATGGTGTCCTGGGCTGTATTTGGAGGAGTGTTGCCAGCATGTTAAGGGAGGTGATCTTTCCCCTCTACTCAGCATTGATGAGGCCACACCTGGAGTTTTGTGTCCAGCTTTGAGCTGCTCAGTACAAGGGACAGACGGACATAGTGGAGAGAGTCCGATGAAGGGCAGTGGAGGTGATTAAGGGACTTTTGTCTCCTGTGCGGAAAGGCAGAGAGGCTGGGACTGTTTAGCCTAGAGAGGAGAAGGCTCATTGGAGATCTTATTAATGTATATAAACACCTGAAAGGAGGATGCAAAGAGGACAGAGTCAGGCTCTTTTCAGTGATGCTCAGGACCAGAGGCAATGGGTGCAAACTGAAACACAGGAGGTTCTATTTTAACATCAGCAAACACTTTTTTACTGTGAGGATGACATAGCACTGGCAGAGGTTACCCACGGAGGTTGCTTAATCTCTGTCTTTGGAGATCTTAAAAAATGCCCAGGACATGGTCCTGGGCAACAGGGTCTAGCTTGCTCTGAGTGAGCAGGGCGGTTGGACCAGATGACCTCCAGAGAACCCTTATAATCTCAAACATTCTGTGATTTCTATGGAAATATTCCCTACAATATTAAAATAATTTTTCCCGTTCTGAGATTTTTTGTAGGTGTAATCCTGGAATACAGACACTGCACAAATAAATTGTCATGTATAGTTTAGTTGAAATTGAGTAATATTTTGGTTCTTACTTACCAAGCATCTGCAGAATCTAAGGTTCAACTAAATTTCCCTTTTTATCTAATCAGCCATGAATTTATGGATACTATGTTGTAAAAATAGTCATGTAGGTAATTTTTCATTGCCTCACGTATTTTGACTGAACATTCAAAATTTTCTCTGCTTCTTGCATTGCTGAACTTAGCAGTAGGAATGGAGGAGGATGCATAATTTGGAATGAGATGGAGCCCTATACAGTACTCCACGAACTACAAAGACAGCTGAATCTTTGATTTTTGTGAACAGGTGGTGAGATAAAAGATTTATGTATGTATGGAAAATACAGAAACTTTCATGAGTAAATAAATTTTCTTGGCTGCATAACAATTATTTCAATAAAAAGGATAGCATTCTCTCTTCTTTTTGTGTATATACATGTAGCCCAGTAAATACGACTTGTGCGATTACTAGTAAAAGGCCACAGGAGCTGTATTGACCTGACACTTCAGGGCCTCGGCAGTTTTCTGGGCTTGTCTTGGCCTAAGCTGTTTTTAGCTGTTATAGCAATTGCCTACTGGTCAAGTGACAACCTGACTACTGGCTAACATATTTTTGCTTAACTCTTTACATGACATGAAAAACCCAGGCAGCCACTGTACAACAAACAATGACTTTACTTTAGTCCTTATCATCAACTGAGGCCATCAGTTGACAGAAAAAAAAAAAAAAAATCAATTATGTTTTTATATATATATCTCAATCTCTAATCCTAACAGGCTATTTAATTTTCTCTTTTATTATGTATGAAAGTACCAGTATCCTTTTTGAGTACAGCAGCAGTATTTCTCTTTATAACTTAGTATGTAATTTTCAGACTTCATCTGTGAGCCAATGAAAAGAATACCAGCATTAAGAAAACACATGAAAATAACCCTAAGCAGGCCCCAAGACTGAGAAAGAAGGGTTCCCAACTATTAGTGTTAATGTATCCTAGATACTGTGGTGGTGACCTCTCATAATGTTCGCTTACATTTTATTAGCAAAACCTAACACTGTTAACCCAGAGAAACACTGGGAACGGTTCCAGAGAAGGCAGGTAGACAGCAAGAATTTAATATATAACACCTTCACTGGATTGTTCTTGAGGAACTGACTAGATAATTTGGTCTAGAATTGTTAGCATCTATTGTAATTGGACTAATAATTACCACTTGTATTTTGGTTGCAAGGTTAAGACCTCATCTATACGAACAGTAAATTCTTGGCCATATATATATGATGTTTTCCCCTTTACCCACAACAAGTTTTTGGGGAAGAACAACTGAACTCCCTAGTTAGTTTTAATTTGATTAGAAATAAAACCATGTTCTTACTTTTGATTAAATGCTAATACTTTCATAGTGACCTTTCAAATAGTAGTTAGCTGGTTGTTCAAGTGTAAAGAATTTTGGTCTAGCTACACTCTCATAGTCTATTTTTTCATGATTACTTTTTTTTCTTTTTTTTTTTTTAGAGAAGACTAGTTTCTTCATTGCTTCAAACATTTTAAAGCTATAAATATAATATATGAAAAATAGCCATTTCCTATCCAAATTGTTTACTTGAAAATTCTACCTATCTTTTTTCAGGCTACAGCAAGATAATAGAATTCCTTCCCTATGGGGAACAAGCAGTCTAATACTGTTATAAGTTGTAAAATGAGTCTAGAACAACTATTTCTCACTAAGCATATTTATATTTATTGATTTATCATGCATACATTTTAATGTGACAAGCAAGTTAAGATTTGTCGGTTTGCATTGCAGTGCTGGGTGGAATATAATTTATTGATTTCAGGAATTGCTTAAGTGATACCTGAGGCTTATGACTCTGGCATCATGATAAGGAGAGAATGCAATCCAGTAGGTCTAAAATAACCGCCTGTATTCTCTGTGTACTCGATATTCACAGAAACCTTTGAGGGTCTGAAGAGGGAGATGCAGTATACCCCAATTCTTTGCCCCCCTGTTCATATTGATCATCTAAAGATCTTCCTTGCTTCTAACTGGTAAATTAACCCACATATGCCAGTGACAAATACTTGATCAATTCTGAGAGGTAAATATTCCACTTCTCTTGTACTGATTTTTCTAGGTTGTTTGGGTCATTGACACTGGAGTTTAGGGAGTTGGGACACTATCTGCTCGGTATGTTTAAATCTTCATTTTAGCCAATGTACATGAAGCTGTATTTCTACCTAACAATTTTGACAATAGTTTATGTAATTTTCTTGTTTCATACTGAATATTTATTTATTTAGCAAGTCTGTTGGTGTGCTTGGTTTTTTTGTTTTGTTTTGGGTTTTTTTGTCCTAAACCCAGGATCTATTCAACAGAGAGGAGGGACATTTATACTAACCACCCATCAGACAAAAGAGCTAAAGCAGATCACGATTTCAGTTTTAAAGGTTTTTTGAGGACTGATGGATGAATGAACATATGCTTTGTTTTTCTGTCTTCCATCTGCCTAAGCAAGTAACAATGTTTTTACTATTCATTAAAATCTATAAAGTTATTTGACAGTCCAAAATCTTGAATAAAGGCAAAAAACTTTTTGTCATCACCAAAAACTCAGTTCTAGAATCTCCTACATTTAAGATTTGTGAAGCTTTCTGGCCCAGGAGTGGAAATTCTTCCGTCTTCAATCTTACACCATGAATCATATGTTGTATTCCAATTAAAGCCTTTTTGATGAGATGAGAATATTAGTCTTCTTTTAGGTGCAAAAAGTACATTCTTTTCTGAAGTATGAGTGAAGCTCATAAGATGTTTATTTATCTTATTGTGAAATGAAGTTAAGAAGCAGGAAATTTCTTCTCTGGTCTTAATACCTCTTTGCTAATGTACCACCTGCAAAAATGAATTTAAAGGGAATCATTGCTACAAGACACCTCACTTGTTTTCCAGAACACCCTGTAGGTTTGGAAAAGTCTGATTCTCCCATTCCTCTCATAAGTTCATCACCTGTATGCGCTATGTGCAAAATATCAAACATGGGGACATAGCTGAAAAACTAGCCCTAGGAATAAGCTTTGACATTTCTAGGCTTTTCTTGAAAGCCAGCATAAATCGTTAAGGTCCGTGGAAATGGCTGATCCCAAGTGAGAAAAATAAACATTATCATCTAGGTTATAAAATAGAATGAAACAACTCAGCTAGCTGTGTGAAAAAAAAAAAAAACAAAAGGTTTCTTGAACTAATTCAGTTAATTTAACACAAATAACTTGAACTTTCTTGAACTCAGACTATCTGTTGATACTGGATAGAGCTCCATGCCATTCTTCAAGTCATTTGATAAATGGTTGTGGTACTGAAAACCTTAAGCAAATCAGGTCTTTACATGCAAGTTTCCCCTTTTAAGGTTTCCACTCTCCCAAACAACATATATCAGTGGGGCCTAGTACAAGCTTGTATTTGGTGCAGGCGTCGATGTACTGGCAGTGGAAAGACTGTAGGGGTGGCCTCGGTGATGAGAGGCCGTGCTGGACACGGCCAGTTCCAGTCAGCTCCAAAGGATCCACCAGAGGATACAGCTAAACTCATCATCCAAGATGGTGGTGCCTCGGGGAAAACGTATTTAAGAAAGGGCAGAAAATGTTGGACAGGCAGAGAAGTAGAAGGGAGGTGGGGGAAAGAATAAGTAACAGCAGAGAGAACACCATAGTCAGAGAAGGAGGAGGAGGAAGGGCACCATGGAGGAAGAGATAAGCCCTGCAGCCTATGGAAAACCCACACCAGAGCAGATTTTCCTGAAGGACCCATTCTGGAAGAGAGGAAAAACGTGTGAAAGAAAGAGGGGCAGAGAGGAACTATTATAGACAGACTGCAACTCCCATTCTCCATCCCCTTGTGCTGCTCGGAAGAGGAAGAGGTAGAAGAGTCAGGAGTAAAGGTCTAAGGTTGCGCTTGGGAAAGGGGGTGGAATGGTATTGGTTTGGTGGGTGTCTTTTTGTTTCCCACTACCCAAAAATATTTATTTTACTTGGCAAACAACTAAATTAATTTTCCCCAAGTCAAGTCTTTTTTTGCCCATGACAGTAATTGGTAAGCAATCTCACTGTTTTTATCTTGACCCATGAGCTTTCTCATTCCTGTTCTTATTTTGTCTCCTGGTCCTGCATTGGGGAGCTGGTGGGAGAATGAGTGAGCAGCTGGGTGGGACTTGTGGGAGTTAGGCTGCTAGCCAAAGGTAACCCACCACAAAAATTTTAGAGTATTTGTTATTAGGGTGACATATTAGGTTATCCTTGCATGTGGATGACTAAAAAGACAAATAAAGGTGAAGAAGTTCATGTGAAAATTCATATGTCTTTCATGAATAACATCCGGAAAAAGCTTTCCAGTCAAAGGCATTACAGAATCACAGAATCACAGAATCACCGGGGTTGGAAGGGACCTCTGGAGATCATCTAGTCCAACCCCCATGCCAGAGCAGGTTCACCCAGAGCAGGTTGCACAGGGCAGTGTCCAAGTGGGTTTGGAATGTCTCCAGAGTCGGAGACTCCACCA
>VYXH01010763.1:105926-144414 GCA_013397275.1 Burhinus bistriatus
GCTGAGTGGCCTGTAGTTTCCTGGGTCTTCCTTCTTGCCCTTTTTGAAGACTGGCGTGACATTGGCTTTCCTCCAGTCTTCAGGCACCTCGCCTGTTCTCCAGGGCCTTTCCAAGATGATGGAGAGTAGCCTAGCAATGACTTCTGGCAGCTCCCTCAGCAGTCACGGGTGCATTACAGAGAGCAAATTTTCCTCTTCTTTTTATGAAAACAAAAGCAATAGTTTCAATTTAAATATGTAGTGTAAGAACACTGAATTACCCAATTTGGACTAAGACTTTGTATGCAATGCACAAAATCTTTAATTCTGATTTACTCCATTTTTACCCTACCCTCCAATATTACTCTCTATGTGAATACATTTAGGACAGCAGGGAGAGATGGAAACAACATTAAGTGTCTTTACAGAGAATAGCACTGATGGTGTTTTTAATTATTTTGCTAACATCATTGGAGCCATTACCTCGTAATAAAAAGTGCTGAATGGTCACCTTTTCCCAACCTTTCTTACCACTTATCATCAAAAAGCAAAGCATAATGGGCAACAGCTGTTTCTGCTATGCCATGGATTTAGATACTCTCTAAGTGAGTAGTTTAGTTCACCAACATTCATTTCTCTATAAGTCCATAATTACAAAAGCAAAGTTAATCTGCAAAACATTAGTATCTATTTTTAAGGCAGATGAAGGCAGGCTTTTAGTTTTCATTATGATAATTTACTTTTCTTGTTTGGCCTTTATTTTTCTTCCTTTGTCTTATTTCAAGATTCCACTCCCACATCTTTGCTCTTTTTAACTTTCAGCCTTATTATAATTCTTTCAGCCTTTCTTTTTCACATCTCTAAACTTAGAAAGCTACAATTTTGTGTGTTTGCTGGCTTTGCATCTTCATATTTCTACTTTTATTTTGTTTGATTTCTTTTTTTTTTTTTTAGTTTGTTTTGTTTCTTTCTCTTGTTTTCTGAGACAGTACCAGTGTCTGGGTGAAATGATAAACAAAGTCTTGAGAACGTATACAAAAGTCAAGGAAACTTTTACAGTAGAAGACTTTACAGCAGGAAAGAGTATTATATAATAATAAATAATGAATATCGTGATTTAAATGTTTTTAATATAAAGGGTCAGAACATACTGTTGAATTTGAGGTTTACTAGGGAAAATCTTTTTTGCTCAAGAATTTTTTTTTAGATCAGGATGAATTTTGTAGGGAAGATTTTTCTTATTTAAACTAGGGCTGAAATTATACTTCCTAAATTCACCATAAATATTCATTTTTCTATTACGTGTAGGTACCTAAACAAGACGATCTCAATTTTCCCTCTTCATCTAGCAGCCTATTTTTTAGATCTCATTGTGACTAACTTTGGCAGTTTGTGTTATCTTCTCTCTCTCTTTCTGAAAAAAAGAAAGATGTTGGCTTTTGCCCATTTTTGGCATGTCATAAGTAAAATTATTAATCATATGCACTGAAAATCTCTACCTTTTAAAGCTGACTTAATGTTCCTATTGCATATGAGGGGTTATGTCCTGACTACACTATAGAGATACTATATTGTGTATCCTGCAGTCCTGGTTCAGAGAATCGTGCAGCTGCCTTCTCTCTTTCAGCCCACATGATTTCCCTTTCCTGGAAACAGAAGTGCAGAATGTGATCTGGCTGCATCTTAAATCTCTGTCAAAAGTCTGGCCATGTACCCAAACTAGATATCTAGTCATCTGTTTTACTTATTACTGCCTGTGGATTGAGTACCTAAAATAGAGACAGTTAGAATCACTCATCAATGTTGACTGGGTTTTTTAACCTGGCATCTCACTCAATCTCATTACTCAAAGGAAAGACAATGGACACTATGGACACTTTGTATTATTTCTTGAACAAAATTAGTATTTTTTTTTTACTTGTTACATACACTGACCTCTTTTCAAATATATAAACACTGTTGTGACAAAAATGATTGTAAATTCAGGGGGAAAAAGTGTTCTTCACAGATCTATTTAAGACGTTTTCTTTCCTTTCTCGTTAGTTCAGAGAGGTTTCTAGTAAAAGACTAGTTAAAATGTGGTTCTTTCTAGTCCCCCAGGGCATTACTGGAAAAGTGGGAATAAGGCAGATTTTTGGAAGTTTTGGAAGCTGTTGCTTGCACGAACTGCTTATCAAAGGTCAATGACTATCAAAGTTATTTTTGCATAGGGCTTTTGGCTGTGCTCACCACTGAGGTCTATTTAAACTAAAATACAGCTCTATGACTAAAGACTTTTTATAATCCTCTGTCCCATTTGAACAGCAAAGCTCTATTATTTGTAGGCAGCCTAGAACGGGCTTACACTGTTACTTAAAGTGATACGTTAATCAGATGCTCTTTAATTCTTATGTCAGTGATGAGCTCCTTGGACAATCTTTGTGTTGCCCCTCTGACTGCTAGAGCTGCCAGATACACCGGAATGAAGGACTGTTAAAACACTGACCTATGGCTAAGATGCAGAGGACTGCTTTTCACAGTGCTACAGAGCAATCACTTTTATATGTTTAAGGCTTAAACACGTAGATGTGAAATTCAAAAGAACATTTCCCTTCCAAAGAGAGGAGTCAGACAACTAGTCATTGGTAGAGCACTCATTCTCAGTAGTGATAGGAATGAGGCAAGTCATAATGAGATAAAATTTTGTTAGCTCTACACTTGAACTTGGTGTAAGAGTATGACAGTGAGCTTTTAGTTGTGAACTGAGAAAGGGTTTTGTCCTATCCCCGTGGAAATCAGTAGGAATTTTGGTAACTTTAGTGACATCCTGGAACAGGCTCCACTCAATTTAGTTTTTAAAGAATAGGGGATGAACACTTCTGTTTGGTTACTTACAACTACACAATGGAGCATAATATGCTCAGATTTTATCAATTTTATCTCACAGGGTTCGAAAATAAAGACTATTGTTCATCGGTTTTAAAAAAAAAAAGAGAAGAGATGCTTCTATAGTTATTTTTTACACTCTTGACTTCCCTGACACTGAATTACTGATATTTTCTTCAGTATTTCTGGGATACAGTGTAGAAACATCTTCATGGTTAAATGCTTCTATTGATTTTTATTATTTTTTTAATATACTGCATCACAATGTTTGTTTTCCTCATGGAACATGCTTAGACATCTAAGGAAAACCATCATCAACCAGATTCTCCTGTCTAGACTGGGGGGATAATCCATTCTTTGTATGGCTATTCGGATTTTTCAGCTGAAAAATGTTCTAACTTTCAGCATGGCTAATCCACCACTAATCCTTAGAAACCTTTTACCATGAAGCTGCAAAGGGAGACACAAAAATATGCATTACTCATTGTATACCTAATACTCATATGATAATTTCTTTTTTTTTTTTACCTTCCATTTTGAGGAACAGCTAACCTCTCTAAAGATGGGTTAATAGTTCTGGTTCTTAATTCTGGCAAAGTATTACAAGGTAAAGAAAGATAATGATCCTATTTTTCTACTGCAGAACAGAAAAGATGAAGCTGCTCACAATTCAGGTGAAATTTAAAAGACATCCTACTTTGTAGAAGTCTTATATCAGTTTGGAGCAGAAATCTGGAGGTTTGAAAACAGACCCTTTCGAAAACCTCAGTTCTCTCAGCCACTCCTCATAAGACTTGTGCTCTAGACACCTCACCAGCTTCATTGCCCTTTTCTGGACACACTCCAGAATCAAAACATGTTTCTTGCAGTGAGGGACCCAAAATCGAACACAGTATTTGAGGTGGGGCCTTACCAGTGCCGAGTACAGGGGAACAATCACTTCCCTTGTCCTGCTCACCACACTATTCCTGATACAGGCCAGGATGCTGTTGGCCTTCTTGGCCACCTGGGCACACTGCTGGTTCATATTCAGCTGGCTGCCGACCGACACCACCAGGTCCTTTTCTGCAGGGTAGATTTCCATTTNCTTCATAACCTTCCCCAGCACCAAGGTCAGGGTGACAGGCCTGTAGTTCCCCAGATGCTCCTTGTGTCCCTTCTTGTGGATGGGCGTCGCATTTGCTAACTTCCAGTCAACTGCGACCTCATCAGTTAGCCAGGACTGCTGATAAATGATGGAAAGTGGCTTGGTGAGCACTTCTGCCAGCTCCCTCAGTGCCCTGGGGTGGATCCCATCTGGCCTCATAGACTTGTGCGTAAGTGGTGTAGGAGGTCCCTCACCATTTCCCCTTGGATTATGGGGGTTCATTCTGTTTCTGGCCCCCACCTACTAGCTCAGAGGGCTGGGCACTCAGGGAACAGCTGGTCTTACTAATAAAGACCGAGGCAAAGAAGACATTAAACACCTTATTGATTCTTTGTTGCATGAACTAAACAGTAACATCATCATTTCAGTTCAAAAGCACACAATCATTTTCTTGAGTGATTTTTTCTTTAACTTTCCTGTATGTGGTGATATGTTTTCTCTGTTTATACTTCAGCATATATAAACTGGAACACATTCTGAGATAAGGTCATCCACAGTGGAGGTATGTGTTCCAGTTGAATTAATTTAAAAACTTCTGATCTCCAGCTTAGAGTGCGGAAAAAGTAGAAGACAGTGGAAGAGAAAAATAATCATTTTTTCCCTTATAAGAGAAACAAAAGAAAAAATACTCAAACTGAGATGGTCAGAAGCATGGGGGGGGGAAGTAAGAAATTATTTGTCTCCAGAAAGATTTATAAATCGATTTCTCAGCAAGTACAGAACATAATTTTTGGAAAAGGGTACAAAAATCAGAACTTTAGCATGGACAGAGAAATATCTGTATCAATTTATTAGGGTAATCATATTTCATAAGGGCTCTTACCTGGAACTTTTAATACATTGACACTTCTCAAGTATCCAAATCTGCAGCTCATGGGAGCTCTAAAATGGCTCATAGATTTGGCTGGACTGTCATAACAGAATATGATAAACAAGATCTCTTAATAAGGAAACAGTTTACTTTTACAAGCATGGATGCTTTTCATTTTGTAGCACAGCAGTTGGTAGATGAAACATGGCGACAGTAGGCAAACTGGTGAGATCCTCCCCAATGCAGAAGATGCCAAAAAAACAGCGGACAAAAGACCAAGGGACCCATACCAATAACGATGTTGACTTTCCGAACAAGAAACCTTACCGATGCCTGGAAGCAATAAATGTAAGAATTCAATCTCTTCGTAGAACTGTCAATAGGAAGAGAATAGGGAAGAGAAGAATTGAGTGAGACTAAAGCTCTGAAACATTCAAGCAACCAATAAAGGCATTTAAAGACTTTTTCTCTTCCTGAGAGTCAAATCTTGTTTTGGTCGGGGTTTTTTTGATTTTGGGAGTTTTTTTTGTTTGGTTGGCTGGTTGATTTGTTTTGTTTTTTGGTTTGGTTTTGTTGGTTTGGTTTTTTTTTGTTGTTTTTTTTTTTTTTTAATTCAAATGAAGAAGCAAACCAGAATTAGATACTCAATTTTCTAATTTAGAATTCTAGAATTTATCTATACTCTGAATAAAGAATTAATGATGGGATATCTGATGCTCCTGTGACTGGAGATACCTGTTTCTCACAACAAATAATAAATGAAGGATACAGATAGCAAGGGCATCTAAGCAAAAGAGGTAAAAGAACAGCACAAGAGCAATAATGTAGACAAACACACAGGCTGATAACATGAAATTCAGGACCAAAAAGGTAGAAAACACAAGAAAGCAGAAAACTTGATCCAGAGTTTACTGTGAATTAAGCATGAATTAAGAAAAAAATGAAGTTATGGACAGAAATGCAGATGTGGGTTTTTTTTCTTTAAAACAGTGAGAAATAAAGCTGCTGTGTGTTCAAATACTACAAGTACCCAAGGCAGACATAGTGACCAGTGGAATTCATTCAGTGAGGCACCAAATTGATGACATTTGGTTTTCAATCCTATGTGCCCCACACATTCTCTGTGTAATAGCCCAAATTCCACTCAGGTTTCTTCTGCATATTTATCACACTTTGTTTTGTGTCTTCTTTCCTCCACTGTAACTCTGTAGTCAACAGCACAGTCATTTCATATCTTCCTGCTCTGTAACTCCATAGTCAACAGTACAATAAGGTCATATATTCCCCATGTTTCAAAGTACCCTCCTTTCCTCAGTCTGTGTTTCCCCCATATGTTCCCGGATCAGTGTCTAAAGCAGTTTCCCTAGCTTCCTCTCATGTCTTTAATTGCTAACATGTACTTTCTGGTCCAGAGATGCAAATGTGTGAACCGAATCGATCAAACAAGTCTGGTATAAAATTAGTGCTGTAGCCTGTCCCTTAGTGGGTACCTCTGCTCTGTTTTGGAAGTCCATCTTTAAGGTATGTATAGGGAAAATCTTACATTTGAGAATATGTTATCCTCTGTATTTTCTTGACCTTATTAAAGGTAGGCAAGCAGATGGGGGAAAAAAAAGACAATATTTTCACATAAACATTTGAAGAAACTAATTTGAGAAGCAGAAGTACATTTGGGGACTGAGAAACTTCCAGTGTAGAGGGCATCTGCAGCATGACTTCAGCAGATCCAAACCCACTTAACTACAGAACACTTCCAGCTGTTCAACAACCATACTTGCAGCTATGCTTTCAGAGAAATAGTTTGATAGTAACTGAATTGTGGAGTCAATTTCATTATAAACCCAGCCGTACTGCTGAGCAACAATATTAGATTGGATGAATGTGAATAAGCATTAATAATGAACAATAAAACCATTGTGAGGGCAATATAAGGAAATGTAGGCAACAGGTAAGAAAGAAGAAATATTATTGCATCAAATTCATAGCAGTTAACATACAGAAATATCATGTTGTACTTAACAGAAAAAATGAATGATAAGCCGAAGTCATCGAGTTGAGCTATTGCGAAGCCACATGTAGAGGTGATCAGAAACTTGTTAAACCACCACATAATTCAGCCACCAGCTAATCATACAATGTCATGGCAGAAAGTAAGAGCACATATTGCAGTAGAATATGTCATGCCTTAAAATTGTCTTACCTTGAGAAAAGATGGAGCAAAGTGATGAGGTTTATAAGGAATACTGTGTACCAACAGCAACCAGCAGAACGAAGGGAAGGGAAAAAAAGCTGAAGCTGAAATTCCCATATCAGTGATGATAACCAAAATAAGGAGAATTTTCCATACACTTGAAAAATACAGAAGTTTAAGTACAGATAGAAGTGAGACATACCTGATTCTTTTTTTTTTTAATCAGGCCAATGAAAATGCTATTGTCTTTCCTTTGTTAAATGTCTTGTCTGGTTCTAAATAACAGCTTCACTTACACTAGTATGCTAAAAGGTTTGTTTTCTAAAAAAAAGCAGATTCTGTAGATTCTGTCACTCATGTAAACTAACACTTGTCCATTCTATTCAGGAGAATTTTGGTCTCAGGGAAGATTATAATGTAATTTCAAGGCTGCTCTCATGATAATACTTTTCAGAATATTTTAGTAAAGTGGAAAAAAGGAGAAGGAAAAGGAAAATAAGTGACATGACCACACAATTATATAAGATTTTGTTTTCTATCATACTGCAAAAATAGGCATAACACTCAGATATAGTTTATTCTTAAGGTAATTTCCCTAATCTTTTGTCCGGTCATCAGTATTTCTCTTTTCAATGAGCAGATTTAGGAATATGCTCTGAAGACTTACCAAAAGTAACAACAGGTAACCTGAAAGACTTCAATACTGTTTATTCATAGCCCACAAAAATATCATATTTTGGGTCCACGTTGAAACATTATCAAAATGAAATTTCAAAGATTTATGTGTTTGGGCCAAAAGAACCCTCAAAAATGGACATGACTTTTTAGACTTAACTCAGTGAGAAAAGCATGTGGGTGTCTGAAGGCAAAATTTGTCCTCTGTGGCTACAAGCTCTCAAAGGAATTGGTCTTGAAGACAAGATGTACTGTAAAATAGATCTATTATGCTGTAGAATTGCTGTCTTACTTTAAATAGAATTGTGATTTTTAAATGGGACTTTTTCTTTATATACTTTTGGCTCTCTAATGTTTTGTGAAAAAAAAGATGATCTGTTATTAAGATATACAACTAAAGTAATATAACATAAGTGATTATGTCTTAGAAACCATTGGAATAGAGATACATTGTCCTGTGTTATCACTTAAATTTTCCTAAAAAGATTGACAAGTCAATGTATTTCTTGTTTAAAAAGTAAAGGTAGCAACAATTATCGATGTGTCATCAACCTAGGGAACCAACAAGAAGTAAAACATCAAATTAAATAACTCTAGAAAACCAAAAAGAAAAAAGAGGAAACCTGCAAGGACATTTTGTGCAAAATATTCTCACTGAGTTATTTTAAGATGAAAAAAAAGGAACAATAAATGAGATGTAATAAGACAAGGCTGATAATAAGCAGTCAAATATAGGAAATATCTTGACTAGTTCAGATTTTTCAGTTATTTTTAATGCACTGAACAATATATAATAGAAGCAGTGTTCTTTAAATCTTAGTACTTTTGTCAAGATTTTTTAATGAAGAGGTCACTATTACTGTGTTCTTCATTTCTCTCCCCCTTCAACGATTTTACTGTTTTCTTATTCTCTGCAATTGGTGATTGTGGAACTGTGGTATTCTTTGTTCCTACAACGCATTCTTTAATCTGTTAGCTACAAGGAGAAGGTACCCTTATTCCTCTCTGCTGTTGGGTACTGAAAGAGCCTGGAATGCAACCTAGGCTTTCACATAAAATGTATCATTGCTTCTCCTGTAGCCCATTTTGAAGCCTTTAGGTTTTGTTAATGTATCTAAGAGGTTATGTAGAAGTTCCTACATATTGTATTCCATCTGTTACTGTTCCTGTCTTACTTGGCAAAGGGTAATCTTCATGTGGGTTGTTTTTTTTTAATTACATGCTGCATCTAATAAAAAATTCACTAATCAACTGTCTTAATAATGCTATTTTGAGAGCTTGATCTCAGTATCCAAACACATTTGGTTTTCTGTTTTCTGAACAAATACATTAGGTCGTCATTTACCTGTATACAGGTAATCACCTGTGATTAAATACCAAAGATCACGGTAGTGATCATGATGACAATACCTTCACTGGCCTTGCTGTGGTCAGTAATACATACCAGTACATTGTCTGCATCTAGCTCATACAGAGTAAGAATTCCTTACTTTTCATTTCTTAGCATCCTGCTGTGGGATGTACGCATTATATAATTTTTAGGCAGATCTCTTACCTTGAGAAACCATTTATACAATAGGTGTTTTAAAACTGAAAAATGTTAAATCTAATAGATAAGCTTTTTCAAATGAGTATCTCACAATTTCTGCCTCTCTCCTGGAAATTGGGGGGTGGGAGAAGCTTTTTTTCCTCAAGTCCAAACAACTTATCCAGCCAGTCCACTTTTATTCCTTTGGGTATTCTTATGAAAAGACAAATTGTCAATAAGACAGTGTCACACTGAGTCATCCCACTTGGGTCAGATGCCTACTTTTCAGGCAAGGAAATGTCAAAGTGAAGTGTGAGAAAATCACCCTTTTGAATATTCATTTAACCATCCTATAAGAATTTGAGGGCTTCCAGCAATTCTATTGACAGATTATCTGTCAATATACTCATGCTGCCACAGTTTTTCCTTCAGAATAATTCTTCTTTGTGTGTGTGTGTGTGGAAAACACCATAAAAATTAATAGAAGTGATCTCTGAACTGAGGAGTTTGCCCAGAGATTTGAAATGTGACTTTCTGAATAATAAACAAGGCAAGTGGCAAAGGCTGTGACAGAATGGGTGGGATATCACAGTGAGGTAATTTGGTTACTCATCGAGACCTAGAACTCTGATGTAACATCATAAAAAAAAAAATTAAAAATATAATCACAGTAATTGCTCCCTGACTTAGCTAATACCTTACAGTGCTGCAGAAAAAAAAAATGGATTTCCAGGTCTTGAAAGAGATTTTTAACTCATACTTCACTGAAAGAGGTCTACAGGCATTCTGGTGAAGTTGGCAAGTGAGGTAGTGAGGTTGATATCAATGGTGGCAGGTAAGAAAGAGAGTCAAAGGTAAGGTCCAACAAAAAGAAAGATTGATTAGAGAAAGGACTTGCAGATCTGGATCAGAAACATTAATTCAGTGCACTGATATTTCAGACGGTTCAAGAGTTACGAATAGAACAGGATTTAGGTTTTCCTACATAGGGTTATTCCAAACCAGAAAGATCCCTGAAACAGCCCAATTAAGAATTCTGTCCTGATTTAGGTCACAAACTAAGTTACAACCAATTTTATCTTCCGTGTTTTAGGCATACATTTTGTTTTGGGGTTTTTTCCCCCTACTTTAGCTTTTAAATGAGAATAGTTTGTAACCCTCAGTGTGATAGTGTAGTGATAGTGTCAACTATTTCCAATTCTGTAAGTTGTCCTTTTTGAATGGCTCTTCCAGAAGTTCAAATTCTCATTTTCAGAATGGTAAGGGTTTTGGAACAGATAACCTCCTCAAAGCACAAGAATGGTTCATCTCAATTTATATGAAATTAACCAGGTACAACAAAAGGCCAGTTTTGCTGAACAAGGAACTCCAGGGTGGGTTCAGACCCAAGAAAGGAAGCTTATGAAAGGTGTCCTGGGGACAGGATACCGCAGAGGAATATGGAAGCATTGTCCATGCAGGAAGTAAGAAAAGCCAAATTACAACTGCAGTGAAGCTAGGAAGGGCCTGTGAAGGACAACAAGGGCTTTTTTAAGTACATCATCAGGAAAAGGGAGATCAGGTATACTGTGGGCCTTCTGTTGAATGGGTGTGATGACTTCATAATGAGGGTCATTGAAAAAGTTGAGATATTTTCTTTGCTGTTTTGCTGGTCTCCAGCCTCCCAGGTTCCTGTGTTCAGCTGAGCAGAGAAGAATAATATCAAGTGATGACAAGCAAACTGGATGTGCACAAGTCCATGGGGATAGATAGGATGTATTCAAGGATGCTGAGGAAGCTGACAGACGTCATTGTGGTAAGTAAGGAAAGGCCTCGATGCCTGCAAAAATGCATATCATCATTGTCTTCAGAAAGGGCACTAGGACGATTTAGGGGACTACGGGCTGGTCAGCCTAATATATTTAAGGACCAAATACTTCTGGAAGCCATTCTAGGCACATGAAGTGCAAGAAGATGGCTTGGAACAACCAGCATGTATTTATCAAAGCAAAAATCATGCCTGACCAGCCTGAATGGTGATGGAATTGTTGGACAAGGTGAGATATGTTGTTGTTTACCTTGACTTTAGTGAGACATTTGACATCTTGCTATCGCATTTTGGTAGCCAAGAGAAGGCAATATGGACTTGCACCCAAAGTGGGTGAAAAACTGTCCTCAAAGCGTAGCAGTCAACTGTTCAAAGTCTAACTGGCAGACGGTTGTGAGTGGTGTTCCCTGGGCTCAGTGGAGGGCCTGATACTGTTTAACATCTTCACTGGGGACCTCTGCCACAGAAAACCAGGCATCTCAGTGAATTCTCCAGACTCCAAACTGGAGGGAGCAGACAGTGAGCAGTTAGTTGGTCAGGGTACAACATTCAAAGGGATCTTGACAGGCTGTAGAAACAGGCTGGCAGAAACCTCATGAAGTGCAGCAAAACCAAATGCCAATTCCTGCATTTGTGACAGAATAACACCTTGCAACTGAACAAGCTGGGGTTAATTAGCTAGAAAGCACCTTTGGAGTAAAAGATGGGAATCTGGGGGTCTGATGGACAACAAACTGAAAAATGTCCAGTGGACAACAACAAGCAATGTATTCTTGTAGTGACGAAGGCTAACTACACTCTGGTTAGTGCAGCAAACAGGTTGAAGGAATTGATTATTATTCTCTTCTCAGCCTTCTGAGACCACAGCTGGAATAGTGTCCAATTTGGGGCTTACCAGAGTAAGAGAGTGAGAGTGACAAAATAGAGTCCAGATGAGGGTACTAAGGTGGCCAGGGAGATGAACACAGGAGAACTGCTCACTAGACCATGTCCT
This sequence comes from Burhinus bistriatus, assembly GCA_013397275.1. Taxonomy (NCBI): domain Eukaryota; kingdom Metazoa; phylum Chordata; class Aves; order Charadriiformes; family Burhinidae; genus Burhinus; species Burhinus bistriatus. The sequence goes on from VYXH01010763.1 coordinate 117,924, forward strand.
CATTCTGCTTTGCCCTTCACTCTCTTTTGTCATTTGCACCAGTACGAAAGAAGGTGGAAAAGGCTCATAAATCATAATTGCAACATTTTACAGTTCCTTAGCAGAGTAAGCAGCTATCCACTAAAGTCCAAGAGATTATGATTCTCTAATACATCAGTTTTATGTTGGCACAATGCTGTTTATTTCAGCAAATTTTCTTATTCCTAACATTTGGTGTAAAGGAGTGAAGAATCAAATACTTCCTCGTAGTTATTGTATTAGGCATGCAGACATGTATATTCATCACCAGTCTCATGGAAAGAAGCTAATTTCAAAACTTACCATAGTAAAGTTTTATCCCACTGGAAAACAACAGATATGCAAAGAAATTAGTTCTTTTATTCTTAAAAAAAGAGCTGAGATAAAGTTATGCTTTCCAAAGTAAATGTGAATTCTCCTGTTTACTACACTGAGAGAAAAATGGGCTCTAAAGTAGTTTGCACAGTTTCCTAATATGAAAAGCAACACAAAAGTCCTTTTTTAAAAAATGGGTTTTATTTCATTTTACTGATCAGTTGCTTAGTCCCTACTGGCTTTTCTCAGTCTTCATAAGGAGCTTCACATCTTTGGGTCAGAAAGATAAATTACTCAGATGGGAAGTGTTCAAAAAAAAGAGCTACTTGACCTAGTGGCAGGCTACAGTCTTGCTGGTTTTCTTTTCCCTTTTAATGATGCTAGCCTGTCATTCTGGTTGTGCAATGTGATAAATGTAATTTTGAAGGCAATGTTAGTACGTTTCAGAACTCAGTGCTCCAAAACCTAGATGATGCACCAGAAAAATAATGATTTAACTACATGCTAAGCTTATACCTTCTGACTTCTATCTAGAAAACCTAGCTGGTTATAGTAGTACCATAAATAATTCAAAACAAAAAAGGCATCCACATCCAACAAATTCAAGTATTTTCCAGCATCGTGTTAGTCCGGTTTTGCGTTTGTACATTGAATCACACTTGTTCCTGGTGCCATACAGCACCACTGTGAACACTTGAGTTCCTAAGCCTGTTACTGTGCACCCTTTGCTACCTTAGTGTTGCAGTATGAGGACCCTTTGGGGCACTACAGCTGAAGCCATATCTCCTAGGGACACGGTACGTGCTACAAAGCCTGCCCTTTACACTTAATTTTGCTTTATTAATAGACACAGTATGCAAGTATCAAAATACAGTCTGAGGATGCACCAACATTAGGCATTGTGACTGATTAGGACTCGGATTCAGGAAAGAGCCTACCACATAAACTGTAGGCATGCACACAGTGGCACCACTGGTCATGACCGTGCAGAACATGATTATATGCCAGGAGTTTTCAAGATTTTGTGATTTCTGGGTGGCATATATCACTTCAGAAATATATTTTATTTGCTGTATAGGATACGTGGAATTGGTCTTCCCAGACATTTATCTTATTTCCCTTAAAAATATCTCCAGGATCACCATAGATAATGGACCACAAGTAGAAAACACCGATACAGTGGAGAAAGTGACTTTGTCCTACATAGATTCTAGTGTGGGACAGCAATGAGAATGGGATGACTAATGAAATCATCTTTTTCATCTTCCTGGCTCAATTCTTTAGCTGATCTGGAATAATTAGAAGGCTGTCTGTACATCTGCAGTAGTTAACACCTTCACAGATTTAGTGCTTTTCTAGTTGGTATTAAAAGGTGTGAATTTCCTCTCAATTACACTTATGAAAGAAAAGACTATTTCTGCTGAGACCAGAGATATAAGTGAAGCAAGATTCAAATTTACTGGTTTAGGACCTCCTTGTGCTCTACTCTGTATCTTTTGTAGTTTTTCAAAGAAATTAAAAGACAGTATGAAATGGTACATTTGTCCTTGTTAATATTTTACACTGACTTACACAATAATAAATGATTACAGCAAAAAGCTTGGGTCTGAGCTACATAAAAAACACTTTGGTTTTGTTTTTATGGTTTTTTTTCTTTTTGGCTGTGAGAAGTGTCCTTGAAGAATATATGAAACAGAATTGTGCTACCTGAAAAGTGTAAAGGTACGCCACTGGAACTGTGAGACTTAACATACAAGGCCATGGAGAATCAAACTCTTCCATCTAAAGTTTGGACTCCATATGTCTGTGTAGAAAGCCCCCATTAATGTTTTAGTAGGGCTTAAAAGCTTCATTTTCTGTTGGGAAAACTTATTATAGCATTAAAAAATACTCAAATAGGCTTTTCACAGGGAAAATGAAGTTTTAATGTTTCAAAAATTGCCATGGGGACTTCTTGTTTTGAGAAGAAGTTCCAGCACAGCTACCCACTGTTGCTTTAAACAAATTTTTTCTAAACATTAAAAAAATTAAAAAATAACAAATTGCTTTTTTAGTTAAGTTGGGAGAGGCATTAATTATGGAAATTTAAGGTAATATGAATAGACTATAAACTTCTGCAATTAAAATCTTTTTTTGGTAGTATTAAAACTATATCAGTCTCAGAGGGTGTAGGCACCGGTTGTGCTCATAACCAGTACTGCAGTGGAGAACAAGAGGCATTTTTAGGGTGTGATTATCTGACTTATTTTAGGCATCTGGTTTAACATGAAAGAAATTGCATCTCAAAGGTCGGACCAGATGATCTTTTGAGGTCCCTTCCTACTTGGGCTGTTCTATGATTCTATTGATTGATTTAAAACTTACCAGTTCTCTGCATTGGTTATAAAGGCTTCATGAGGTGATCTCACTGTATATGTCTGTATTTTGTCAGATTAATCTTCCCATTTTAGAGACTGACATAACAGTAATTCAAGTTTAAACAGTTTGCTGCACAATGGAAGCCAGTTAAATTTTTGTCTGAATAAAGGGTGTGCACCCTTCTTTCTATTCCAGAGTATTCTAAGGTTTCTAGAGCCACAACCAGATTGTGTTTTATTTCTTTTGTATCCAGCAGTAAACAACTCTTCATCCAAGCAATTTTTTCTCTGCAAAGAGATATGCTAATATGTCATCTTTATTATAGCCTTAAAATGGTTACAGGGAAATGTATATATTAAAGGATTTATGATGCATCAACATCTATAGGTAAATTTTATGCATTACTGACTTTAAGTATCTAGACACTTATCAACCTGAGAAGTCATAAATTGTCTGAGGTTATGAGACTACTTGTCAGACTGAAAAAAAGTTCACATCTCTAATCATAGTTCCGAAGTAGTTAATAAGGAGTGAAACCTTGCAGAGTTTAGATAAAATTTAAGTCATCCTTAGTTCCTGCATATTAGATTAATATTTTCTTATGTGTTTCATATTTTATTTCTTCTACCTTAGTTTGTTTCTTGCTATACTATTTTTTCTTTCTTTTTTGAAGAAGCAGTCTTACCAAACAATCTTTTCATCTTTGGAGAGCTGCGATGTTAACTGTTACAGATATGCTTTGCCTGTAACTTAATTTTCACGTGGCAGCATTTTATACCCTCTTTGTGGCAATGGAATTTACCAACTGTGATGCAGAATAGAGGAGAATCAGGTCTCTTAAGAAACAGATCAGAAGGGTTTTTTTATCTTTATTAGTGAGGGGCAATATCAATGTTTACTAGTGGAAGGAGAGGAAATCTAACAAATACAAGCTGGTTACAGGAGTAAAAATAAAACAGAAAAAGCTATTCCACAAGCCGAGCTCAGCCCTTGGATGGAGCTTGTCTTGGTAAAAGAACTGATGGAAGGTGAAGGAAGCTTTATGACACCTTTGTGTCTGGATTCTTGTCTGGTCTTTGATGCATGTCAGAAGCAGATTGATTGGGAATGTACACAGAGCTGCCATGACCTTTTCCTCCCTCTCTTTTGCCCTCAGGAGCAAAGCAAAAAGGAGAAAGTAAAACAAGGGAGAAGACAACCCTGGGAAGAGTTTGCTTTCACCTCTGCTGATGAAAAATTCTAAGGTAAAATTTTCATGCTAGGTTTGCATTCATACCCCACTTTTCACCACTTGTATTTTACTAGCTTTTCATATTGAAGGAGATAACAATCCTGAATGGTCCTCATACACTAAAAATGGCAAAGAAAAAAAAAATCCACAAATCATTACTTAAAACAAATATGGACACATTTGCCCCAGAGTTACAGGAGAAGTTAATGGAACACATCCTGCGTGACCTGCAAACATTTAAGCAAGCTAAAATTGTCTGCCAACACATGAATATAGGTCTGCTGCCTAAATGTCTTTAATAGTAATGGCAAAAAGAATTCCTTCAATTTTGAGAAAATGTATAGGATTTTTTTGAAATTTAAAAATAATCTGAATGGGGTATAGTAACCTTAGTAGTTTACAACTCAAATTCATAATACTGTATTTTTATTATTGAAAAAGGAAACTGGGATACTTGTTCTGTGGCTTCATAAGAATGTCAATTGTCCTTCCAGTAATTTTGCTGGTTAGTTCCTGTGTCTTGCATCCTGCATCCTCTTGTCTCTCTGGATATTAAATATAAATCTAGATGAGTAGTGGACGCGCTTAAATTCTGTATGTGTGTCTATAAGCACATACATACACAACAGATCCAAAGACCCCATAACACTTTACAAAAGTTACAAATTAAAATTATAGCAAAGGAATTTAAATAGAAGACAGAATGGGACTGCATAGGGCAGAGATTGAAATATTGTTGCCACTGTAAGCTGGAAGTTGAAGATGAAAGGTTACCATGCATTTTGATTTTCCTGAGAAAACACAGAAATCTTGTGGCTTTTTTTTTTTTAATTTGTTTTTAGTTTACTGTTCAATCCTCTGGGCTAAGTGTGATCTGAGATGCCTCATCCAGACTTTGTGGTCAGACCAATGAGGAGGTCATTTTGTCAGAACAAAGTCTGGTTTGAGTGTTTGAACTTACTTAGACTTGAGACAGGCACCAAGTCTGTCTGCTTTTCCATTGTAGCTGCAGTTTAGGGGATACTCAAGATAAAGGAACCTAGGGAACTTTATTGCTGAAACGATGTCTCCTGTAGGCTATAAGCATTACATTCCTGGAATTAAGGACTTGTATTCCAACTAAATTCCACTTCAGGCATTTTTCTTGGATAAAAGCCAAGTTTTTTCTCTGTATTGTTTGAACCAACACTGGTGATCCAATTTTTTTACCACATTTTCCCTTTTAAAACATTTTCCCTTAAATTCACTAAACTTTCAACTGTTCAAATTGACATTTTCTGGTAAGCTTCAGGATAATTTTGGAAACCATTACCAAAAACGCTTTAGATTCTTCCAAGAAACAAACTGCAAAAATACTTTGTTTGTAAAAACTTTTACTAAATTGTATGATAATGAAATAAAAAACCAAAAAAACCACAACAACCACCAAAAACCCCAAACCTATAACTCCTGTATAAACCAGTTACTTGAGAAGCTATAATGAATTCTTGTTTTGGAAAGGGGATTAGGTATTTGGAAGGTGAAGATTAGTGGGCTTTTTTGTGTTTTCCAGAAGAGGTGTTTACATTTTTATTAAGTATGCATCTTTGCTTCCCACTTGCTCAACAAAGTATTGTTAGACATTTTTCCAAATATATCTATGTACTGTACATGTACTTCATCATTGAAACAATGACTAAAATTTCTTAGCAAGGGCATCACCACATGAAGAATATTTCTCTCACTCTATGAGAAATATGACAGCCTGGTTATATTAGCTGAGGTTAGCTGTCTTAAAATCTAACAGAGGTGTTTCTTACCATTGCTCTTGTCTGCTTGTTCTGGGGCAGGGGGGCAAGAAATAAAAGAAAAAAGAAAAAAAAAAAAAGTGTGTCTTTTTTTACCTGAAAAAGTGGAAATAAATATGGTTTTCTGTGAATATTTCATCCTCAAGCCCTAGATTTTTCTTCACCTTGTCAAGTCTTGCTTCCAAAATGCTGAGGCTCTTTTTACTACACTAAATCAATGCCTTGGTCTTCTAATGGGCACAGTACCATACTTCTTTTTTCATATTTCTTCCTAAAGATTTTGTAGGCCATCAAATTGAAGATCTCTGCTTTTAGCACTTAACTATTCTCCTGCAGTTCTTACAAAGGATTCTTTGGATAAAGAGAGCTTAAGATTTTGTTTATCAAATCTTGCTAAATAACTAGTAGGAGGGGTGAAAACATCACTCACTCTATTTCACCAATAGTACAGAAACACTTCTTGTAATTCTGGCAGTTAAAACCAGCTTTGACTGATTATACTAAGAAAATCTAGACAAAGACAAAATCACTGGTAGCTTGAACAGATGCAATTTAATTTACTTCAGAAATGTTTTACCTCTCTGCAACAGTGCTAATTAAATGTTACTTAAATCAGGACCTAGAGTTCTCATCAAGTGGTTGATAACAGTGGAATTAAGGAAATAATCCCAGTTCCCTTTAATAATGGATTTTTGATTACTGATAGAAACTACAGCATTCCATCTGACTGCCAACAAGGGGTGCATCCATTACACATCTGGGTTCCCAATATTCTGGAATCAATGAAGGAGAAAAGCACAGCTGCAGAGCTAACTCTCTGTCTCATGTCTGAGTTGCACAGGAGAAATCTCCTCATGTGAAAGTTTATTCAACTTTTGAGTGGAGCGACTAGAAATTCAGAAAGAGAACAAAGGTGAATGTTCATATCTGACTAGGTTAGGCTGGGTCCCCTCATAATCAATGTAGAGCATTCTAGGGCACAATTCATCTCAGACTGAAGTTGGTATCTACTATAGGCGTTAAACATCGGTGATTTCCCTGATGAATACTCTGATGTCTGATAGCAATTTCCGTGGGTCATAGCTCAGGTGTCGCAGAAAACTTCAGCAAAAGGGTAGGGCAATGAAATAGTAGCTGACATGAAGACAGGTCCTCGTGTGGATGGTGTGTGGTAGGGTCAAGGTATTACAGTAAGATTTAACTTAGTGTTCTTTTCTGTGACAGAAGTTATTTTATTACATTGTTACATATTGGTAAAAAATATCCTTTTAGTCTAAAATCATCCCTAACTTTGAAAGCAAAGGAAACCCTCTTAATCTAGATAAAGAATTAAACAGCAAAGCATTTTTGTAAATCCCTATTTACAATATGTTCAAGATGGGCCATTATCTTCATGCTATTTGATAAAACCTCACCAACTGATAAGTATAAACTCAATACACAATAAAATACTAGAACAATTAATAAAGCAGACAATTTGCAAACACCTGGAGGAAAATAACTTGTAAATAGTAGGCAACATGGGCTCATCAAAAACGAATCGTGCTGAACTAACCTCATTTCTTTCACTGATAGGATAACAAGCTTAGTGGATGAAGGAAATGCTGTGGACATACTACGTCTTGATTTTAATAACAAATTTGATACAGTTCCACATGACATTCTCATAAGGAAACTAGAGAAATTTTGATTAAATGCAATCCCTGCTAAATAAATATAATGCTGGAGAGAAGAAAAAAAAAAGCAACAATAACAACAACAACAAAAAACCCAATCCACACAGCAACTGTTAATGATTCAGTGTCAGGTTAGGAAGAAGTATCAAGTGTGGCCTACAGAGGTCTGTTCTGGGTCATGAGCCCAATTCTACTTAATATTTTCACTGTGTGCTTGGAAAACAAAGCAGAAAACATGCTAATCAAAAACATAGAATATATAAAATAAGAACAAGTTACAATTGCTTAGATACTTATAAACAGTGGCACAAAGCTTTTAAAATAAAACAAAACCAAACAGCACAAATCTGTGCAAAAGCTTTATCCACTCTGAGTTGTCAGCAATGTCATAAGAAGGAAAGCTGATTTTCCCTGGCCTTGTTCAGTCCGGATGGTTCACTTTCCCACGTGAGAATCTTCCATGCTACTCAAGAATATTTCACGTACAAAATTTGGGTTGGATCAGCAACTCAAAGGGCTTTTTGGGAAGCAATAAACTTCATGCTGTAGTAGATCCTGGAAAGTCAGCAGACTGAGATCTACTCCTTCCATTCTTACCCTTCTGAGAGTCTTCTGGGGCAGAATGCATGGTACAGATGCACTTGTTTTTCTGAACTGATGAGTTTATAGTGTATATAATTAATGCTGTTAGGAATGTGGATGGGTTCCAAAAAATCTTAAATGGTCTATTTTAATCTTTAGCTATGTCAAATTTAAATTGGTTTAGGTAAGAAAAAACATAGAAAAAAGTAGAAATCATATATTTGATTAACAGTACCAGCACAGAGAAAGGCCCAGCCCATGATTAACTAAATATAAGTAACCTGTCTGATAACATTGCAAACCCATGAATATTGCAAAGTAGTACTGTATGTACAATAAGCGAGTAATTAGACAATCAACTGCTTTATACCGATCAAGGTCCAGAAAAAGTATTGCATTTGGGTTACAATTTAAAAAAAAAAAAAAAAAGAAAAAAAAAAGGAGAAAATCAGAGAGAAAACCAAGTATTACCTAAAACTATATAAAGAAATATTAGGGGACATTTATTCTTATTAATTGTTAAAGATAAATAAAAAGCAATGGGCTAAATAAACAGCGAAAGATTAGAATAAATATTAGGCAAAACAGAATATACAAAGCTTCACTTATATAAATTTATCATTTTCTTAAATTATATACATTTATCAATTACATACAAGTCAGTTGTTCAGTGTGCCAGCTCTTCAAATATACAAATTTACTCCAATTACATACAATAACATTTTGCATGTATCCATGCGACTTTACCAATGCCACAATCTCTATCGTCTGGAAGGGTGTCACAGGAAAAGACTTAGCCTCTAAATACAGTGCAGAGATGCAAAAAACAAGTAACACCAAGTTTGTGGAAGGCCAACCACGGTATGCTTTTATCAGTTCCATACACATTCAGAGGGCTGCGCAGATACACGGGAATTTTAAACATCAGACAGTAATTGCCCCCTGAGGAGCAGTAGTGATTTCAGAAGGTTTCTTTCCTGAATAAATACTGATAGGAGGTAGTATGATTTGCCACTTAAGCAGCAGATGTCTGAACAGACATGCTAGGTTAAGGAAGTCACATCATCATCCTTCTCTTACAGGATGGAGAATTAGAGCCCCATTGATGTTAAGAGTCGATCATTTCTGAATTAACAAGTGATTTGTGGGTATTTCTGCTACAGCGCAAATGTTGGCATATGTAGGCCAGATAATGCCCACTCATCTTCAGCTACCTGAGACATCTGAGTTAGGTGCTTAAACCTTGTATTCTCTTTTATAGACAGCATAGATCTTTGCAAAAATTTTGTGAGGAAGACAAAGCAACGACTCATATTTTTTTTCCCTGTTTTGCAAAGCAGATGAGGAAGGGGCAGATATTTTCATTTTCATGGAGTCCTTTTAACCGTATTTCTTTACAGCCAGTGTTGGTGGATAAGGAGGAGAGAGAGAGCAAAAACTGTGAACGTATGTACTTGTGTGCAGGTGATTAAGTGACAATGTTATTCTGAGCTAGGAAAGAGGTATGGGAGAAGATTAAATGCTCTGTGGGTGACAGAGAAGCAGGCCTTGCAATGAAGAAAGATGAAAAAAAGAGGAAAAGATCAAAAAAGGAGTAGAGGGCAGCAAGGAAAGAATAAAGGGATAAAGGAGATAATACACAAAAATAAGGAAAAAGGGACTGGAAAGAATGGAAAAAATATCAAAATTTAAATGCTGCAAAGAAACACAAATGTATTCATGTAGATAGGCACGTGTACATATAGTTCTGATAAGTTAGTGATAAATGCTGTTAAATTAGCAAGGACTGTTTAATCACAGCTGTTTCTGCTATTTCCTTTTCACTGATGTTGTCTGATGTGGCTGGAACAGCCTTTATGTGAGCCAGAGAGCTCTTTTGTCAGGCAGATGAGAAAAAGACTTTATACTTACCATAGGCTGTCCTGGGGGCTCACAAAAGATAAATATTTACACCAACATGTTCCAAAACCGATTTTTGAAATAAACCTATAAGCTGCACTAGATTCCTGCCGATGCTCCTCTCCATCAAATTTTATTAAAGCACTCGCCATTTGAGGAGATGCAGCACAACAGGCAGATATATTAACAAGAAAAAGTCTCTGTCAGATAGAAATCTTAAAATTCTAAACAGCTATCAGCCAGAATTGCTAATACTGAAGAACTAGTCCAGAATTAGTTCATTTAAAAACAAACAAACAAACCGACCCCCCCAAACCTAGTTTTGGAGAAAAACAGAATTTGTCTGTTTTAAGATCATCTTATAAAATAGATTGCTAGCAGGACACCTCCTAATATAATTTTGTGTGACACATTGTTTCACTTTTTAATGTGTGTTTTTCAGTAAGTCTACCTTTACAGTTTACTTTCCCAGCATTATTCACTTTAGTCATTAATTTTATTTTAAATTATTTAGCTCTACAGCAATATGTCTTCAGAACCATGTTTTACCAGCTACATAAAAGAGTGCAGGAAGGTTCCTCTCTGCTCTCAATCATACAGTTTTAGTAAGAGGAAGATGACAGTGTAATCTTCTAATGATAACTCATGTAGAAACATTTTCACAGTCTTAGAAGTGAAGTGTCTTTGTTACGAAGTCAGTAAATGAGGAGATGTGCAGAAGTCAGATGTAAGTGAAGCAGTTCTGGACTTTTCTGCCAGTTGTTCTTCAGGTTCTGATATTGCAGAATTAGTTGTATTAGTTTAAGTGAAAATCTTATCTCTTCTCAAGCAACCTAATACAAGGATGGCTGCTTTTTCTGTGTGCATGTGGTTTTATTCCATTAAAGACTCATCCCTCCTGCATGCTCACTATTGGTTACAGATATCGAACAAAGCTCTGAAAAGTAAAAAAAAAGGAAAGTGTCCACTGAAGAAAAGTGTATGGAGACACATGCAGGTGCTGTAAACACTCCAACATTCTTAAAGCTGAAGGAAATGCATGCAAGTATGTGTTAGCTGCTGCCACATCTTTGCTACTATGTCCACTCTCATTAAATGCTATATAGCAAAAATATTTATCCTGAACAAAAATTACTTTGACAGTGCTGGCTGCCAACATGAGAAAAAAAAAAAAATTTCAACTTAAAAACAAGACCAGTTTATGTCATTTCCTTCTATCCAATGCCACATAATAACTAAATTCAGATCTCTTTTAATCCAAATTTCCTGGCTAATATGAGAAACCAGATTCATATGCATTTTCAAACTCTATCTGAATATTTATTTTTGCATACTTCCCACATCTTAGATACTATACCAAAAAGGGAAAAAGAAAAAAAAAAAAAAGAAAAGAAAAAAGATTACAGAAGAGAAGAGGATCTTTTGAAATAAAATTGAACAATGATCTTTACGCATAGGCTTCCTATATCTCTCCCAGTGAATCCCCTAAGCCTGAAGAAAGGCTGGAAATTAAATTAATTTTCTGAGTATTCCTTGAATATCCAGAATGGAAATCTAAGTGTTAGTAAAATACTTAGAAAGTATGTTTCAATATGTACATCTGAAGCCTGCGCTCTAATGCCTTATCACCCTGTGAACTTAGTATGTGTGAAGCAAAGCTCTTAAGCTGTTTCTAATGGTGAAAACACAACAGGAGAAAGTTGGTTTCTCAGGTAACAAGGCACAAAATCATTTAAGGATTTCTAGGTCAGAATCAACACCTACCTGTTATCTGAAACTCTTTTAGCTACTTCTGCATGTCAGTGAAGTAGCTATTCATGTCTCTGGGAGAAACTCCGATTGTTAATGAGCAGCTGAAGTTTCCCATTGGAACAATCCTATTCTTAGACACATAGCAAAGATCATCTTTATACTGAAAATATATATTCTAGTACTAGTATGGCAAACTATACTGGAAAGAAAAGACAAATAACAAATAACAAAGAGCACATTTAGACCTGCTCCAAGAACCCCTGGAAATATAGGGTTCAAGTTGTGGTCATTTGCCACAAACCATATGATGGGCTCTGGCAGATCTATGTGGAAAAAGTAGATAAGTTTGAAATTAGTTCTTGAAAATTTACCCTATAGTGAATTAAATTAGCTTAATGCTTTACAATAAAATACAGTGATTTGGGGGGGAGTATTTCGAGGGGGCCTATTTATATGTAGGACATAGGTAAGAAATAGTGGAGAACTCCAACTGACGGAAGTCCTATTTAGTCAGGACACCTTAAAAATGTCCAGTCATGTCCTAATCAATTATATATGTTCTTGCCTCAAATAAGCATATAAAAAGCCTGATAGAAGTGAAGATACTATGTTAGATACTACAATATCAGGCTAGAAATTTGATAGGAGCGATAGGTCAGATTGTACTGGCAAGCAGGTGTTACTATAGTTTAAGTTACAGAGATACAGAGATGTATCTGCTATGTCCAACCTCTTACTTCCAAAGTTCACTGAAGGGGTCGTGTACTCTTCATACACAGTGTCAACTACCCAGCTGTTTTTTCAAGTGAAACGAATTGTAGGCTCTGGATTTAGATTAAATCCAAGTGTATGAGAATACATTTGCTGCAGGCATACCCTGATGCGTCCACCCACACTATGTTGTCTTCCAGCCACCACTGTGGTGTATTGCAGCATAGCCATCACACTATATTTCTCAGGTACTTCGAACTGAAAAATCATACGCAAGAATAAAAATCGCATCTTAAGACCAGAACAAAGGGACCAGAAGAAACCTTGGCCAAGTTGTAAACCTTGTAAACATATGCATTTTTCTCTAAAGAGGACTAACTTTAAGCAATGTGGTCACAGTCCTCTCTGCATATCCTGACTTGAAGCCCAAGGTTGTTTAACAGTATAGGTGCAGCTAAAGTCAAACAAGGTAAACAAACTAACGGTATCAACAAGAAACATTCCCTCTGATTTGAATATTTCTTGTCTAAATAGAAAGAATATTGTAGGAAGGTTGTGTTATTAATCACCTGAAGAGGATATGTATGTTGACTGGGACATGCTAAGGGAGATGAGAGAGATTACAATGGCAGAAAAATCAGTAATAATGAACAACTCAATTATTCCCATGAAGATTGGTAAAAAGTAATTTTGGGACATGTTCTAAAAACTAATTTTAGATGCTATAATGATTGCCTCTTCGAGCAGCTATTTTTTACATAATTCTGAAAAGAATATAAGAACTTACTGAAATTTTCACTATTGAAGAGCCATTCTGAAATCCTGACTATAGTACATTTAAATTCCTCTGCCTTATAGGAATGAAAAAAAAGAAATTACACACATACACACATGTATACATATAAACGAAGGGAACTCTGTAAAAATGAGCAATAGTAGAAAAACACCCAAGAAATATAAAGGAGAATCTTAAAGGATAAAATTATTGAATGTGTAAAGGAAATTCTGTAAGGTTGGTGGTGATCAACAAAATTATGGTGTTGATAAACAGCAGAATACAGAAACTCTTTAAATTAAAATCTCCCTCTCAGAAAGTGGAATTCATATCCATGTAAGGAAGATCTGAGTATCGTAAGTTCTGACAAATTTAAGATAGAATCAAGCCAAGACCAAAAAGAAGTTTAGAGGACAAGCTTGTGAAATGCGTGAAAACTCATAAAAAGGCTTTGTTCTAACCCATCAGTAGCATAATGTTTGCCAGAGAGTCTGCAGAGCTGATAGATGATGGAGGTGTAATAGGAGAACTCAAAGGAGATAAGACCACAGTAGAAAAATTAAATGAGTTCTTCACGTTGATACTCACCACTGAAGAGTTTAGGAAGGTTCTCATAGTGGCTGTTTTCTTTGCAAAGGATGAACTGTAGGAACTATCTTAAATTAAAGTGTCAATAGGAGTTATTTTAGACAAATAGATAAATGAATAGTAACAAATTGCCAAGACAAGATGATATACACCCAGAGGTTCTTAAATAACTCACATATGACCCTGCAGTTTGATCATAGACCTTATGCTATTGCTTACATCAGCTTCTGTATGAGAAGAATAGAGGTTAGCAATTTTAATGCCCTTTTTTTAAGAGGAACCTTAGAGAAATTTGGCAGGGGAGATGTGATGAAGATGGAGAAAACTAAGAAGTTATATGTCTGATTCTTTACAGGTAGATTGGTAGAATAGGATTCATAGACACATAGATAAATACAATAAAATGGGGAGGAATAAAAATAAATTTCGTGGACAAAATTCTGATTTTTTAAATTTCTTAGAAAGAATAAATGAACATACAGGCAAAGGTGATCTGTATCTGGTTGATATACTGTGCCTGGATTTTCAAAAAACTTCCAACAAGGTCCTCTCTAAAAGGCTTTTAAATAAGCAAAATTGTCTTGGATTATAAAAAGAAACCTCCGCCTGTAGATTTATAAATACCTGAAGGTCAGGAGATTAATAAATATCTAAAAGACAGAGAACAATAGAAAGAGTAAATGATCAGTTTTAACAATGAAAGTCCCACTCTTTGTGAAAGGTTGCAAAAGTATTTTTTTTTCCTGGCAGCATGAACTGGGCGGTAAAGAGGCAGAGGCAACACATACAAAGCTATGCATATGGGAAAATAACAAATGGAAATTCTTACCGTCTGTAAACAGTGAAAGTGAAAGGCTCTAAATTAGACATTGTTAATGCAGAAAATATATTTGCAGCTACTCTGGATACACCTATGGAAATGTTAAGTCGGTGTTCACTGACAATCAAAACCAAACCAACCAAATAGACACAAACCCTTAAGAATTATTGGGGAACAAAAACAAAGCGTGACACTCTTACAAAACAAAATAATTGTCAGAGCCATTAGATTAAATTGTAAGGTAATGGATATAAAACAATATTTTTTTTTTCATTTAACATATGACTAAACTTTGGAACTCATTGTCACAGGACAGTTTGGATGTCAAAATTTTAAGTGAGTTCAAAAACCAATTAAACAAATATATGGAAACTTATGAAGGGTTGTTAAACACTGAGATACAAGCTCTAGTTTAGGAATTCCCCTAAGACACACAGAGTTGGAAAAGTATCCTGAGGAACATGCTACTCTCTGCTTGCTCTATTTTTACATAATTTTAAACATTTTATTATTATCTTAAGTAGCTGACATTTGTCACTGGGTTTGGACCTCTGATCCAATCCAGAAGAGCCACTCTTCTCCAATCTTCTACTTCTGTGACACCAGAATGTTAAAAAATGGTCATTCTTTCAACATGTGGAGTCAGCTCTTCAGGCAGTGTAAATCAGTACTGTACTGAAGAAGCCAGTGTCTTATCTTGGTTTAAGCTATGTACAGACTTGACTGAAGTTCTTTATTTGAGGCATATACTTTTCTACAGCAAAGCTTTTGGTTTAGACTTCAGACAGTATGTAGATGTATATAAATACAGATATAAATATTAATACAGATTCCAATATTAATGTAAATGTAAATAATATAAATATAAACACAAACATAAGCATAAATATAAATATAAATATATATATCATCAGTTCTTACATGCTTCCCAGCATGACTTGAACAAGTATATGAAGAACCTAAGGAATGATTCAATAATCATTATGAAACCACACAGAACTCAGATAAACCATGCTTCTGCCCTGTAGGCATAGAATAACTGTGCATAAGCAGGTTTACTGTTGATGCTTACTAATACTACATAGTAATAAGCCAATTACTACTACTTCTCAGGCCACTGAGCTAGGAAAAAATCAAGTTTTAACTAGAATTAAACAGAAAAGATTTTAGAAACAATTACTTGCTTTAGTTTTCTTGCCTGATGAAACCTATTTTAAAGCTTTAGTTGCTGTAGGCAACGTAAGCACAATTAGAAGTTAAATGCAAGCTTAACACAATGAATAATGTCAACTAGGCAGAAATAAGAACATCCAATTGGATGAAGTTTACCATGTATTTGTACGAGATGAAGAGTCTTTTTTTTTTACTTTATGGAATTATATATATTGAGGAAAACCTGAACTCTTTGTGATCCAGCTCATTTCCAAGACATTCTTGTATGACAAAACAGTAATAAAATAATCTCAGACTGCTAGAGAAGAACGTCCCCAGAAGCATGGTACAAAGCTGGGCTATGGGAAATGAACTGATGACAGGATGCTAATATTTATTTTTAGCAACTTATTTTTTGCTTCTGAGAGAATTTAATGAGTAGTGAAAGACTTCCAGTGAGTTCATACTGGTCTCTGCAGACTGGAAGTCCAAAGCAGCTTTCATTTTCTGGAGATAAGGCAATCCTGAAAAAGGAACTAGGAAGTTCTGGCGTGAGGCTGAGTTGGCTCAAAGTCGGTTTCATGTGTTGGGAAAAGTGTTTTCATTTTTTCAGGAGGGATATTCCAAGGGGAATATTTCAACCATTTAAGGGGCATATGCAAGGTGAGAGCATTCCAGGGACCTGTATGTTACACGAACCTTGCTATGAATCATGTGTGCTCAATTCCCAAACATTGAAATGGTGAACAGGTTCTGAGTTACTCAGATTTTCTTTCTGCAATACCTGCAGCTTCTGTTAATGGGATGCCAGCTTTTCCTGAATGGGAAAATCTATGTCTTCTCATACAAGAGATTTGCCTTTGTCACTTACGCATTAGTCATCTACAACTGATTTATACATACTAGAGTGTCATATTTTCATTTATACCAGTGAGACTGACCACTTTGCATAGAATTTAAAAGACCACAGCACAGAAAATGCCAGGAAGAATCTTTCAAAGCATTTCAAGGGGTAATGAAACATCTATCAGATTCAAAAAACTCGGATTTAGAGCAGTCTTGAATGCATGTAAAAATCCCACTGTGCAAATTGCACAACATGCAGTAGTCCCACTAATGGATTTTTAGCACTAGCATGAAGACTGGCCGTAGTAGATACAAAATTTACCAACACACTGTCTTGACAGGGCCAGACAAAAGAAACTGTTTCAGTCCCATGAACTTCTTACTAATTTCAGGCTGTAATTGGAGCTGGTGATACTGATCTTTAAAGTTCTGTGTAATTTGAGTCCTGGATAGCTTAGACATCACTTCTGTTCATGAACGCAACTAAAATTAGTTGAAATCAGCAAGTTCATGCCTGGCAGCATATTTGTGAATGTAGGAAATGGTGTTAGGGCTTAGAGAATGACTATTGACCCGGGACTAAGGGCTGCTGGTACTGGAATTTGGTTCTCCATTTGTACAAGAACCACTGATATTAGCTTGAAGCACAGAGTAAGGCTAGGTACCTTACCTTAACTTTATCTAGTATAAACAAAAAGAATGTGTTAATATTTCTCAGGGATCTGGGTTTTGTTTTGATAAAACTTCTTATTTATAACTTTTTAAAATATCAGTTGTGCTATTTTAATTCTAGGGCAAACAGATACAGAAACTTAATGTGCATACATTTTAGGAAGAATAAAACAGGTTTTCTACCAGAAAAATACAGTTGCTGCAGAATAAGAACTTAAAAAATAAATATTTTACTTGAGAAAAGAAGTGACAAACTGAGCTTCTTAGAACAGATCTTTTATAAAGAAAATAAATTAAAACATCATCTATTATAAATTACGTCATACATTTAAAAACACTTAAATTGCGTGTTTCATGAAGATTTTACTCCCTCAGCTACCAGAATACCTAGCTGCACAACATTTGTTTTGTATGAATATGATTATTGCCATTTCTTAGGCTCTTCAAAAAAGATAGAACAGTGTTGTTTTTGACAAAACAGCGCATTAAGCGAAAGATGTTGAAATCACTTTTTTACTTACATAGATTAAGGATGAATTGCTTATGGCACCAGCTATTGGGCAGCAGGTGTCAGAAAGCCATATAAATGTGCAAATGAAAATTGAGCTGCTTGGAGCTTCAGGAGTGGGTTGCAGAAGGTTAGAAAGATATTGCTAGGCTTTAAATCCTAGATACCATCTTATAAGTGTCTCACAATTAAATTACATTTCTCAGAATTATCTACGCTGAGTGCCTAGCAATAGGTGATTTCACATGATATAGCAGACCACTAATACACAAAATAGATGCACAATACAACCCTTGGCCTGAAAATCTACTGAGATGAAGCATTTAGTATTGCACTAGGAACCCGCTGCATGGATCTAGCTGTAGCCAACACGCTGAACTGCATGTGTGATAGATTAATTACTATAATTTCACTTTTAGATAAGATTCAGGGCAGGGCGGGGAGGAGGTTAGAGGCAGACAATCGCAGGGCCCAGGAAAAGGTTTTGAGGAAAAACCTTCTCAGGCATAAATAGAGCATCAGTAAAGAGGCACTAGAAAGTCTTCCCTCTTAGTCTGATAACATGAAAATCAGGCTGGACCGAGAACAGAGTATTTTTATTTACAGTGCATATGTCATACGTCTCCCATTGGGATAAACCCATATCTTGAGTCTCTTTTAGTCTGCCTCTTCTGTTTATTTCTGGGTTCATGTCACTGGTGATGCTTCACTGCTCATCTGAGTGCCTCCTTATGCCTGGGAAGAAGAAATCTTTCTTAAAACATTTAAAGTTCATTTCTTATTCTTTCTAGGAGGTATATCAAGTTTTCTGTAGACATAAATATATAGTAGAGCTTAGAAATCAGAAGCACCAATGCCACTCTGGGATCTGCAACTTTTTTTTTTTTTTTTTTTTCCATGTATGATAATAGGATTTTGATTTGATTTCACATGCAGTTTTAGCCAGCTTAGCAATTCAGTTTTTCTTACAATTTGTTTTGAACTACGAACATAAAGGAGTAGTAATACCTTAAATTCATCCTAAAAAACAAAAACATTTCAGTTCTGGTTGAATAAAAATAAGAGACTTATGGGATAAATTAGTTGAATCTCCCATTCTGTGATGTTGACAGCTTAAGAGTTTTCTCAGATTAGTGTTCTGCCAATGCCAAATGCATTAAGGAAAGCTTCATTGTACAGGTTTATTTATTTATTTATTTCATCTGTAGGGGAAAAAAACAAAAGCAGATGAGGATAAATCTGAACGTCCTCAAGGCAGCTAATAATGTGGCTGAAAGACATCAAGAAAAATCTAAAGCATTAATAAACTAATGTGTACAGTACACCCCACTTCATTTATTCAACTTATATGTTCTGTATGCATTATGCATTTGTGCATTTATTCACTTTGTACTCAAATATGATTAAGTAAAAGAAGTCTAAAATCGACATCTTCTTTCCCGTCTCAGAGGGTTATTTCTAGAGAAACGTAGTGGTCGCTAATTAATTATTTGCATAATCTGCTCTTCTGTTTCTAATAGGCTGCATGTGGTATGAAATTTATTTTTGGTTTTTTTCAATTTCCTGATGAAAAACATAGGTAATCAAGACCACTTGATCTCTCCTTACATGGTATAGACTTGGGTTAGTCTTTTGTCTTCTGAGGTGGAATGAGGGACAGGGAAACAAACAGTCTTTTAATCTGTTCTTTAATTGTACATTGACCTATTACAGAAGAAAAAAGATTCTTGATTTAGAATCATAGAATAGTTTGTGTTGGAAGGTACGTTTAAAGGTCATCTAGTCCAAAACCCCCTGCAGTGAGCAGGGACATCTTCAACTAGATCAGGTTGCTCAGAGCCCCATCCAACCTGACCTTGAACGTTTGCAGGGATGGGGCATCTGCCACCTCTCATTTGAATGCTCGAATGTATTTCTGTACTGTAAATACATGCACATATGCACACACATGCACGTCTATAATTACTGACTCTCTTTTGTTATAATGCTTTCTTCCTGGTTAAGAATTAACAGGTGCTTCTGACCTACTGATTTTTTTGTTAGCTGATTACACACCCATTTATACACACACACAGACACACACACGCACAGTCTGCAGATTGCATTATTTCATATAGCTTTTAAGAAAATGAGGTCTAAAATTTTCAAGCTGACAAAACCATTTAATTTTTGTTAATTTTATGACGTCTGGTTTCTGCATTTGCAGCAGCTATAAAACATATGTTAACTTCCTAATAAAACCTGAGTAATGCTTTCTCTGTCACCTTTTTTTCCCCCCTTATTTTTTGCAGTGGGAAACAGTGCACAAGTTATTACCTAGGGAACAGTTGTTGCTGTCTCCTGTACAGATCCATATCATTCTCAAATTTGCATTCTGATGGAGAAGCAACAAATGTTACTTAAATCCCATGAAGTGTGTTAATTACACTGAGCTCCATGAAATTATGGGTGAGAGAGCCAAAAAGAATTCTACAATTGCATCTTGAGTCTCTTGAGCATATCTTGTCAGATTAATGTCTTTGTCACTCACATGATAACCTTAAAATTGCTTTTCTCCCTAAGTGATATTCCCTAAACCTCAGTGATATGGAAAATCTCACACAAAGCTAAATAGCAGATGCAGTTTGTATTGTTTACATAAATAATGCTGGTACTTTTATGAAAATAAATCAAAATTGAATTTCATTAACAAGTGCAGCTTGTTACTTTCTCTTAATTATTTTACAGTCCTTTTTCTAAGCTTCCACAGTGAGAGTCTTTGAGACAGTATGTCTTCATAGTGTGTCCCTGGAACAAAGGCTAAAAACACTTAAATGCCTAGGATGTAATGCTTTATTTTTTCCTCCTTTTTTTTCTTTGTACTACTTTACAAGCCCTGAATAACCGTAGCTGCCTCATTATTTGAATCCAGAAGCCACTGCACCATGTAACAGTAACAGAAATTGTCCATGAAGATTAGACCACATGGGTATCTCCCCACAGCTCAACTGAAGCTTTCTTAAAAACAGGTAATATGGAAGATTTGCTGTGCCAGGGCTTGAGGTGCATGCTTCAGTTCCCCAGCAGGGGACATACTCCACCCTCAGAAAGCTGCAAGTCTTCTCACAAAGTCACAACTATGACTGGCGAAACTCAACCCATTGGAAATCTATATTAGATGTCAGACCCGTCTAAGAGACAAATCTAATCCTTTTGGCTGAAAAATAGCTCACAGCAGTCTGCTGCTCCTAGTTTACTGATATTTGGAAGAATGGTTAGGTTTGGCAATCAATGTCCTAGAGCCACCAAAGACCTTGATATTATCTTTTTTTCTTTAAGCCCATAAAGAGGATTACTGGAGGGGAAAAAAAAAAAAGGAAAAAAAAGAAATTCTGTGATGTTATATGAGCACCACCAGTATTACTTTAGGTTTTTGCTTTCATAAAAAATAGGCTATGTTACTAAACCTCACTAGTAATATTTTAATTATTTGTAATACATTGTAAAGAGTTGTAAGCTTTACTTTGTTAAACGAGACAGGCCGCATACAATCAGATGTGTCCTATACAATAAGTGTATTTGAAATCAAGCAAGTTCTTTTTGTCTTACCATTATCTCAGAAGTGGCAGTTGATGAGGTCAAAAAATAAGAACATGGAAAATATTCACTAAATTAAAAAAAACAAAAACCACAACAATTTGCACTGGTTAAGAATGAAGCCAAAAATCTTTGAAAATAAGAAGAACCTAATTTTCCACAACTTCGTATCATAAACTGATTTTCACATTGGTAAATGCTAAACTATAAAACATTCCCATTTAGGTTTTGTAATGCTGTACTTTTTCTTTGTGCTTACTATACACAGAAAAAAACCACAAGATTTATGGCATTGATAATAAGGCTTATGAATATAATACAGAATTACTTTCATTTTCCCCTACTGAGATTCTGGCACTTAAGTGTCCTTTCTGAAATATAAAATTTTTAATGTACCTTGAAAAGGGGATGGTGGGAATGAAAGAGTTATGCTTATGGAAGTCCATTCATCCAGTCTCTGCAAGACTACCAGATCTATAAATAATGGAGAAAGGCCCTCAAGCTAGCGATGCCAAATTTAGTAGTGTCTAATGAAAAGATAGGAGTAAAGCCCTGAAATCTCTTTTCAATTAACTTCAGAAGAAACGGGGACCCAGATTGAAAAGTCTTCAAGAAGCCATCGGTAGAGGTTTCTCTGACAATCTTTATATTCTTTTTACAAATAACTTCTTCAGGATCTCAATTAAAATATCTGTTCTAGCTTTGCATTTTAAAACCTGATCTGTTTACTCAAATCAAGGTTTTTCAAGCTTTGCTTAAAGTCACCATGAGAAGGGGAGGGGAGAGACAAATCCTCATCATTACTTTTTAAAATTACTTAAAAGCAACCGACAGCTGAATAAAGGAATGTCTGGAAGGACCTATGTGGAAGTCTGTCTACAAAGTAGATTGAAAAAGTGTTTAGCTCTAAATCCTAATCTCATCTGTGGTCTCAAGAAGGCTGACACAAGAAGATTGCCACAGAGATGAGTGATATTTGTCACCAGACATCTGCTAAGACACAACCACAGTGTATTTTCCCTGCTGGGTGGCATGTAATGGAGGTTACCCAATCCAGTGTTTACCATGAAAATTCAAATCCAGTGTTAAGAGATTTTCTTACTGTAGCTCTTAATGAAAAGTGCCCTCTGGATCAGTTATATCAGCAGGCTGACAGGAAATGAGTGGGATATCAAGACTTGAAAGCGATAGTTTTTAATCTGTGTGATTCCTAGTTTTACTGCACAGTAAATAAAGTACCGTGATGCTAGCAGCCAGTGACAGGAAGAACAGCAGGGCAGTGAGAATATTTGTGCATAAACCCATGACTCGTTATCCTGAAATCACACAAACACAAGTTCCTTCTCTGAGCTCAGTCCCGCTTACTCTGTGCTTTAGGAGCTGTATCACCATCAAAGTAAATGCAGAAGTGATACACTCCCTAGTTTTAGTGTCTTTTGGGGAGGTCAAGCACTGAAAAGCAGAAAAGAGATGTTCAGGACTTGAGAAAAGATGAGGGAATGCTAAGGGGCCGGTCAGGGTTTGGGGAACGAGTGGAAGCATCTAACCAAATCTTTTTAGTTTTGCCCAACACTAACTAGTGAAAGTGAAAGGATATCACGCCAACTTTTATAAGCAGCCAATTTATTATTTCTACCTTCTCTGCTCCACTGCAGAAAATATACTGTTCATTGTATCCTTGTATGTGACTGGGGATACTTAGATTGGGACCTGAGAAAAGGGCGGGAAAGCTGTTTCCCATAAATCTTCCTCATGCAGGAAAGGCTATATTGAGACCCTGAAAGTCCCTTTTATTTTTCTTTCTATGTTCCAGTTGCTCCTAGTGAGCTCTGATTCCCCAGCAACCCCTGGTGTTATGATCACTTCTGTCCATGTCCCAGAGCTCACGGGCAGGGTGGGGCAGCTTGAATCACTCTGGTCGTGAGCCCCTGGTACTGCTGCACTAGATACAAAAAACAAACCCACTTTTGTGCTGTTAGCACAGGACATAAAAAGAGACAGTCCCATCCTCGCGATTATCAAGACTGGTATTTTTAATTTGCTTCTGTTCCTTTCTGTCTCTTTGAAAAGCAAAATACTATAAATAAAAATGAAAAGCTAAGTAAAACATCCTGCTATAGGCTTTTCTACTTACTACCTGTAAAAGCTCAGGTGGCAAATACCTGTTCTGTTATAAAAAGCATCTGAGTTACACAGTGCTGCATTAGTGCACTCCAACAAATTACCCTCTGTAGCCACACAGGTTTCACCAAATGACTAATAAAGTGCAAGCAGACAGATGTCCCAAAAACTAATTTTGCAAGCAAGGGGAAATAAATGTGTAAATCTCAGTGAAAGAAAGCCACAGACCTTCACAAAATTGTGGTGCTTTCCCTTTATTCCTTTTTCTTACTACTACAATGCAAAGAATGCCACTGATCTTCCTTAACGCTACCCTAAGTGCTAAGCACAAGTAAAATACAGAAACAGATTTTCTGTATATACAGATACATTCTTTCAAAGGGATTTGAAGATGAATGTTTTCCTTTTACATATCATAAATATTTATTTGATTTCAAACGTTCTCTATTTTACCTTTGCCTCTTTAATAAGTCTCACGATACCTAAAAGAATAAGGAGTGGGGTGGTGGAAAAATTTGGGAGGTGTTTACAGTTTAGTTACCTTCTACTCTAAAATCACGGGTCTTCCAAATGAGCTGATGAAGTACCGTAACTCCACTAGCTCAGTCTGACAGCCATTACTCCCAGCCCTGCAAACACTGCATTAAATCTCTGTGTATCCTTGGTGACTGTTATTAGTAGGCCTGGGTGTATTTCACTAGACACTTGGAATTCAGCTAAGAAAATTCTCAATCAGAAACAAGCCATAACAGAGATAAAGATATTACAAACACCCCCTTTCTCAGAAGAAAGCAGGGGGGGGAAATGATTCTTTCTGCTTAGAATTGTTTGATTTTGATAACCAGAAAATTGCTAAAAGAGCAGCTCCTGTACCGCCCCCCCGCACCCTCTCCAGCAGTATGTGGTTTTCCTGCATGTTTGGGCATCTGCTGATGCGTGAGAACTGCAATTCACATAAAGTTTTAAATAACGCCCACTGCTCAGATCCTTTATAACATCCATCTACCTCTTCCAATACCTTAAGTCTAACATGAAGGCATTGCTTCCACCTTTAAAGCCAATGCTCAGCTCCCAGCTACTCTGACCAACATAAATTCATGTCTGTAAGAAGGCAGGAAGCCTCCTGTATCTTAATGTTACTTATATCCCCGTAAGGAAATATTTTCTAGGATTATCTATCCTTTGATTTAGATGAAGTCCAGAGAGACTGGACTCTGATTTCAGCTGAACACCTGAAATTAAATGGAATTAAGAAGTATTAACATGCCTTGAAGTTTTGGATCGCGCTGCCTCAGTATCTAACTCAAACTTCTTAATGCCTTTCAGGTAGTACAATCCTGGATAAAACTAGGTAAATAGAATTTACTTGTTTTATTTTGCAAGACATATTAATATATATTTACCAGTGTTCCATATAAAATACCACCTTTCTATACCAACAATCTTACTTACCATTATGCCAATAGCGTGGTTTTGGTTTGTTGTTTTTTTTCAATAGTAAAATAGAGATGTTTGGTTTTTCCATAGTTACTCGGTGATCTCCATTTAACTGACCTTGTGGTAATAATTAATGTTTCTTGGATTTATCTTTATGGAGTTATTGAAACCACTTACTGTAACCAGGTACACATGTGAGGTCATTCACAAACTTATCTTTGTTGATATCTCTCTGCTGGCTAACAGCGTTGTTCACATTGAATGGCCAAAGTCAGATTCTCAAGGGTACACATGATTTTTTTGTTCAGCTGCTAGTAGATTCTGACTAAAAAGCTTACATCTTTAACAGCAGTGTGTTTCCCTTAGCTCTGCAGCAGGCAGAATTGCCATTGGCAAAATATGTCTAGACTGAGGGTCAGGTGCTGTTGGCCCATTTCACTACACAACATACATTGCTGAGCCACAGCTCATGTGTTAGCCCCTTGAAACCAGTGTGATAAGCCCTTAAATTTTTTTTTGAGAGCCAGTCTTGCCTCCTTGAGTCCTAGCAAAGTAAAAGGGTGAGCAAGATATTTTTCAGTCTTTCCACCTGTATTTTATAATTAAACTCTTCAGCTTGAGCTGAGTTGAGCCTGTTTTCCCTTATCTTCCCATGCAATTGAATATAGCGCTAACCAAACATAAATCTACTATGAAGTTTTTTTTCTAAACAAACTCTGCCAATGGCTTCTTACCCAGACAAGGCAGCAGTCCTGCTATCCCTGCCCTGGTCTACTGATAACTCCAGATTAAACCATTCTGAAGAACAGGGTTTCTTCTAGGATACTTCAAGCAAATTTGAAATGAGGCCACGACATCCTTTTCAGTTGCTTGAGCCTTCAGTTGAAATCAGAGATGAATAACAGCTCCAGACTTCTGCACAGCCTAGTCTATCTTTGTTTCCACTTTTAAATATGTCCATGAAATTAATTCTGGCTCAAATAAGAAGTTCCTGCCTTTCTAGTTGCTAGATACTGTGAGAGGATTTTTTAATAATTTCACTATAAAAAGACCTTGGTTTTTTGCCTTCTATGAGCATCTTTTATTTCTCACCATTTAAAATAAAATATTGGGCTAGACAGAGTGACAGTGGAACCCCATATATCCTGCTTATTTTCTTCTGTTCCCTTATGGCTTATTCAGGAGCTAGTCCTGCCTCCAGTGAAACCATCATCAAAACTCAGTTTGACTTCTGGGAAATGGGAATACACTTTTAAGTGGCTATTAATTCCAATGCTTCACATGCAAGATCATTTCCAGGGCATCAGGACTACCTTGTAACAACTACTTCCCGCTTATTCATATAGTAAAAATAAATAAGTAAATCCTTGTTCAATAACATTGGTGTGATTATGAAACATTTCCTGTGACAATAATAATAAATTAATGGGTTTGGAATTTGTACTTTTCACTTCAATTTTTTCATTCTTAGAAAGGGTGCCAATGAAAGCGTATATGTTTCTTCACGAGTGGAGAGTACCAGACCTTCCTTTTTTGGCATTTACATGTAAACAGATGTTTTCTTTTTGCCCAGAGTAGTTTTAGTTATCTAACTGATTTTGGGTTGGTTTGGGTTCCCCCCCCCCCCCCCCCCCCCCCCCCTTTTTTTTTTTTCTTTTGTCTTTGTA
>VYXH01010766.1:0-12930 GCA_013397275.1 Burhinus bistriatus
CATATGACACCAAGCTGAGTGGTCTGATTGACACACCTGAGGGATGTGATGCCATCCAGAGGGACCTGGACAAGCTTGAGAAGTGGGTCCATGTGAATCTCATGAGGTTCCACAAGGCCAAGAGCGGGGTCCTGCACCTGGGTCAGGGCAATCCTTGTTATCAATACAGGCTGGGGGATGAAGGGCTTGAGAGCAGCCCTGCTGAGAAGGATTTGGGGGTACAGGTGGATGAAAAGCTGGACATGAGATGACAGTGTGCACTTGCAGCCCAGAAAGGCCAACCATATCCTGGTTGCATGAAAAGAAGTGTGGTCAGCAGATCGAGGGAGGTGATTTCTGCCCCTCTACTCTGCTCTGGTGAGACCCCACCTGGAGTACTGCATCCAGCTCTGGAGCCTTCAGCACAGGAAAGGCATAGAGCTGTTGAAGCAGGTCCAGAGGAGGGCCTCAAAGATGATCAGAGGGATGGAAGACCTCTCCTGTGAGGCCAGGCTAAGAGTTCTGGTTGTTCAGCCTGGAGAAGAGAAGGCTCTGGGGAGACCTTATTGGGGCCTTTTGGTACTTAAAGGGGGCCTACAGGAAAGATGGGGACAAACTTTTTAGCAGGGCCTGTTGTGATATGACAAGGGGTCATGGTTTTAAACTAAAAGAAGTTGCATTTAGACTAGATATAAGGAAAAATATCTTTACTCTGAGGGTGGTGAAACACTGGCACAGGTTTCCCAGAGAGGTAGGTGCACCATCCCTGGAAACATTCAAGGTCAGGTTGGTCGGGGCTCTGAGCAACTTGATCTGGTTGAACGTGTCCCTGCTCATTGCAGGGGGGTTGGACTAGATTAAAGGTCCCTTCCAACCCAAACTATTCTATGATTCTGTGATTCTGTGGTTTGAAATTTTTGTACATATAAGAAAAATCTCCGTGACCTCTTTCAGTCCTCTTGTGTGCATTCATTCTATGAAATTTTCCACTGGTTTCACACCAGTTGCATTTCTTCAGAGCCACTTCATGTTTAGATAATGGCATACTCTTAATGCTAGCCCGTGTGTGATTTACTTTGTGTATCTTTGGAAAAATGCAACAGCTAGTGATGAGTGGTACCGTAAAACCCTCCTTCTCTAACAAATAAGATAAATTATTCTAGAGAAACCATTTGTAAAAATTATGTGTCATTGTAGAAACAAAATCTGACTATTATATGCAAAGTTTTTAGATTTGTTTAAGTAAAGTACAAAATTGAATTTTGTGATTCTTTCATGTTTTTTTTCTTCAGGAAATTCAGTTTAAGTTTTGACACTTTCCCCCAGTTTTTAGCATTAAATAAAATCCTGATACTGGTTTATATCATATTGCAATGTTTTATTTTCAAGTCTTCACCTTTTTTTGATTAAAATAATGTACGTGGTATGGCTACAGTTACCGTATTTGACCTTCCAAATGACTGTGCTCTTTCCAAAAATGAGTCCAGTTGGCAAGAACAGTATGGCTTCAAATCAAGACCCATGTTTTACTTCAGTCTGCTTAGCTCTGTGAGGAGCTGGAAAAGCTGGGGCCAGGCTGAGGCCAAGCTGGTAAGCTCCTGTCGGTATGGACGCTCCTAATGTTAGTGTATCACTCTGATGTCAGATAGGTTTGAGGTGCCCAGGGGCAGCGGGGCTACCAAAAAATCAAGGCAGAAGTCAGAATATGGCAAATATTTTCCTCATTTGGTATTTTTAACACACCCTAAGAAAAAAAAAAAAAAAAAGATGCACAGAAGGCAGTATGAACTTGCACTGTTCTATAAAAATCTCTGACAGGATGTTGCATCTTTCTTTCAGTTCATATGAGTGCACAAAACAGCTTTTATTGAAGTGCTAGGAGGCCTTTACCATATCTCCTCTGCTCCACCCAGCAAAGCTTGCTGCAAAGAAACTGATGTGCAGAACTCTTCACCAAGAGCTGCTATCAGAGTTGTCAGAAAGAAACCTGCTCTTTACTTTCTTCTGTGCTATATCTGGAACAAAATGTTACCTAAGAAAGGTATATGTTCCAGTATACTAGGCAATCTTTTGCAAGAAGAAGCATCTGTCTGCCACAATCATGTCCCACAGCCCACGGACCAAACCTGGGAATCTTGGTAGTCAGTAGGAATTAGTGATAAGAAGAAAATCTGGGACATAATGGTTGAACTCAATGATTTTAAAGGTCTTTTCCAACCCAAAAGATTCTGTGATTCAGTAACACTTGCCAACACTGAAAAATATCCAGACAAAAGAGTGGAGAGATGCTCAGTTTTTACATAGCCTTCTGCAGAGAATCTTCTCAATGTTACCTTGCCAGAAATATGATTTCTGAGAGTCAAAGATTATGGTTTCTCAGAGTCAGAGCTGTGCAAGTTCAGAGAAACTAATCTCTTTCATGGCCACAGGAAAGCCTGTTATCCGCAACAAGGTGTCTGATTTGAATATTGGTTAACTATTCTGTGGTGGGAAACTCTTCTATGGTAATCCAGTCTGAGGTGGACAAACAAGCAAAAATAGGAATCATATATGTATGTAATCTACTCTCCTGCAAAGAGGCAAAGTCTTGAAAGAACAAATGCATCTTGGTGTTTCTTTGAAGCACACTTTGTTGAGAATGCAACTCACCGGATTAGCTAATATTTCACTATTATGGAACATAACAATCTCTTATCAATAGCAGTTGTGTCAGTTTACATCATATTAGCGTGCAGAACTGCACAGGCTGTGATGCCATCGGATCACCCAAAGGAATTAGAAAGAGGCATTGACACTAAGGAAATACATTGTCAAACTGGTGTAAATCCAGTAGGAGGGAGATGGTTAGGAGCCTGGAGAAGGTGACGTATGATGAGAGGCTGAAGGAGCTGAGTTAGTTCACCCTGAAGAAAAAAGACGCAGGAGGCATCTATTCACTTATCGTTTGGCTATCTAATGGCTGGTAATAGAGAAGGCAAAGCCAGACTCCTCTCAGAGGTGTCTGTGAACATAAAAGAGGCTCCTGACACAAGTTGTAGCAAGGGAAACTCTGACTAGAGAGAAGGGAATATTCTTAATGGTGGTGGTGGTTTTTGAGGGCTGAGCAGGGGTCCCTTCCAACTGAAACTCTTCTAGGATATATGCTTTTTCTTATGTAAATAGAATAAGTCCCTTGTGTTTCTGTTTTAGTGCTAGAAAGGCGCTCGGTACACTGCTTCTTGGTACAAAGCAGTATATCTGCTGCTTAAACTTCCACTTGATAAACCATTAATACTTCATTTTCATTCCTTCTTCTTTCTTTCATATCAGAATTACCAAATCACCCCTCAGTACATGTTCCCTGTCAATCAAAACTGCTGCTGCTGCTTTGAGATGGATTAGAAACATCTGTAAGACTACCTGTAAGGTCTCCATTGCTCTGGCTTTCAAGCTCTGTGGTACTGAGCAGGGTCATTTAGCACCTTAAAGGCCTGTTTGGTGGTAATCTTTCATGATCTTCCTTCTCTTACTCCTTGACTGTATGTTTTTATTGTCTAAAATACAATTAGGAGGTTGCTTGCCAACAGAGAAGGGTGTTTGGGGCAGGTTAGTGAGTGAGGGAATGATGAGGGTGTGGAAAGGCTGACATAAGTGACACAGAAAAAGGAAGCATGAGGCAGCTTGGGAGAAAGATGCAGAGAAGCATGAGCAAGACCTATGCCAGAAATGCACAAACCTGTTAAAACAGTAAGAGCTGAAGGTGGACACAACTTCTATCATAAGAACTGGAAGGATCCTTGAAGCCTGTTTGGCTTGTGGAAGATGGAGGGACCAAGTATGTGGTGGTTAGGAAAAGGAGTTAGGAAAGTTGGAAGCTAAGGAAGACATATTCCTTCTAAGCCATAACACTAAAAAGATGGTTTTTCAACACCACTTTCTTTCACATGAGTCTCATATTACACTAGTGTGAGATGAGGTTCCTCAGCTCTCAGGTCCATAAGAATGGCTCAGGTTTTTTTGTATTCTACAGTAGAAATTCACTTTTCTGCCTCTGTTACAAAATCCCCCCATAAACCTAGCTATGACCATGTGGCTATGGAGGTCATGCAGGCTGTTAGATCTTCCCTGCAAACCTAGGTGACAAGGATGCCTTGCACTACAGCCATGCCTCAGTTTTATTTGCCGTGAGCCAGTGTGTGACCTGTTGCTTTTCCAGGGCCAGTGCAGGCACAAGCAGGGAAGCATCACAGGCAGCCAAGCTGTGCTGGGGAGCAGCTGCTGGTGGGGAGGGAGAGGCAGGGTGCCCTGGCCACCAGCAGTGGTTGCACTCTCCCATTCCCCTGCAGGGAACTGAACTCTCCAGGGCTTTTCTTTCTTCTGTCTCTGTCTCTTCTCTTTCCTCTTCCCCCTCCTGTTGCCTTCCTGTCTCCTCGTTCCCCTTCCCGCAGCACAGTAGTCCATGCCCCTCATACACAGAGAGGAGATTTACCTTGATTGCACAAAGAGAAATTTAGAACCGACTCTGCTCTCACTTTTCCCAGCTGGATTTTATTCCTTATGATAGTTGTAACTTAGCCAAAATTGTTGACTGTCTTTTCTTAATTTTATTAATTTGAACTGGCAACCTACAACTTAACGATGCCAGCCTCACACGGGGGCAGGAGAAATGTTTCAGACAAGTGATTATGTTGGCCGAAATCAGGCGTCTTTGAGCTGAGTCTATGTTAAATTTGGCCATTAGTTTTACAACAGCCCACAAACAAAAGCAATAAAAATGTTTGCTCAGTAGCAGCCCTGAGAGCTGAAGAATAGTTTTGCACAAATGTCCAGGTATTTGTCTGTCTTCATAAATATTTCCCACACCAGACAGATCTTTGTGCCCTGGCACGAGCAGCAGCGCCAGAGCTAGAAGTCATTCAGGTCACAGACCACTGGCCCCAGAGAGTTTCTCCTCTGCCTCCATGGTGGTGGTTACTTGGAATCGTGGTCTTTACATTCCCACCTTTCCAGCTGAGGCCAGAGCCCCCCAGGCTCCAACATCCTGCCTGGGGAATCCCTGACAAACGCAAGAAACACCCTTCACCTGATTGTTTTTCTTCTGTTTGAGCAAACCATTTATATCAGGTTAAAAGAGAATGTTACAGGGCCTATTTTAAAAGAATAAATCCTGTCTTGGGAAAAACATCGAACAGCATCCTAACATATTGTATTTGAAGAAAATGCAATAATTTGCATTAGCCAACTGAAGCCCAGTATTATACAGAGCCAAAAAGGAACCAAAAATATTCCCTACAGGTTTATGATTTATTTTTACTGCATTCAGCAGCTAATTCTAATTACTTTTATTAGGCATACAAAATCCAGACCTGTGTACTTCACAGGGAAGAAGAGGCAAAACAGTGAAATCCATGATGACGTGTCTTTCAGCTTCCTTTCAAGCCTCTGGTGTTAAGATCTCATGTGCAGGGAAGGCAGAGGAAGCCATTTGCAGAGCATGACAAGGTTGCTACTTCTTCGGTAGAACCAATGCTACGCATTCTTGAGTGCCATCTACTGGCATTTTATTAACCATTTACATACGCACACAGAAAGCTTTCCTGTAACCTCTGGGGCTGATCAGACAGAAACAGAGTATCAGACTTTGTACTCTCGTGTATATCCCAATATGATGGCTCCTGCGCTTCAAAATCAAGTGCAAGAAACTGGATCCTGAAATGCCTTCCCAATGTAGAAAGACAGAGTAAAAAATAACAATTTAAAACATAAAACAAGAAATTATATATATCTTAATTTTATTCTTAAGTGCAAACCCATTATCAGGAAATTAAATGTACATATGCATTTGCCTCCTGTCACTAGAAAAAATAAATTTTCTTTAAACTAAAATGGAGTGGGTTTGGTTTTTTAAACAAAATAGCAAATTTATTTTGGTTCTATGTGCAATATTTTAGTTTGCCCTCATTTCTGAGTCACTCAGTAATTTTTGCCTTTTCAAAAGGAAAATTTGATAAATTTTAAAATTCGCTGCCATTTTAAAATGAAAAATTAATATAGTATCAAATAATATTAAATTTAATATTTTTTGCCTTTGCAAAAGTAAACATTTAAAGTTTATCTAATTTACATGAAACACCGTGAAATTTTCCAAAATCTAACCTTTTTTGTTTTTTCTTGGTAGATAGAAGGCATGTGATGTTCATTTGAGATTTTTTTGCCCAGATGTAGATCCTTTCCTCTATTTAGGTTTGTCTCAAGGAAAAAAAAAATACAATTTAGCATAACTTTTTGGTTTTAAGATAAAATTTAGGCATTCTTTTCCAAACTGAACAGATAAAGTTAATTGAATATAATGAGAGCTTGAATCTTTGCTGCACGTTAGCTTTAACATGATTGCTCTAACAGGTGATAAAAACTGTAATTGGGAAAATTTTTCAGCTCTAAGAATCCAATTTTTCACATCTGTGCTCCCATCTTACCACCACTGCTGGGGAGATGAAGCTACATTTTATTACAAGGCTAGACCTGTCAGAATAACACTCATTTAGTTTGCAAAGTATTTTCAGACAAAAACTCCCAGCCAAATTTTAGTTACCTCCATTGCGTTATGCCACTAGACTCATCACTTCAGAGGCCAGAGATGGTGCCTGAAAGTGTAATGTTGTAAATAGAGTGCAAAGTGGTTTTATAGCAGTCTCTGGTCCTAGCCTATGGTGAAAATGGGTATGTTGAACTGAAGCTGAAATGGACGCTTTCTAGCATTTCTAAACTGATTGAGTGGGTTGGTGCGAGAAGGGAACAGAAGGTTTATTTTAAGCTTTTTCCCCTCTGTTTTCCTGCTACCGCTGTCTAACAATGAATCTCCATGATATATAAAGCCTTCAGGTTCATAGGGGCGTAACAAGACCCGGTTCTTACTGTTACGGTGCCACAGGAGAGAATGAAATACATTAAAAAATGTATCTCTGTTTCCTTACTGGGGTGATAGAAACAGACGTCTTAAAAGTATGTGAAAAAGGTGTAATATCACAAGCTTTTGAAATTAAAGTCATCCACAATATAATCAATAGCAAACCTCCCCTTGTTGCTCTACTAATAAGTCTTTTTTGGCAAGTCTGTAGCTGGTAACCCAAAGAGGGGATTAAAACAGCAGAAGTTACATACTCCGTTTTTCTCAAGGCTTATTTCCTCCAAGCCTCTCTGCTCTCCAGTCACCTTGTAGGACTTGCAGCTTCACCTGTCAGGCCTATGCAAACAAGTCCTGATAACAAGAAAACTCTCCACCATCCCTTTTTTATGAAGGAAATGGTTTTCCTTATCTGCTGCTTAATCCCAAGCCCTGGCAAAGCAAGGCAGAACTCTCTCCAGCCTTCCAAATTCCAGTGGTTTGCCCAACATATTGTTTTCTTGGATTCTTTGAAGTTGTTTGTCCCAAGATGTAATTTCATTTGTCATTGTTTAATTTTATGATGATTCCTCTTGACAATCTTTTTTGATGCCATTCCATAAAGTTTCCCATCATTAGGAATTTCATAAAAGAACCATTTTGTTTAGAACATTTATTTGAGATGAAAATAACATTTTAGTTACTCCTAATCTGCTCTACAGCTGACAAGTTCTGTCCCTGGGCAATTTTCTTCTCCGCGATAGTTTCTTACTTGTGCTTTCTTATACAAATTTTGAGATTCATGTGTTTTACAGCTATCCCCATGATGCTCATTTTGGCTTTGCTTCTTATAAACTGTCATGCATTTCAGCTTTCCTGCTGTTAAATCTTGTTGTTTGGCAGTCTTACACTGAAAACAGTTAAGCCGTTTTGCATCAGCAGCATTTTTCTGCAATAGCTTTAAATATATATCCATGTTCAGTGAGTGTTTAACGAATTTTTGTCTTTCTAAGCATCGCAATCCTGTTTTAATAATAAGTTGTATTTTGCTGATTGAGGAGGATTTGGTCTGTAGCAGTACACCTTGAGGGAAGCAGACATCTAGTAACTGACATTTCAGGCAGCACTCTTCAAAGGCAGCTATGTTATCCTTTTAAGACAGTAGTTGAGAGTTTGCATGGCTCAGGTAGCTCTTCTTTCATCACAGTTGTTGTTCTGTCCTTGAAACTGCTCAGTTATGGTTCCTATGACCTTACGAGTTAGCTTTGCTGTTAGTACAAATGGGAAGAAGACCCAAGCATTGAATCCCCACTTGAGAACCAGCTCTTGATGTCCTGCACCTCTGCTCACCAACACGTTGATTGCACAGTGATTAATCTTGAAGGCTGATTAAGCCAGTGAACGCTGCAATTCAACACATTTGCTGCCTTAACATACTAACTTGGGAAGAAAAGCCAATGTGCCACATGTCAGGCTGGCTTATCCTCCTGATCAAATCCATGGTAAGGCTTGTCATCTCTCCTTTTTTGTATTCAGCTTCATAAGCACTCAATGAAGCCTCTGCAGTGGCAGTCATACAGCAATTTATAGTGTTTGTAGCCAAGGCCCAACCAATTTCTTTCCTACCAAGTGAGACTGGTCTTATCAGTAACATAAATAATATTAAGAAATCAATTCTAGGAGAAAGTATCATTCCTTCTGCAGCTCAGAAGTAACCTATATTTCTCTGTAATGGTGCCAGTATTCCACCACCAACAAAACCTGCAGGTGTCCATGATTTATTTGGACAAAAGACTTAATTTAATCAGGAATATTCTTAACTTGCTTCTCAGGACCCACAGAGATGTCAACAAAAAACAGAAGCTTCTGAAACGCTCTGAAATGCCCAGGTAACCTCACAAATGTAAGATGGCAATGTTCGTGTTGGAGGTTTTTGCTAATTTCTTGAGTTTTTCCTTTTTCTATTAAGCCAGTAGGCACAGCAAAGAAGCTTGGGGTCAGATATGTTTCAGTCTGTTTGCTGTGCTTACCAAGTGGCTTAATTTCCTCCTACCGAATTTGCAACTTCAGGACAACCAATCTTTTAACATCTTGGAACGTTAAATATTGCTGTTCATTTTCAGTTCCATTTCTTTGTGTGACTCAAGTCTTTTCTTGAAATGTAGCTGATTTCCTGTGGCTTTTATTGTGGCATAAGGCACCGCCAGATTGTAGAGGGCGCTACAGGGTGGTCATCGCAAGGCAACCTTCCAGCTGGAGAGAGACAATGATCTGGAGAGGTGGCTGATGTCTTTATTGCTTAGCTAAATATTCACCTGCCCTCAGCAGTTGGCAGGCTACAACCGACTGTGGGAGTTGTAAGAGTAAAGCAAATAATTTACCCTTAAAACCAATAAACAGCCAATTAGAGAAATTTTTCACTACCCTAGTTATGGAATTTAGAAACCTCGTTTCACCTAAATAGGACATTACTCTCAGGAAAAGCAGTGAGAAGTGCCAGCAACATCGAAGTGTAAGACTGTACTTTAACATAAGACATATACATTTCTGCCCTGTGCCATTTCTCCCCAACAAACAGTAAAACAGAAACATCAAACATTAGTAACTTGTAGAGAATTAAATGCGGTCAATCAATAGAGTATAAAAACTGCAGCAACAACAACAACAAAAAAAGCTAATAATTTTAAATAATGGATAGATTCAAATAAAGCCTAATCTGCTTATAGATATTCTGTGAGAAGAATATGTCTAGACTGTCCATGTTAATTATTCATTGCAAATTACATGTCTGCTCTTAGATCCCTATGAAAAAGTATTACAGTATGGTCTATGAGTAACCTAAGCATTCAATGAAATTTTAGATGCTGTAGGGTACCCTACCTCCAGCTACTGGTGTAGAAGCACACAGGTCACTTGTAGCTGCCATATCTGCCAGCCCCATATGGATGTCTCAGACACCCTGGAGAACATCAAGGGACATTAGACACCTTTGTTTAGACCGCTGAAAAAAAAATGTCAGGTATCACATTTGGCCTCTAGTCATCTACCCTGTAGGACATCAGTAGCCCTAAATCTTGTGCTGCATGTGCCATACCAGTGTCCGGGAGAGTTCTATGGTGTCACAGATACTACAAGGCACTTCGATGGAGCATCCTAGGCCCCTCACCAGCTCAGAGGAACACAAGGAAGAATTCAGCTGGTCAGCCAGGCTCTTAGAGGAAGACAAACCATGCTCTGAGCTCCAGACATTAACTTGGATGTTTTAATTTTTTTTTTCACATTGACTGTAGATTTTTCTGCTGTTCCCATGTTACAAGAGAACATAGCATACAGCAACAATAGACAGAAGTGGGCTATGAACTTAAAAAGTCATTATAAATTATCCAAACCTTTACATTTGAA
Organism: Burhinus bistriatus; assembly: GCA_013397275.1. NCBI lineage: Eukaryota > Metazoa > Chordata > Aves > Charadriiformes > Burhinidae > Burhinus > Burhinus bistriatus. The sequence goes on from VYXH01010766.1 coordinate 10,244, forward strand.
AATATGATTTTTTAGTGTTATTTCAACCTAAATATTATGCCATCACATTAGTCCTACCAATCTGGTGCTATTTTTTTTTTTTTACTACAGGCTCAAAAGCCCGTTTCAAAGATGTTATTTTTATAAAGATCAAGTCACAAAGCAGATGTCAGAATGGATAGTGGGAATGGCATAGGAGTGCAGCGACTACCATGTAAAAGTCCATACTTTATCAAAGCAATACCTGGATATGACAGATGATGAATTACTCTTTTCACGTTGTAAATGTCGTCACTACTGCTTATTTTTAGAGTAAACAACTGCTAATTTTTAGAGCAAACGCTATCCTTTCTGCTTGATGGTATTCAAGATGGCCCAGACCTAGTGTTGCTCTGCAATTTCTATTTCCGAATTAACAGTAAATAAGTTCGAAGCAGGGAGTATGAATGTCACTGTTATTTCACAACTGATTGTCTTCTTGTGTTGTTCTTTGATTACCCAAAATAATGCCTGTGTGATCATAGAACACGCCACTTGTTTATAATGTTGCTACAGTTACCACATTCAGAGCTTAAATAAACAACTTAGAAACTATATGTACTACAGTAGTGCAAGGAGCTAAAATTAACAATTTGGACAAGCTGGACAATAGATGTTCAACTGCAATAGCAAGACAGGGATATTAACAGTACACTTTGTAACAGGTAGCTGATTTCAGAATGTTGCAGAATGTTACCTTCAATTTTTGTTAGAATTTTTTTCAGTGTTCAGAAGTTACCGTTATTTATACTTTGAAAAATAGGCTTCTTTAATGCTTCTAGAAATTTGGAGATGCTTGTTAAATATTGTGTGTATGGAAAACTTCTTTACAAATATTCACAAATATTGGAAGTTTAAGAACGTATCAGAAATCAACTGTTAACAAACTTCACTAAACTTAAGGTTCAGTATATCAGCCGTATACACTTGACTCGATGTATACATGGCCAAATACCCAGAGGTGCCTCAGAAAAAGAAGTAATCTTTTTCATTCTATTTATCAAAGACAGCAGCTCTAAGATAGGAACACTATCTGGATTGCTGTTGTGAATGAGTGACAGTGAAAGGATGTCAAGTTGATGGGAGGACTTTAAAATGTTTTTTACATGTAAAGATGGTCAGATTCCTGCTACAGTTGCCTACCTAACTAGAATAGAATTCCTCATGACACAAATTTCATGGTGCATAATAAATTAACTATATGCAAGACTATTTCCAAATATTATACTGTTCATATCTGGTATAACATACCTTGTTAAAAATCCATTAATACAACCACAGTAGAGTTTGAGAGACTCAGCAGATTCAAATAATGTAGCAAGAATATGAGTTCTATATTTGATTCATTGCCACATTACAGTAAAATTACCATTACCACCTAAGGGCAAAATCTTTTTTATAATAAAATATTGAAACTTACTTTTTATTTTGAGTATTTGAACAGATGAGCTCGTATTGTAAATTGAGCATTGGTTTGTTTGGTTGGGGTTTTTTTTCAGTATTTTGATGATGTTTTTATCCCCAAAGTATTTCTATTTCTCAAGTTTCAAATAATTATTCTGGAGCTATGATAATAAGTATCAGTATTTGTAATTAGTGTCACTTAATTTAGTGATTAGTGCCATATCATGTGGCAGCACAAAGATACTGTTTTAATATCTCCTTAAAACTATCATAATTTCTATCACATTACATACTTGCCTGCTGTTCAAATAATGGACTGTCTTTCCTCCTTTGCCTTCACTACCCAGAGGGTAGCTCCACCAGCTCTAGTGGAGTTTTAGGTTAAGTTTCTTTGTATGCAGTCCTTGTTTACACCATAAGAAGGTGAAGAAATCTGAAGAGGAATTTGTAAATGCATCTTTATTGGCATGGGAGAGCAATTCAATGGTCCTTGCACTCTTAGATCACCCAGTTACCGTTGAACCCTTCAGCTGTGCATGTCAGCAGTTAATACTCAAAATAGAACACAGCCAGCTGTGTAAAATGTTGGCACAAAACCAAGTGGGTATAAACTAGCCACGAATAAATGTGTGGATGTTACAGGAAGATTTCAAACACACAGATCAACATGGAATTGCCACCCACCAGACTGTAACGTGGGATTTGTTTTAACAGAGGGCTGGACTCAGGAGATCATTTCAGACTTCTAATACTTTGAGACCATCAAACTGAATTCTGTCTTTCTTCTGCTCACCTTAAAACTTAGAATGGACAAATACATACTTCAAGGGTGTATTGCAATACAGCAATGGGCTGGAAAGTTTCAGCACCCTTGTGAAATGTGGAGAAAGCAACCACCCTCCACTTTCTAGATGGGTTTGCCAAAGCTTTTCCTCAGAGACAGCAGCCTGATTTTGGTAAGTTTTCAGGTTTCACCGTTATTCACATGAAGTGTCCAGACACCTGCCACTTATACCAAATATGTTACCATTTAACCTACAGCTATACTAAAGAGCTAGCAAACTCAGAAGGACTTCTTGGAAATGCAAAAAAAATAGGCCTTCAAACTAAAGATTTGGTGCACTTTATAGCTCTGTGCACCCAGTGGCTTCACTTCTGGAGTATTACTGAGCCACAGATAATGAGCCACATACCAAATGCCTGTAAACTCTCTCTCTTTTTTTTTTTTTTTTTTTTAGCACGGGTTTAAATAGGGAAAAAAAAAT
>VYXH01010766.1:12938-61838 GCA_013397275.1 Burhinus bistriatus
ATCTGTAAACACTCTCTCTTTTTTTTTTTTTTTTTTTTTTTTAGCACAGGATTAAATAAGGGAAAAAAAATGTAGCCATTCCAAGAACAAATACAGTTTACAGAAGCCCCTAGAGCTTTGTGCAGGGGTTAATTTCTCTTTTAAAAGGAGGAAAATATATTTCCAGCAGTATCATATCAGGACAGAATTAGCAATAGTAGTATCATATTAAAGGCAGTGTTTTCAAGGCTTTTGAAAATTGCTAGTTTTTTGCCATGTATTTCTATCTTCTTTAATTAGGCAGATAAAAAAACAGACTAAAGGAGAGCTTGAGCAAGAACTGAACTTTTACAAAGGCAATGAATTTCATTTTGCTACAAGAATTTTCATTTGATTGTTCATTTTAGGGTTTTTTTGCTTGGGTCAGAAATCTGCTCAGCTAAATCCTAGCCTTAGCTTACCAAAACTTATCTCAGTGCATCCTCTCTTAATATTTAAATATTTACTCGTTCAAGTTGCTGTACTGAAATGTCTCTTCTAATGGAGTCTTGCAGTTCTAGGCATCAATCAGCCACTCAGCTCCCACTATCATGCAGGCAGAGCTGTGCTCACGGGTGACTGAAGCACCGCCAGTCAGCAGCTGCTCTCAAATGAATACAAGAAAAAAAATCAAGCAACGACAGCAGGACGAGGCAGTATCTGGAAAAAGTGATAACTTCCAAACTTCACTCACCCAACACATTAAATTGCTAGCATGGTACTCAGTGCATTTTTTTACTCAACTTGACTACTGCACGGCCCTTTACTTTGATCATAAATTCTTCAGTATGTGTTTGCAGGATAAAAATACTGTCCTTCGACAAAGATTACTTTTTGAGAATGGTTAATACCTCAGGAATCAGAATACTTAAGGGTCAATGTACTAATTAATGAGAACCCAGACCTGGCACCAGAAAAAGCTGGTTAGCATGCCTGTGGAGCAGACAAGCAGTACACTGCCTCCTGGACTCCCAAGTGTCAGGTTCAGGGACCTGGCCAGAGTGCCACAAAACTCCCTTCCAGATCATGAACCCATTTGCTTTGCACAAAAGGGCTGTGTTCAGGCATCATTTTGAATTAAAATCGGAATACAACCATGACAAATGTTTGGACCTTTGCTGGCAAAATGCATCCATGCTTCATAGTGCAAGTTGAACTTTAAGACACACAAGTTACACAAGAGTTGGACTGCATCTTTAATATGCAATATTTTCAATTTGGAGTTACGTAGCCAGAAATAAACAGGTCAAACAAGTTATAAATTGTCGATTACATGGATTTCAGGAGGTTTGGGAAAGATGGATATGGTTGTATAGTACAAAAAAAGCTTCTGATAGTGTAATTCTTCATCAAAGAAAGAACAGCTTTGAATCCGGCCTGATTCAATGCAAAAATGCAATGAGAATTTGGGGAGTACAGCAAGAGCCAAGGCTCACTGGGAATAAAACATCAATCATAAAGTCAGCACATATTGGATATTTTAGGAAAGATGAATGTGTCCCTCTATTATGAGAATAAGGTATGAACAAAGTAGTGGTGAAGAACAGTGGCTGTTAGAAAGAGATGATAGATGAGTCCATAGGCATCATCAGGAAATAGCAAAAAATTACCAAAAAAATTTAAGAAGCAACCAAGTAAACCTGGCTCGAGTTAAGTATCAGTTAACTCAGCTTAAGTATACCTAAAAGTAACAAATAGGCATTCCTCATTAAAAGGGTGATGAATCTAATAACTTTCTCAAGGAGCCAGTACGTCTTCCGCAGTATCCAACAACTGCCTGCCTGGGTTAAGTGGACAGCTGGTGCTGCAGTGATCGAGGGAAACAGAAGTGTTTTCCAGTGTTTTCTCGTGACCTCAAAAACTTCTAGTATCCAATAAGGTCTTGAAGTACACACCTGAAACTCCAGGTTGAAACTCTCCAGTGTCACACCTTCCCAAAAGAATTCAGTAATAAACTGTTTACAAAGAGCTATTTTTTAAATTTTGCTGTGTTTATCTTTATTTTTCAGATGCCTTTCAGTTTTTAGAATTCTTCTTTAAAAAAACAGCCTTGAAATAAATCTGTCATGGCTGAATTCAGAAACCACCAATTAAATAAATAAACTCATTTGTACGCTTCCCAGTCTGGCAGTGAGACTATTTTCCTTAATGGACTTCTCAATGCTTATATATTCCACTTGTGTTTTCTTTGGAGACGAACTCCTACAGTGTTTTTTTTTCTTTCCATATGCAATTATCATAAGGAGTCGGACTGGATCTAAGTCTGAATCATTTACAGAATCAGTATAAATTCTTTTACTGGTTTCAGCTGAAATACAAGACCTGATGGATGACTTTCTGTTCTTTTCCTTTGGCAACATCTGGAAGAAAATTGTCTGAAAGTATTGGCTATGGACTTTTGCCATAGTTAACATGAAAGAAAATTAAAAAATTATGACACAATTATGTAAAAACAATAAAACTATAAAAACTTTATTGCCTGTAGCCTTGAATATAAAATGATATGCAAACACTGAGTCTGGCTCACTGTGTAACAGTGAGAACTTAAGGTATTCTGTAGATGTATTTACATAAGTATTTAATGTCTAATTGGTGCATTTTTAAGCAAATTGATTTACAGTACACAGCAGTCTTCGAGAGCAAAAGCTGTTTTCCTTTTGGGAGATAATTAATTCAAAAGATGTATCATAGGTGCCTAATTGAGTCTAGATTCTAATTTAGTCCCTCTGAAATAAAGCCACTGAAACATTTTTTAAGTGGATATATGCAGTAACCACATTTTTCACATTACAGGTCTGCTCCTATTGTCCTGAACTAATGGCTAACGTAGCCATAGCCAAAGTAGGCGTCATTTATTTTAGTAGCTTAAAAAGGAAATTTTGGCTTTCACCAGATGAAAAGCAAATTATTTCTAAGGTTAGTTTTAGGTTTTTTTAATTTGGCAGTTGTTAAAGTGCCCACACATATGTCACACTCCTCTCTTTCTGGATTGATAAATTTCAGTTATTCATTATAGAGATGTGCTCTAGTGTAGCCTGGCAGCTAGACAATGGAGGAAACGCCTTGGGCAGCAGCGGATGCAGCCTGCAGATTACTGTCTGCTGGTGGGGCTGGTTCTGTTTGCAGGGAATAGATTTCTATGACCTTGGGAACTCTCTCTTCAAGGAACAAGGAAGGGCTACTAAGGAGAGATGGGATGAATCTGAGAAAGAGGTGCAGAAGCATCTTTACTACCAGGCTTGCTCTTCTTATACTAGTTTCCATAAGGAATTTCTCTCCTTGCCTTTTCAAGGGGAGAAATAGGGGATGAGTGTCTAGCACATTGTGACAGGAGAGGTTCCTACAGTCTCCCAAGAGATCTGATCAAAAGGAGGCCCCATCTCACGTGCCAGGCATGCTGCCTGGGAAACAGACAGGGAGATAAAAAAATCATGTGCAAACATAGAAGTATGGGATAACTGGGATTATGAATATGTTGTAGGTAGCTCACAGCTGGGCCACTGCACTGGATAAGTAGAGGCTTTTTAGGAAAGACAGACTGGGAAGATGAGAGCTGGGGGGATTGCACTCTACACAAAGGAGTAGCTCACATGCACAGACCTGTTGAAAATTTACAGGTCAAGATCAGAGCAGTAGCCAACAAGGGGATGCTGTAGCTAGCATGTACTAGAGATTGCACAAATAACAAAGGGAGAAGGTGGACAAGCCTTTGACAACTAGAAGGATCTTCCTAGTTGAAATCTCTGGTTATCGTGGGGACTTTAATCACTCCACTATCTGCTGGGAGGGCAACAGAGCATAAGCCATGATTTTTTGGTGTAATTGTGAGGCAGGGTGATTGGGAAGGAAGTTCTGCTGAACTTGCTACTCATAAACAAGGAAAAAGTCATTCTCCAACCAGTGACAGTCATTGGGAGCTATGACTGTAGTCACCACAAGTTGAATTTAAGCACCTGAAGCACATAAAGAAGACAAGCAGCAAAGACACTAGATTTCAGGAGGGCAGTCTTGGCTACTTCAGGACCTTGGTAGGCAGGATCCCTTAAGAGGCTGTCCGAAAGGGTGAAGGAGGCAAGAGAGATAAATTTTCAAGGACAATCTCCTGAAGGCATAAGAGCCATCTGACCTAATGGACAAGCACACAGGTAGTCATAGCAGGAGGCCAACTTGACTCAACAGATTACTCCTGAGCTCAAATGCTGAAAGGAAGCTTATGGAAATGGGATAGGCAACCAAGGACGAATATGAAAAAATTATCTGGGCATGTATGGGATGGAGGCCCTAGGGACAAAGGACACAAAAAAGGCTTAGGTGCTAGTGTCTCCTTTGCCCCAATCCTTGCTGGCATAGTCTGCTATTAGGTTCCCCATGCCTCCATGACAAGCAGCAAAGTTTGGGAAGAGAAGTACTAACCGCAACAGAGAACAATCAAGTTGGTGACCACTTAGGTAAAATGGACACACAGAAGCCCATGGGATCAGTTGGGATTCAAGGGTGCTGAAGCAACTAATAAATGACACAGCAAAGCTGTGGTCTGTTAGTCTTAGAAAAGGTGTGATGACCCTGGGAGGTTTCCAATAACTGGGAAAAAAAGGCAAAAATCATTCCCATCTTCAAAAAAAGCAACAAGAATCTGGGAAAATACAGCCTGGTCAATCTCACCTCTGTCCCTGGAAAGACTATGCAGCATGTTTACATGTCCTCAGACACATAAATAAAGACGAAGAAGGTGAACCAGCACGTTCACTGAGGGCAATCATGATTGAGCAACCGAGAATCCCAGAATCATAGAGTAATTTAGATTGGAAAAGACCTTTAAGATCATCCAGTCCAACCACTGACCCTACTCTACCAGGTCCGCCACTAAACCATGTCTCTAAGCACCACATCTACACGACTTTTAAACACCTCTAGCGATGGCGACTCAACCACGTCCCTGGGCAGCCTGTTCCAATGTTTGATAACTCTTTCAGTGAAAAATTGTTTCCTAATGTCCAGCCTAAACCTCCCCTGGCACAACTTGAACCCGTTTCCTCTTGTCCTATCACTAGTTACTTGAGAGAAGAGACCAGTGCCCATCTCACTACAACCTCCTTTTGGGTAGTCGCAGAGAGCAAGAAGGTCTCCCCTCAACCTTCTCTTCTGCAGACTAAACAATCCTAATTCCCTCAGCCACTCCTCATAAGACATGTTCTCCAGACCCCTCACCAGCTTTGTTGCCCTTCTCTGGACACGCTCCAGCACCTCANAAATTTAACACCATTCACCACAGCTCTTTGGGCTGGCCATCCAGCCAGTTTTCAACCCTCTGAAGAGTACATCTATCTAAGCCATGGGCTACCATCTTCCCCAGCAGAATGTTGTGGGAGATTGTGTCAAAGGCCTTACTAAAGACCTGTTTGACTTCTGTGATGTCTGATTCACTGCAAGATGGGAGAGGAGTGGATTTTGTATACCTCAAAAATGGCAGGGTTTTTAGTGCAAACACTGCTACTGACAGCCAAAGTGAAGCAAAATGGCCTAAATAGGTAGTCTATAAGGTGTGCAGAAGACATAGCTGGACTGCTGCTCTCCGAGAACCATGACCAATGGCAGTCAGTTATAAGTGGCTGTCTTCAGGTGTCAGTATCTCCAGGACCAATGCTGTTCAATATCTCCATCAGCTACCCTGCACACTCACCGAATTTATACATGACATAAAACTGGGGTGGATTAGAAAATGGTTAGTATTGGTATACTTGGAGGGGAAGGCTGCCATTCATAGGGATCTTGACAGAAGCATCCTGAAGTCCAGCAAAGTCAAACAAAGCAAGTCCAGCAAGGTCCTGCACTGTTAACAAACAGCCTCAGATGCCTAGGGACAGCGTTGCAAGGGACTGATAGGGCATGAGTTGAACATGTGTCAGCGTGCCCCTTTGGTAGCGATAGCTGCCCACATATCTATGTAACAAAAGCATAACTGAGAGCTTGAGGGAGATGTTTATTTCCTTCTTCTCAGCACAGGAGAGTCCCACCTGAAATACTGTGTCCAGGTTTGGGCTCCCCTGGACAGACAAGAAGATGAGGTCAACAAGCTGGAGGGAGTCCTATAGAAGGCCAGGAGGATGGCCAAGGCTTGGAGAGCACCAAGTGCAAGGAGAAGCTGAGGGAAGAGAGTTTTTTCAGCCAGGAGAAGAGAAGTCTTTTTCTTGCTTTACACCACTATCTAGAGGGGACTGTAGAGAAGACAGACCTCTTTTCAGATAAGTGCAGAGAACTGAGAAGAGGCGATGGCTGTATGTTGCAGCAGGGGATACTCCAGTGGGCATAGCACCAGGAGAAATTGCTCTGAGCTTTTGGAAGCCCCATCCCTTGGAAACTTTCAAAATTTGACTCAACGAGGCCCTGTGCAACCTGAAGCAACTTTGAAGTTGTACCTGTACTTAATGTGGACCAGAACATTGCTCAATCCCAACATCTTCAAAATTTCTGTAACATATTATGCATCTACAGCAATCCACATGACCATTCTGAAAAAAAATCATCCTTAAAAAACCTGAACCATGCTGTAAATATTTGGGGTTTCTAAGCCTTTTTTTTTGGTCAAGTCAGAGTTTTTGTACTTCATGAAAAATTTAGAAATTATTTTCCTTGGTAGATAAGAAAATCACCATTATTGCTGCTCTCTGCTATCCTAAATATACACTCTTCTTCCTTGTATAAGGAAATGGCTTAGTAAATTGGTACTGTGCTGAAGCTGGAGACATTCTTGTTTATCAAGAGCTTTTCTGAGAACTAGATACTCTCTACCCAAACAGCTGTACCACATGAGTTTTAGCGTCTGACTTTTGCCTTGAGATATGCTTGTGTTGGCTTTAGAGAATTGTGCAATCTCTACTCGTATTGAATTTGTACCGCAGCATACGTTTCTGGGGTTGGGGGAATTTTTTGGTAAATCATTTAAATATTCTGCTTCAGAGGTCTGGGAAACATTTTTGCTTTTTATGTTCAGGCAGCCTATTGTGTACTTGAGAATTTATTCTCTGTTAGAACCAGAAGGAAGAAGAGTTGCTGCTTCCTTCACATTACTGATGCATCGAAAACTCGTGCGGTTTTAAACGCATAACTGATCACTTTTTCTACAGTCCTAGCAACTGGTCTTGTGAAACAGCCATGTGATTTTTTTCCATCTGTGTTTCATTTTATTACTGTTTGGCAATGGATATTGTGTTTGAGTAGTGGATGGAGGAAGCTCACTAACTGATCCCTGCACCAGGTGCCGATGTTGCGATTGCTCAGATTTCAACAGCAGCAATGGAGAGAAAGTATGCTGGCAGCATTGCTGGAAGGGTTCAGCCGGAGAAAGGCCTTACAATGCTTATTGTACAACGAAAACTGGGAGAAAGCTTGCAGCCTTACGTGGAAACACATGCTTTTTTCATAACAGATAGATACTACTTACCTAGAGCGAGGACGTTTCTTCTCTTTGTGGCGCTGAAAATTTATACAGTGATATACTCCTTATCCCTGTGAGCAAGCTATGCCTTTTATGTTTACAGACAGTTCTCTTTTCAATTAAACTTAAATTTTGTTATCAGAAAAATTACCCTTAATGTTCATTAATACTAAACTGAGTGGAGTAAAACAACTTGCAGACTTCCCAGGTGAGATTTTATCCATTTTATATTTCAAGCAAATAGGAAGAACCAGCGTAGTTTGCTAAATCATTCTTCTTGCTTAATCAATAACCTATGTATAAAACTTTGCAACAGAGAGAAAATTCTTTGATTATAATTCTTCAACACTGTTAATCTCCCAGCTTAAACTCCACGTATGCGCAGATGTCTCATCCCCTTGAGCACTATTTATCACAATAAAAATTAAATATAAGATTGGCTTATAACAGGCCTATAAATTGAACTGCCTAATAGATACTTTATGTCCCATTGGTTATGAACCTGTTCACAATCCTACCTATAATTACTAAAATGCATCACTTGAAATTTTTGCTGAATTTGTGTTTTTACAATATTAAGTGTTTGATGCGTATGTAGCTCTGAGAATAAGACTAACTGCATCTTAACTTGAGAGAATCTGTAATAAATAATTTCAATTTATTTCAGATAAAATCAGAATGTCTTCTGCCTCCCTAACATTTGATACAAATACCCATGGATCAGTAATATGAAAAACTGGAACTTCCACCAGTCATTTCTGCCAGTCTTATGTATTTTAAGTGTTATCTCATGTCTCCATTAGACATTTTCTCCGAAAGTAACATGAGGGTAATAGGCTTTTAAAAACCTTGGGCTGAAATGAGACGTTCTGGATGATATATTTGTACTGTCTTTTTAGCTTGGGTTTGAGCTCACCCTTGAAACTAAACTCTCTAAGTAATCCTCATTCAGACTTTAACCCTGCAGCCACTCAACTAGTGTAGCATGTGGGGAAAGGCAAATGCACCATGGGTGCTGGCTCCAACCTCAGCCCTGTCCCCACAGGCACTGCGGATGCAAGCAGCTCACGCCATGACAAATTGGAACCCACACTCACAGTCTAAAAAAAGCCATATAAAATAAACCCATTGAGACCTGTTGTTCTCAGTGTGCCTTATTGTGTGACAGTGATCCCATGCTCCTCATTATGATGATCTTTTTCTCTGTGCTTGCTAAATTGCCTGTTGTTATGTGAAATATATATCCGAATGACAAACGCCAGCCCACAGATGTCCAGGAACACTGCGTTAATACGAACATTAGCATGTGATGTCACTACTTTACAGAGGAAAACAGAACTTAAATTTGTGGGGAAGGGTCCCTAGGTGTCATTTTCCATTACTGAAACTAACCCATACATTGTAATTTTTTGTAATGAACCATGTGGATCATGGCTTTCCAGCTTTCCAAAGAAGCTATGGAGAATACAGTCTAATCTGTAAAGCTAGTTAGACTCCCCTAAGATACATGGTCCCAAGCTCCTTTTTTTGTGTGAATCCCATGGTTTTTCTATTCACCCATTTAAATACCTTTATGCCAAAATGCCATTATGAGTCCGTCTGTGAGTCACTGAAATTCAATGACATCTGGAAATTTGATTGCGGTGTGATCTAGTGGATGAAGCTCAGAGCCAGGAGCTTACAACTCCTCACTGCTCATCCGATTTTTCTGCAGATATATTGCCTATCATTAAGCAAGCTATTTAAATGCTGTGCCCTGGTTTGCCGTGCTGCACTAATGGGAGCTATAAATACCATGTAACCCCACTAATTAGAGCGCTGTGCAGTCCCACTGCTGGTCAGGCTGGTGAAAGTTTGCTGTAATACGGCTAGTAGTAAATACATATTCTTCAGCCATGCCACAGATTTTTCCAATGAAAACTACTTTTTTGATGTAAGATGAAACAAAATAAGCCATCATTTTCAAGTGCTTGTGATAAATATATTTCTTAGGATAATCACTGCCGACAACACAGAAGTTAATGTTGAAAGAACTCAATTATTTATATTAGTTAATATCCAGAATGGTAAGGTTTCTCTGTGTCTGTACTGCTGGGTATTTTGAAGTTTAGCAAGTTAATACATTCTGCAAAGCATGATTGCATATAATTTTCTATCCAGCAGCTTGCCTAATATTTTTATGCAAATAGCACAATTAGGAGTAGGCCCAGTGAACATGAACACTTCTAATTACTTCCATATTGTTGTGTGATTTAAAACTGAATCTTCTGTTTAGTATTAAAGCATTTTTCAAATTATAGCCCAGCCTGTTTAGGTGTTCTAGCGGCTTTAGTATGGCTTAAAAAGGAAACAGAAATTATAAAGGTGTCATATGCTGAATATTTGCAACCTAGTTGTAAATGTCAGGTAAGGTTCTAGTTCGGAGAGGTATCCCCCACCCTCCTCCTTAGCATTACTTTTTCAACCTTCTTCTCTAGCAAGGTCAATGTCCGGCAGATCCAAGACTGCTGCTGCTGCTCACAATCACGTCATCTTTACCCTTTGTTTTTCCATCCATCACATTGGGCGTTTTGTGTTCTTGTACTTAGCTTATTAGATTTATAGGGCAGGGACAGTCTCTTGCATTTTGCGTTCTCTAAATCCAGTGAAGTCTGATATATTGTATATTCATAAGTTACACTCACGACTTAAACGTCATTTATATGTTGCTTCTAACTGTCCATATGTCATAAATTTCCATCTTGGTTGAGTAATGCCATTAATCAGAGCATAGCAATCTAGATTAATTTACAGTTAAGGAGAGGGTTGTTAAATCATAATGTTAAAATTTCCTATTTGAATACAAAACCTCTCATGATTTTTGTGTGCAAGAGGCAAAAACATTTCTGTTTTGCAACCAGGAGGGCCTCTTAGCATTGAGCCTGGGGCATTAAAGAGCCCCAACGTACATAAGCACAGCAGGGCAGCAAGGGGGGAAGGCAGACTGCTCCGTGCCCTTGCTCCTGCTGGGAGGATGCAGAGCGATACCCGGGCGGTACCCGGGTGGGATGCCGAGCCCAGGCACGGCTGTCAGGAGCTGCACTTTCCCTCTGCACAGTGCAGGCGATGCTTCTGCTCCACAGCTTTCTGAAGGGTGCTGTGAGGGGACCCCCAGCTGATGTTTCTTTTTCCCAGAGGTCTATTTCGGAGGGGGAGGCGGATGCTAGGCCTTAAGCCTCATATGTCACTTACGGCTAATAGATTTAAACAAGAAGACAAAAATTACTTTTCTTTCCAAAAGGAAGGGTAACAATCATTTCTGGAGTGTCAGTACGCTATTACCATGTAAAATCTGTTTGCCAGCCTTCCCAAAATGTTGGTGCTCTCACTGGAGTTCCCAGCGCTTAAGGGCTGCATGACAAAAACATTGCAGAATTTGGCAACAGGCTATCAGCACATTAAGAGAAGGCCGGCTGTCCATTTAAGCCTGTTTGTGGCTCCTTAGCTGGCACTGTGCAGTCCTTACCTGCACTAGCACCCGTGCATGGACACAGGATCAGTGTCTCCAGATCCATCATTCTGGTGCCTCTCATAACCACCATCCTGAGGAGACGAGCTTCCTCCTCGCCATTTCTTTTACAAAAAGCTCGACTAGAAAGAGGATTGCAGCATAAGGCTGATGTCAAGATGTCTCAGTTAAATATGTTCTATGGTTTCTGCTGGATGCTCCATCCCCACCACAGCCTGATCTCCAACATCACCTCTTACCCCCGCCCCACCACAGTACACAGATGTGCCGCAAAGATAAACACTCTGAAATCAGCATTCATGTGAAATTCAAAGCAAACACAAACGAACTCTCTGGGGCCAAATTTGTAACTTAAACCACGTACAGTCCTGCTGAATTGATGGCATATGAGTCTCTGCATGCAAAACAACGTAATTTTAAAGAAATCGAATTAATTATTCAAGATAGTGTGCTATTATTATATTAAGACTTTAGTTTACATGTTTTTATAAGTTTGTGTTGTCATCATTTCTCATATTCATGGCTTAAGATGAAATTTTTGATGAATTGTATGTAATATGGCTAATAGTCACTGTGTGGATAAGGAAATGAAACTAATGAAAAAGTAGGCGAAATGACTGTGTAGGGGTATGTGTGCAATATTTTGAGATGGTTAATTTTCATACACTGACATATTATCTATGCAAAATATAAACATTCCTTAGTTTACATTAAGGTTTAAATTTTTAAATTTTTGAACACAGAGGACTAAAATTGTCTGTCATGAAAAGACATATACATACATAAAAATCTATTTACGGAGATTTTGCACTGTACTAACTTTCAGATGGTGAAATTTAAAAAAACCTCTCAACTCTGGACAAGTTAAATTGTGATTGCAATAAAAGCTGAGTTAAATTCACAAAAATACTACACTGCAATTGCATTCAGTAGGTCCTAAATATGCTCTACAATGATACTAGGATATATTTTGTTCTTTCACAGTTTATAAGGAGATTTATATGATCTTCAGGCTGTAGCACACATGGCTAACAAAACAATATATTCAGAGGTTTGGCTGCTGTTTACTCATTGTTTTCACTGATACAGTAAAACAGACGAGTATGAACCAAAAAAGTGCTGGGGAACATTTCCAGGGAAGGATGTCAGCTGTCTACTTGGTGCAGACATGAGGATGGACCCTGGCACAGATTTGGCCCAAGGTGACCAGCAATTCCCAACAGTCTCAAGCACAGTTTGTGAAATAAAACCAGTCACTCCTAATAGGGAGTTTGGCTATGGCCACCCTTTTTTAGATGGTTCTACAATATGTGCGTAGGCCTTTCCTTGACAGTTGGCCTGCAAGCCAGGCAATGGCATGATTACATACTAACATAAATGGAGCCATATGGTTCATGATGAAACACAGGGAAAAAATGATCTCTTAAACAGAAATTTCAGAACAAGCTCCTCTGCTGTCAACTCTGACACCTTGATGTTTGATATTTTACCTAAAAGCTTAATTTCTGAAATAAGTGATTTAAAGACTAGCTTCCTTTTGAAAAGCATCTCAACAGTTCTTTTTTATTTTTATCTTCATTTTTATTATATTGGGGGGGGGGGGGCGTGTTGCAGAGAGCAGCTTCATACTGTAACCTGAATTAATTCTAGCATCACTCTTTGAAGAAAGCTAGTACCACAGTGGAGCTGAGTAAGATCACTTAACGCTGGCCATCCACTGCAACTTTAACCCAGGAAAGAGGTTTCCTGTCACAGGGATAAATATTTTCTTTAGCTTCACTTTTTACCAAGTCTCTCCAGCCTAAAGCCACTGGAACCCTCCAGAAAAACTTTTGTTAGACCACAGAGAAAGGGACTGAAAAGAAAACCAAAGACCTGTCTAGCCTTTGAAAGAACTTCCATCGACTTTAAAAGCCAGATCCCAATTCGTGATTTCTTCTGGGTTCTTAAAAAGAAATCTCACTTGAATTCAGTTCTTGACCTTAAGGGAACTGTGATTTTACAGCGAAAATTGCTAATAAGTTTTTATGTTCTGACTGACAAACATCAGCATACACTGATGGCCCGGGCATGTCTACTGACACTCACTACCTGAAAACTATTCCCAGAATTCTCCCATGAAGTATTCTATAGTAAAAGCTCAAAGGTGAAAAATGAGCTTGCAGTAAGATCATGATGTTTCTTATGGAGACATACGAATAAGCTTTAAATTGATATATTTTGAATGTTGATGCTTTATGATATGAGAAGAGTGTGAAAATAAGATTACTATTTTAATCATATCTTTTATTGGCTTTTCCCAAAATTATACTAGCAATAAAGATGAATGTTGCAAAGAATCAATTTTAGCCTGTGTTTTATGCTGACCTTTCCTGACATCTGAGCTTCTGCAACATTGGAAGCTGACATTATTAGTTGTTCAGCTCTATCAAACTGGAAATTTCACCTTATTAAAATGCAGTTGCTATGGAAACACCATAGTTCTGTGATTTTTGCTTGCAGGCGGTATAGAAAAAACCTTAGTACCAATATACAAGTCAATGCATGTCATTTTAAAATACCTTCTTGGTGCTCTAATGCTTTTAAAATGAAAAAATACCAATAGGAAATGTAAGCTGTAGCACTTTATCTTAATGTACTGGAAGAGTGAAAGACGTTTTTCAACAATAATCTTGGGTACATGCCATAGAGAAATAGTACCCAGACAGACGCTGCTTCTGAAACTGCTTTTTTTTTATTAAAGCTAACACTTTAAAGGCCCAGTTGCTGTCTCTCTTTTATTCATACTTACTTATTTCATTTGAATATTTTTATTTTAATAGCTTTGTCCTTGGGGTTTGAAAGCCTCTCTTCTTTCTTGTGAACTCTAAAAAACTTATCTTTCAAATGTGTATCGTGTGTATCATCCCTTATGACAAAGGAAAGGGGTTTTCACAGTTAATAATGAAACACAAAAAATGATAAGCCATGTGCCTAGGATGTACAAGAAGCTCTGAGTAGAACAGGAAGCAAACTGTGCATGCAACACTGTAGACTAACCTTAGTTCACTTCACCACGTTAGCATTATTTGTTTTATTGGCTTTTTTGACACAGTTTTATTTTCTTATTCTGCCTTCTGTCATTTAGGTTAGGAATATTTATTCAGTTTATCATATGTTTTACTTTAGTAACGCACAAAATGGAAGAAGGCAGCCCATGGAATCAGGCAAAGTCATCACTGCTGGTGCCTGAGAACTGGACTAAAGGCTGGACAGCCAAGGTTTTACTCACAGCTCTAGCACAGATTTTCTGGATACGTAGTGACACTAGGGGATATGTACTCTGTCAGAGCAAAGGTTTGATGTGGACAAGTGTCTTATCCTCATTCTGGTCAATAGTAGATACCTAAGAACAAACAAAGGGCAATGTTACTTTTCTGATGTTCTCTCGTAGCCTCCAGCAATCTGAAGTTCAGGATTCTCCAGGATGGATTTTTCCTTCCATAGTTTTGTCTAATGTGTGGTTTGGTCAGCTAAGTTTTACACCAACCAAAAAACCTGCTGTGATGTCCCAAAGTTTGCCTGGGGACTGTATGAAAAACTCACTAGTTTTGAATTTGCCAACTGATTATCTCACTTGACATCCTCTAGTTCCTGAATTATAGCAGTTGGCAAGTAATCATGAATGAAGTGCATAATCCACCTTCTCCACATGTTCATGACTTCATAAACCTTTATCACATCATTCCCAGGCTATGGGTTACAGGCAAGTCACTGCAATTATCCATTCTTCTATATCGCGACTTGAAACACAAATAATGAGAGCTCTGTCTCTTCAGAGAGTACTTATCAATGAATAATAAAGAAACCACAGTATCAAAGATTAAGTAATAACTAAGATTATGGCAATGGATTGGTACTAAATATAACTGAGTGAAAAGAGAAGTATCTCAGACCCCAATGCACCTCTACTGGGTGTGAGAGACCAGGGTTGGCTCTTCTGCCCCTTATTTTAACAGCTGCTTTGGCCAGATATAGCCAGGAGATCTGGGAAGGGAAGGGGGCTGGTCACACTCATTCAGTTGTGGTGAAAGCCTTTTAATGCAAGAACAGGACAGGTCAACACTATAGCGTATACCTGAGACATCAGGTATAATCTAAATCATAGAATCATAGAAATTTTTAGGTTGGAAAAGACCTTTAAGATCATCGAGTCCAACCGTTAACCTTACACTGCCAAGTCCACCACTAAACCATGTCCCTCAGCACCACATTTACACGTCTTTTAAATACCTCCAGGGATGGCGACTCAACCATTTCCCTGGGCAGCCTGTTCCAATGCTTGACAACCCTTTCAGTGAAGAAGTTGTTCCTAATATCCAATCTAAACCTCCTCTGGCACAACTTGAAGCCATTTCCTTTTGTTCTATTGCTTGTTACCTGGGAGAAGAGATTGACCCCCACCTCGCTACAGCCTCCTTTCAGGTAGTTGTAGAGAGCTATAAGGTCTCCCCTGAGCCTCCTTTTTTCCAGGGTAAGCAACCCCAGTTCCTTCAGCCACTCCTCATAAGACTTGTGCTCCAGACCCGTCACCAGTTTCGTTATCCTTTTCTGGACACGTTCCAGTGCTGAGTAGAGGGGGATAATCACTTCCCTAGTCCTGCTTGCCACACTATAATTGATACAAGCCAGGGTGCTGTTGGCCTTCTTGGCCACTGCTGGCTCATATTGGCTGTCAACCCACACTTTCATGTCCTTTTCTGCCAGGCAGCTTTCCAGCCACTCTTCCCAAGCCTGTAGCATTGCATGAGGTTGTTGTGACCCAAGTGCAGGACCTAGAAAGCTTCAAGTATGATGCTTTGGATGCTGAGATGTGAAGCCTTTTCCTGAAGTGTTCTCGTTTCCTTAACATTGGATTTTTTTGTGGCCACCTGAGACAGCTTGAGCAGACTGCCTGCTCCTCACCCCCAGGCGCAGGCTGCTGGTGGGATGTAGCTGGACTGGGGAGGCTGGAGTAGCAGTTGTGCACTGTGGGACAGATGGAGGAGCAGGGGCAGGGAGAGACCCCTCTTCTCACTCTGCTTACCCACCTGCCACCAGTGCTCCCATCCCTCTCCTTCATGCAGCCATGCCCTCCTGGCTCAGCAAGTCTGCCTGCAGGACACAGGGCCGTGAGCGAGCTGGGATGGTAGGGAATTCAGAACAGCGGGCCCACTCCAGCACTTCAGCTATCTGCTCTGCATTTAGATATGTACACCAGGACATAATTTTTTAAGTTATAATTGTCAGCAGCCCAAGGCAACAAACAAATTAGAAACAGCTATGATGGGGCCCAGTGGAAGGGAAGGAAAGCAGCAGAGAGAACACTAGATGTATGAAGGTTTTGTGCAGCAAAACCAGCCTATAGGGCCATTAAGCAATAGGAGGAATTCAGAAGAAGGTACATTCGAACTGGAAAAAGTGATTGGAAAGGACTGATATAGTGACATAGCTAAGAAATTGTAAATTTTAACTCTTTCATGTGATTGAGGAGGAATGTGACTAAACAGATTTCCCCTTTACAGATGTTTTTATTCTACCATTTTGCTGGTTAGCCAGTATTTCAGAAAGCCTGACAAGGACACTGTGTTTTATTATGTACAGTAGGAAAATTACTTATGGGACATATGGGCTCACCCATTTTTGAGAGTATCTGAATCTTACAGGTAGACAGAGCATAAACCACTTTTGGCATGAATGAGAAGTAAATCTTGCTGCATTCACTATCTACCAGTTTTATTTGCTGATTGTTATGCAGAACTATAGGATCTTGATTTATTTGCCTCTTCAAAATATAAAAGAAGATTGATATGAATACTTCATTATTCAATATGCGTGTCAAAATCATTTTTATCTCAAGTACTATTCTGAAAGGTAAGATAGTCCAACTATTTGTCTGAGAAGACCATATAAGGCAACCATGACCCATTCTTTCTGTGCAAGTGGTTTTGGGTTCAAAAACCTAAAGCAATTTTCTGGCATTGAATAAAACAAAACACAACAAAACATAACATAGCAATTGAAAAAAAAATATGAAAAACTACTTATAAGAGGAATATGTAATGGGGGTAGGTGTCAGTCCCTGAGTCCTCAGGCTTGTGTGGCACGATGAGCAAAGGCAAGTGAAGGCTCCACTCCAGGACAAGTGGCCTGCCCACAGCTGGGTTATATCAGACTGGCTAGCTTTCAACCACCCCTTGGTATATATAGCCTCCACCAGCACTTCTGTTCACTTACACCCTATGTGGACATGTACAGTAGGCCCATGTTTATTTGCAAATGAGGCATAAATTTTCATTTGTTATTAGAAGTCATTAACTTCAAAAACTAACAGATATAAAACAATCTATAAGCCATTATCTTGCTTATCCTTTTATCCATTTTGGGAAACTTCCACAGTTTTGTTACATAAATTGCCTAATATACCTTGGACACTGCATAGACTTTAATAATAACTTGAGAATGCCTTATTTTCTATTATAAAGCCATGAGACCTTTTCCATGATGGGTCCACAATCACCCTCTAGCTAAATTGCCATTCTACAATGTGGGGGTCCCACTTTATGTTAACAAATGAGTTCATCCATGTAATGGCATTTAATAATAAGTCTTGATTTTTGTTAGTGAATTGAAATGCTTTTCTCACCAGAAAGTCTAACCTTTCTACAGAAGCAATCCATTTTAACAGTTCAGCTAGTTTTGCAGTTGACATATAGAAGCAACCTGCTTAAAGACTTTTTTTAGCTATTTATAGTCATACTCAATCACAGACTGTACTTCATTTTCATACAACGTTCCAGCTCACCTGGCTAGATTAGGACATCAGTGGCAACTGTGCATTCATTGTTCACAATAATTCTGCTGAAGATGCTCAGAACAAAGTGGGATCCACTTAATCTGCTTGGCTGCTAAGCAATTGCAGAACCAAAAGAGAAGAAAATAGTAAAAAGTTTTCGGTAAGCAGGTGAATAGTTACAAGTCAGTACTGAGAAGTAGATCTCTTAAAGAGACCACTTTTTGGTTATTGTCAGACTGGCACTATAACTCAAACTGCTGTAGCAACCATATTTGGCATTTTAATAGGGACAAGTTAGTTCTAGGTTTTAGGAGAATCTATAGGACAAGTCTAACACTATTAAATTCAGGCTGTAGTAAATCAATTGTGTCATTCTCAAGCCTTCATTGCTTGGCAGTCTATACAGCCTTTAATGTGTTTGCACTACCCCCATTAACACAATTACTTGTTAGCAGAAGTTTTGTAGATGCAGTGAAGCAAATAAAGACCCATTAAAATGTATGAGTTACATATTAATAACACACACTGGGGTTTACTACTTTCCTTCTACATTCAGCAAAATAACTGCTGAAAAGAATACAACAGATGGAGGAAAATATTCTTAGCTACAGACATAAGGAATTAATTTTATGAAATGCTTCTTTTTTCATTTTTGTGTTTTCAGCTGACTCCAGTTTGATATTTCTTGCTGCTTTTAAATTCATTCTAATTAATTTCATAATGTTTTACTTTGCCAAATAAACACCCTCCCAGATATTTATTTCAATTTTTAAAAGTTAAATAAAACTGGCCTCTTTTCCACAACAATTCTGTGCTTTATTCATTTCCTTTTCCATAGTATCCATTCTTCTGCAGACTCCTGAAATGTTACCTTGCAGAAAGGAAGGCAAGGCAGGTTATCCCCTCTTAATAAATTAACCTAATCTCTGGACTCTGAATTAAAAAGGGAGTTCCTTGTTCTTCTTCACCTATGGCCTGCAAAAAAACCATCAATAGGGCTTCCAGGGCAAGAATCAGAGCTGTGACTCCTGGATTCAAGTTGCTGCTGTTTCAGCCTGGGCAAGATACAAAACTCTGTTTCCCTTGGTCTTGTCTATGAGCTACATTGCCCACTGGCTCCATAGGCTGGTTTCTGTGGATGCTATGTTATTCTCCTCAGGTATTGCATACAGAGCATAGATGCTGCTCAGTTATGGATTTTGGGGAGAGGGGTGCTCATAGTTGGACACTATCACTCTAGTTTAGTGGTACTTAGGTTTCATTTGCAGGCATTAGGCATTACAGCGGTGCTCACTTCAGCTCAAAACTCCTATATACTCTTTCTTTTATTAGAGTTTAATCCTTGAGTTAAGCGACCCCAGAAAGATTTCTGGTTTTGTTTTCTATCCAAATGTTCATTTGCTAATGCACACTCTTAATTTAGTGCCCTGACAAATGGGTTAGAGTTCCCCTTCCTGGTCCAGTACGTACAGATTGACGTATTAATAGAGGTGGAGAAGCCCTAATAGCAAACTTCTCTATCTAAACACACCTTATCACTGTGTGCTAAGAACACCTTGCTGGGAATGAGAGACTGTGATTCAAGGTCCTTTTCCCTTTCCCTCAGGAGACTGGATCTACAGGTAAGATCAGCGGAGGTCCTGGTCTGATGAGCCTATCATGAGTCAAGTGTGGCTGAATGCTCCAAGTACTTCAATAGTGTCATGGCCTCATGTGGTTACACATGTGCCGAACAGCCAAAACATCGTAATATCAAGGGGCAGCTGAAAGGGGACTAGAGGTGTTTCAGAGGGATATAATTGTAGTATGTATCTGCCTGCCTTTTGTGTACTTACCTTCTCAGTGATGATAGCATCACCCTTTTCTTAC
Organism: Burhinus bistriatus; assembly: GCA_013397275.1. NCBI lineage: Eukaryota > Metazoa > Chordata > Aves > Charadriiformes > Burhinidae > Burhinus > Burhinus bistriatus. The sequence goes on from VYXH01010766.1 coordinate 32,583, forward strand.
TTGCTCCTTTACATTGGGAATTTCAAAGTAGTGAAAATAAGATTTCTTTCCTTTTCTTTAACACATAGGTGCATCCCCATACAGTTCTACTGATTTCTAACCTTCCTTTTGCTGGGATTCAGATACAGGACTCTGGAGCACTCCTACAGACACTTCTTTTGTTCTGGCTTTACTGGTTGTCTGTGCATTGACCTTTCACCTGTGCTAATGTCCTCTATCCCTCTGTACATTTCGTCCCTTTTCTAATATACATTATTTTCAGTGCATACCATCTCTTATCTCTTGCTGTCGTGGAAAGAGTGGGGCACTTCAATCACAAGAGAGAAGCAACAATATACTTTATTGATATAAAACAGTGAGCTAACAAAGTTCAATGGTAAATGCAACAGTGGATTAACAAGATTCAATGCAAGGTACACTTGGTTATTCACTGCATAGAGGATAGGGCCAGACAAAACTGTCAGTGAGACCCCCTATTGAGTCTCAAGGTTTCAGAAAGGATCCCCTACTTTCGAAACTCCCTCTCAGAGGGGAGTCCAAGTGTGATTGGATCCAATCTTAGTTCCGGACCTGATGATCTTAAAGGTCCCTTCCAACCTTAACGATTCTATGATTCTATGACTTGGTCAACAGTTTATGCCTAACGGATTACGTATGTGCAATCAATCCTTTATATCACTTAGCTAACATTTAAAGTTTAACATGCTATTAATCACTTACCAAGAATCTGTTGTGGCAAAGAATCTCTGAACCTTGAGGAATAACCTTGAGAGGCATTCCTACCGAAGGGGAGATCCTGGCATGCAGCCCGCTGCTGTGCAGGAGAGCTCAAAGGGCTGTTGGACTGTTCACTATTTATAGGGTAAGATGATTGACTCATAGTCATATTTGCATAACGACTGCAGATGTTGGGTTTTTCCAAATTTGGCTTGAGTTGGATATTGACCAGCACTGTGGTTAGGTGAGTGCACTGCCATAAATTAGCCCTTGGCTATTGTGTTGCTATCTGTCTTCCCCAAATCCACTTTGACCAGATGCATCCATCACAACTGCCACTGGTAGTTATCACTTGAGCAGGGTTACGGGAAAAGGTCAGGTTGTGGGGGAGCGAGTGAGGGGGAGCGCACTGTCACACTTGCCCAGAACATATCCAACCACTGCAGGTCCTCAGTTACCTCAAGCAGGCCACGGCTTCTTTGCTTTCCGTATCATTTGCTACTTACCCCTAATCCCTTCAGCACTTTCTTTTGCCCTGATATTTCATAGAACAGTTCATATACTGTAAATTGCCTCTTGCCTCCCTTCCCATTAAGTTGCCATCTGTTATGCATTATCCTCAAATGTTATTTGCAGTCCAACAAACTTCCACTAAAAATATTGGCTATTTCCCTTCATTTTCTTCTTCACTCTAGATTTGGCTCTGTGTAAAGCATGTGTGCAGCTGTTCAAAGCTTGCTCGGAGGTTTATCTGCTACCTCAAGGCTTTATCTACTATCTCTTTTATCTCTCACTCAGTTTCTTGATTTTTCATTCTCCTTTTTCTTTCCAGGATGAAAGGGTGAGGAATAAGTGTGCCCACTTGCAGTCTCTCTGCAAGGATCTGCATCCCCATCCAGCCTCTGCTATTGCCATCGAGTCAGATATCAGAGCAGGTATCCTTTCAACTTGTGCTATGAACTCACTTGCCCATTCAGATACTTCGGTGAAATGTGACAAGCTGCCAGATGAAATATATTTTCTGTGTTTTAACATTTGCTTCAACAAAACATTTTCTTCTCTTGTCAGTGTGACTTTTTGTTTGATCCTGAACTGTCAGAAATAGTGACTTTCCTGTAACATTTCAGGCATCTGACCTGAAGCTTTTAATTTTGCCACTTCTAACTGAATGCTAAAAAGATCCACGTAGCCATGGCTTTTCTCCTGATGAGGGGGACAGATGTGGCTGTCTGTCCAACATTGTCCAACAGTGCTTCTGCAGCCAGCCAGACCACAGAAAGGACAAGCACTGCCATCCTCCCTGACTGTTATTATTCCTTAGTATTAAATGGAAGATCACTAATTCAGTCCTGCATAATCCTGTTTACAATTGGTAAAATTGTACTTTCAGAATCTGTTCAGAAGCTTATTCCTTAGACCAGACTATTTTCTGTGAGTTATTTGTATCTCTGCATTGCAGATGGTATGCAATTTGTTCACTGATCTCACTAACAAGAACAACGTTCTTTCTCTCTTTTAATCTATGTATATCTTGTTCCTCTTAGCTTTTTATCAGTGGCCTGGACCTCAAAGGTTTCCTCACCTGTCACCTCACCTTCATACTTTTCAGTTATTTGCTTTATGCCTGCTCAAACATCAGACCCAACCACTCTCTGGTATAAGCATCTTCTGCTAGCCAACAGGTGGATACAGCTTCATCCCAGAGGTGATGTTTCAGACCTACAGTCCTAGTGGAGTTCAAGGGCACCACACCAGGTAGGCTGGGCTTCTGCTTTCTGTGGGTTGAAAGCTGATTTGGGACCATCTGTGAGAATTTCAGGTTGTCCCTTTTCTTCAGGGACTAGGGCACTGCCAAACCTGTCCTTCTAAAATAATTATTGAAAGAAAAAATTTGACTTCTGCAGGTTTATTTCCCTTTATGCCTCCCTCCTCATGTTCTGAGCACAGGGAATGTATTTATTTTACATTTACAAAAAGATGTTATATCAATATGTCCCTGCTCTGGTCTGTTTCTATATTTTGATGATGTCAGAAACCCATTTCTTGTCTTCCTGAAGATAAATATGCTATGAAAAATGTACACAAAACAATGATACAGATGGCAAAGGCTACATGTTGAAAGAAAGTACAACTTTCACAATTTCAACGTCTTTCTAGCTATTCCCGGAGACAAATGCTGTTGACATAATTCTAAAAATTATAGCTGCCCTTAAAACTTTACATTATAAAGTTGCTATCTTAGAACAATGACAGTAGAGTAAAGAATAAAATAAATAATATGAAAGTGAATAACATTGGGAAATCTTTTATTTTGTCTCATTTCAGCATTTTTGGAACATATCTGACACAAATTCAGGAGGTTCAAAAATCTCACAAGATGAGGTATGGCATAGCAATGAATTAATATTATTTTATCATGCATGGTTGACTTCGTAAACAGAACTGGAAGTATGATCTCAGCAGGTGGGATTTCAAGGATAGATCCCAAGCACTGCAAGCTGACATTCTGGATGCCCTCTGCATTTTGTTTGGACAAATTAAAATCCTCATAGATATCCAAACAACCCCTTTTCTTCCTTTTAATGACATTTTAATCAGGTTTTATAGAAATGACCATCCCCTCTCATATTCATGATGGCATTAGAGAAACAAAGAGGCTCTAATATAGCCTCTAAAGTGACAGTTTCTGTTCTTAGTGAAGTCAGTAGCAGAATTCCAGTGTTTTCAGGATACTTTGGAATGGAATATAAGCATAGCAGCTATCAGCAGATCTATTTAAATCCAGCACTTCGATATTGTGAAACTTCTGGTTCTAGATTACAACACAGAACTTAGAGCAGAATCAAAACTAGACTTAATTGAGTTTCTATTACTTCATTTTGGCATGTTCTGCAGTATCTGGGTTGCCTCAGGTCACAGGGATTTTGTGAACCCACAGTTTAAGGTGGCCGGTAGAATGCTGTACTGACTAGAGTTAGTCCTTCAACATCCCATGAGTATGCAATGCACAGCTTACTATCACTTTTTATGCAACACAATCAGCACAGAAAATTACTGAATTTGTTGCCCATATGTCTAAGAGAGCTGACCACTGAACGCTGGTGTTATGGGGTATTTAAGCCTTCACTTCAAAAAAAGAAGTCTTTGTAACTGCAAGAGCACTCTACAAGAAAAAACGCCAGGTTTTCTTTACTTTGTGCTTGCAGGAGAAATTGTTTATGAAAGCTGGATATTGACTGGCTTTCTGCTTCATTGTTATGTGAATCTATTCTGGCTTGATTAATTTGTTTTGGTTTTCCCAATTACCTTTATATATATATATTAAAAAGACATGTTCTGAGCAAAGTTATTTACCATAGATAAGAAAAAAGTTCTAAGCAACCTGCTTGAATTGACCCTGCTTTGAACAGAGGGTTTGGACTGGGGGGACCTCCAGAAGTGCCTTCCAGCCTCAACTATTCTGTGCTTCTGTGCTTCATTTCTCTAGCTAAAAAACATCCAAAGTATTAGGGAAATGTCTTACTGCCAATCATGATGAAGACAATTTTAAAATATTCCATAAATCAACAAAATCAAAGAAAAAATTTTTTGCACTATTAAAGCATTGCATTCTGACTGGATTTCAGCCACTTGGTGTAGTTTTACTGTAGTCAGCTTAAATTTCTAAAGAAAAAGTAATTCCAGAGAAGGAAAGAGAAATTTGTTCTTAAAAAGACGTCCATGTAGGGGGCCCTTAATCTTGACTGATTTTAAGTTGTGAGCATGTTCACAGGAATGTTTTCTTAAGCTGTGAACTTCATGCCATCTTCGGTCTGAGCTGAGGCAGGAGAGGGCAGGGTGTCAGGAAGGTTCATATTGAGGTCACTTCATGTTATTTATGATGGCTATAAAACTGTCAAATAGAACAAAATAACTGGATTGTTTCTGTAGAGACTACCGCCACTAGAGAAAAGTATGCCCAGGAGATGGGAGAGCAACCTTTTTTTCTTCTGTGAAATGGGGTTCTAGGGTACCATAAGTGAGCTCAAAATCCAATCAGTAAATTATCAAACAACTGTACTGTCTGTCTTCATGAAAAATGACAAGTGAACTCCGCTGTTTAGGCTCTTCCCTCATGCCATTTTCAAGAAGCATGTGAGCTAGTGCAGTGTTTCACTAAAGGAAACTGATTCCCAGTCCAGATAAAGATTTAACAGCACTGTCCATAGTCACATGTTCCTTCCTTCATACCTGGTATCAGTCACTTGCTCAAGACTAAGTAGTGATGGGCAACATATTTCTACTCCAACAGTATCTTGTTAGTACCAATAGTATCAACAGTATATTTATGCAAGTTTCCCCAATTCCCATTGATACAAAGATTACCGTAGCCTTTGCTGCTCTCTTGGCCCTGTCCCACCAGGGAGTACATGGAAAAGCTGGAGGTGGGCTACATGCCTTTTCCTCTTTTCTGCAGCCAGTGGTACTTCTGGTTGCTCTCCTCTTCGAAGTCCTGGAGCAGGGCATAGCTGCCCCAAGTGTGGAGGTAAGCAAGGCTCTACACATGCAAAAGAGAAAATGGTGTGGTATTGCCTGGCCGGGTGCTGTCAGTGCATTGCTGAAGCACTTCACAGTGCAGCCTCCACCGTGGAGCTGAGTGGCATCACCAAGGGCAGGTCCAGAGACCAGACTGGTGGGAAGAAGTGTTAGGCATGGAGGAAAAAAAGGAGCAAAAAAAGGGACAACTGAGACCCTCATGGGCAGCCTTACTAAATTTCTCTAACCCCATACAGCTGGGTAGACTCCTTGACTGATTAGTGGCAAGTGTGCTATTTGCAGTATTGTGAAAGGCTCGGTGGCATCACGCATCACCGACAGGCAGGCTGCTCTTGCAAAGGGCTAGACATGAGAACAGCAGGGCTGTAGTCCGAGTTCACTGAATGAGGTTGAGCCCTTCCCAGCTGAAAGGCAGCAACACTCTACCTGAGGTGCAGCACAAGAAGCATTACTGTAGAATGTCATTGTTTTGAAGGGTTTAATGACATTGTTTTATTTAACAAATAAACAGATCTTTAGAAGCGTCAGAACAAAATACATGTTTGGGTTCAGCATCTCTGAGTCAGAAGCTCATAGGTACTTCTTGGAGCAGCCTCACAGGCAGAGCAAGCACCTTCTACCTCCTCCCTGACCACACAAGCAACCAGTTGGTTTCACTGATTAAATCTTTTTTTCTGTTTTCCTCAACTCCTTGAGGGGGTGTGTTACTATTAAAAAGAGTCTCTTCACCCTCACGAACTGTAGACCCATGGAACACCTGCAGATGAAGATCAAGGGTCACAGGTTACAGCTCTGCCTCCTGTGGCAACGCCCTTAACCCAAAGATGTTGCCAGGACCTGGGACTAGGACTGACTGAGACCTGTCTCCAAGATTTCTTGAAAGGTTGCTTACAAACTCTGACTTTACAGCAGATGATGTCATACAGTTCTTTAGGAAGTGCAAGGCTTCAGCTACCTTTCTGCAGGGCAGATGGGATAGATGACAATGCGAGAACTGTCTTTTTTCTGGATCATATACCCATGTTACTGGAGATGAGGTTTGCTACTCACAACACCACCCCGTTTGCCCAACAATTTGTATGCAGGCAACGCAAACAGGCTGTCTATTTTGTCCTCCAAGACACGGTCAGGACCATTGTAAATGCAGATATTACAATCTTTTACTTCCACAGAAGTCAGGCATAATTAGAAGACCTTCAGGTCAAAAAGGGAGCATTAGGCATGCTAATGTGTCGGGAATATTTTAGTAGAGGAACAAAGTACTGCCTGTTCACTGTGTAAAGAAAACAAGTCTTTGGCAATCTGGGTAACTTCTGAAGATAGTACTTGGCTTCCCTGTCCATGCTGTGATGCCTGTCTCCTGAGGCAAATCTCCCCTGGGGGTATCTGCTGCTCCACTGTGTGCACCATAACACAGACCTGTGACAATAGACAGGCTTTTTACTATACAGCAAAGGAGACATTCGTTTGCTGGTGGCAAAGCAGGACAGGACAGGACTATGCATGTGGATTGGGAAAAAGGGTAACAGACAAGGCAAAAGCGTAAGGTGCAGCCGAGGCTGCAGTGACAAGCCCTGTGCTGTTGTGTGCTGCACCCCGTCCTCCATTCAGTCCTCAAAGAGACCCTTGGCCAGGCTTGATGCTGCAACCCATGATCCACGCTTCTTCCCAGACAATCTCCACACTCCTCTGAAGTCCCGTGCAAATGATGAATTAGAGCTTAAGCTGATTCTCCTGGTGTTCACGTCCCCTGGGTATGACCTTCTGCTTCACAGCTGCCTTAGCAAGAAGCTATTGTATTTTGGTTTCTTATGACTCCATGTTGGGGGGGCCTGATGCACATTTATAATTCTTTGGAGGTCTAACGCTTTCCGTACATTATCTACTATGCGAAGTATTTGACATACTTGTATTTTACCAGGCCTCTGCCACATTCCTAAATTTTCAAGCACAGAGAGACCACACGGGCACCCCCAAGGCTTTCTGAAAACAGGTGTCACATGTGTCCATGTCTCTGTGGGCAGGCTGCCTTCCCTTGCCTGTCTTTTGTCACTTCTGAGGATGTCCAGTCACAGGCAAACACTGGGAGGAGCTGGGCTGCAAAGAGGGAGCCTGGATTTCACTAGGTTGTGCAGCTGCGAGCAGGAGAAATCTGTTGCCAGTTTACCCAGGCTGTACACTTTCCAGATGGTGCACAATCATTGTTATATCCCATTTCTCTTCCAAAGACAGAAATGCATCAATAAACACATGTATTAAATAGGATTGTTCCGAGGAATAAGACTTGAAAAACATTGTTCATTTATATGAGATGCGGAAGGCGACCCATGAGAAAACTCTGAGAAAAATGTGATTATGGTGCTTTACAGCATGTAGTGTGATAAACTTCAGAATTTTAAAAAAACAAAGAGCAGCTGTAAAAAGTTGTAAACAACATTGTCCAGAAACCAAAAATTTGGAAAAGGGTTGGTTTTAGACTATCTGGTTTTACAAATAGCTCGTGACTGAGCTGCTTTGATGCAAATTTATGTTATCTTTGTCAACACAGTATGTTTACAGTCGGAACACATTTACCAAACATTTGATTCAGCTGTGAAACTGAATTTCTGAAAGCACAGTCGCAATGCAAGTGGATGCAACATCAGTAACTTCAAAGGACATGTGCCTTCCTGTAATAGAGGATTATAGATTGCCCTGGTAGGTTCATTCGTGTTTATATGAGACCTTGTTACTCTGCCCTGCAATATATATGGGCTTTAAGTAGAAATAAGTTAGTTTTGCATCCATTTTGAGGCCCATTCACAATCTTTTGTTGGATAAAACAGACAAAACCCAGATATTTTGCACATAAAACTCAGTCCACCTTTTAATCTTTATCTGTATCTTTTCCCAAAGCCATTTTTGTGGGTTACCTTCTGATGTTTGAGCGGCTGTAGGGGTAGGAAGGGGGCACAAAGGAGACCTTTTGAAAACTCTCCTTGCCACAGCTGTTGAAAAGTCCGTGTAAGGGCCCAGTGCTGATTTCTGCAGGTCAGGGCCTCACAGAATTTAATCAGAAATTGCAAATGAAATGCAATGGAAACACAGCAAATGGATTTTGGTTTGCAGATGAAGGCAGAAAGGACAGATACTTTATTCATTCCAGATGTAGAACGAGCCACACAAAAGCAAAGCCCCTCACAAAACAACACCAAATTAGACCTTACGTCTAAATGCATGCATTTTATTTGCACAGTAGCAAGAGTTTTTGCTAAAGGCACAGAGTTTGTAAGGATGTGCTTACACCTACCTCCTGTAGACCATTCCCTACCATGAAAATGACGGTATTGGAAAGATTTCCAGAAACTGGAAACTATAGCAAAGATTTCCAGAAACTGGAACCTACAGCAGTGGCCTGGCCGGGGGATGTCCCAGTGTTGTTCTGAGTGCTGCAAGGGAGGATTCGCCTCTGTTTGCTGAAGGCACTTGAGCAACCGAAGAATTTGTACCATTATCAGGATCACTGTTTTACAGGGAAAATATAGCTCTCCAGAACTCTCTGCTGGAAGAAAATTATTTATTTATCTTTTCAAATGTGACCTTAAAATTATAATTTTTTTTTAGTTTACATCTGAATCTCTTTCTCTGAAGCATTTGACATACCAGGAGTGAAGGGCACTTTAGAGCTTGTAAATCACTGTAATACATTATATTTTATGTCTGGCTTAGAGCTTTTTCAATTCAAACGAAAAAAAAAAATCCAATCCCCCTGGCTCACTGTCAACAGCCAGCATTATATATGGTGACTTTGTCCTTATACAGGAGACTCTGTGTTTTATGGCTTTTTGTGGTTTTTTTTTGGTGTTGTTGCTGTGTAGAATAGCTCCCCAAAACCTGGCAGCACAGTATCAAAAACAGGAAGGGGGCAAATAAGGCCTGTACAGGATCCATAGGGCTTAGTGGCTTTTCACTGCTCCCAGCTTGGAAATTCCCTTCCATATCCTGCGCCACCAGTATGTCATATGTCCTAACCTTAAAAATATTTGGAAAAATCCTCCTCTGCCTTTCCACCTCCCACTTGGGACTTCAGTGTAATGAGAAGATAACAGCCCTGTGGCAGCTCTAGTTGCCTACAGCAAAGGTGAGGGAGAAGTTGGCTGCCCTTATGCTCAAACTCACCATTATAAGATGTATAAATTGATTTTGTTTGGGGTCTTTCAATGGAAAATGGTATGTTATTAGATGTTAACATTTTTCACTCTACACCCGCTGCTGTTTCCCTTTAGACTAAATGAGCATTTGGCTGCAAGCCCTCTGACCCATTATTTCTCCTTTTGTCTTCTGGCATTTTGAGCCAACTCAGCATCAGTATAATTCTGAGCGTTGTGTGAGATGTATTCCCTAAATTCTTCCTGCTTTGGCCCAAAGCTGGAAGTCACATTTCATAGAAAAATAGAAAATGATTAGCCTGTTCCCTCTGCAGTGCTAGCTAGTGATTTGCTAGTGTGTTCTGGTTCATGGCTGAGGTGCCCCTAGGGACCGACCGTGAAGGAGTTACAAGAAATAAGCATACAAATGATGTTAAACTGTAGTAACCTCCAGGGAAAAAGAGGATTAGATTTCACCTCTATTTTTTGAATATTTTTAGTAAGTTTCTACATTATCATGAAGACATGGTAGAAATAGCTATGGCAATCTCTTAGGGTGTTGTAATTTTGCCTTTCTAAGAATGGCCCAGTGAGTGGTGCGTGTTTGCCCTTTACTGCAGTCAACGGAATAATCTGTCTGCAGAGACTGATGGGTGGAGTGGATAGTTGGATATCATGACTATTTGGCTTAAGCAGTGAAAATATATTATTAATTAGAGTGGGGATATATTAACAGGTTAAAAGATACGTATCTCATTAACTGGCATAAAAAGAGTAACCTTCTCAATAAATAGGAAAGGGAAAGNAGGAAAGGAAAGGAAAGGAAAGGAAAGGAAAGGAAAGGAAAGGAAAGGAAAGGAAAGGAAAGGAAAGGAAAGGAAAGGAAAGGAAAGGAAAGGAAAGGAAAGGAAAAAGGAAAGGAAAAAGGAAAGGAAAAAGGAAAGGAAAGGAAAGGAAGAAAGAAAAGAAAAATCGTTTAACCCATTTAAAAGAGTAATCCAATCTTAACTTATTGATACACTGTAGAAAGAAACATATCACTTATTTTTAAACAAAGTGACATTGAGATGTGAAAATAAATATATGAACTAGTCTTTTTTGCTGTACAAAAGCACTGAACTTTACTCTTGTTTCATATTTATTTGAATCAAGCTTCATGTTTATTTGAATCAAATGCAATTTTGCTGTAAACTAGCAAAGTAATCTGCAAGACAAGTTTTGGGACTAATACTTGAGAGAAGGAGAATTTAGCATCACTGCAGGAAAAATCAAAGATTCACCAAAAACTTCAGAAAAAGGTAAAACTGGAATGAAGGGGTTCAAACAGCCACCTGTGAGACAAGGAAGAGCTGATATGTATGCTGCTTTGGAGGCACTTTCCAGATTTAATAATTCTGCTTGACACAAAATGTGAATTGAAACTCTCACCAAGGATCATACAAGGATGTGACCATATACTGAATGGAAAAAGGGCTCAGGAAACAAGATGAGAAAGGCACACAAAGCAAGAAGGCAATCAGTAGTGAGCTGTAGTGCACCATGATCAGAAGTATTTCTCTGTAGCAGGTTTGTTCTGAGGAATCAAGTTTCCCCATAGTCTCTCTGTTTAAATCCTGTTATGCCAAAATTGTTACTGTGATCCTATGCAGCATTTTCTATCATGTTACAGAGGTCTTATCAGTCCACAGGAAAAATGGAGAGGACTCCAGTGTTATCAGTTTAAGCCAAGCAGTGGATCCCTTCCATAGGGTTTTAGGTTACCTCGGTTTTCTTCTTCATTGCTTCTGATGTATAAGTTGTTTTTTGGCAAACGTACATGCTATTTAAAGGAACAGAGCAGGCATCCAGTGTAAAAAGTGCCAGAAATATCTCTCTTTTCAAAAGATAGCAACTTTCTCTGTGGTTCTGTGTCACTTGGTATTTTTACTTGGCTGCCAGGAAAAGAAAAGGGTTCTCCTTGCTTTCCAGAAGCTGAGTGTGGCACTTGATCTCAGTGTGAGCATTAGTCTTATACCAGGAGTGCATAGAAAGGAAGGGAGGTCATGCAGATCTTACAGGAGAATACTGTCACCTTCAGCAAAAGCAGCCTCTGGTTGTTCAGTTGGCCTTATTAAAGTTATTATTTAAGTTATATCCGAGGATGAGGGAACAGGTTCAGACAAAATAAGTAATAACTCATGGGATGATGTTTCAGGATCACAGATAACAGTGTATCTCCTCTGGATCTGGCAGTCATCCAGGTATTGTTTGAGAATATCTGGCTTGTCCTGGCTATGCAGTATATAAAATTATATTGGAGAACTGCCTTCATTTAACTGTGACTCTCATAAAATCTCTTACTGTAGTTTACTGTAGTTGGCCTTCTACAATGAAGTTACAGCATTGGTGGGTAAAGGGAGAGCAACAGATGTCCTCTACCTGGAATTGTGCAAGGCATTTGGCACTGTCCCACATGACATCCTGGTCTCTAAATTAGAGAGACACGGATTTGATGGATGGACCACTCAGTGGATAAGGAATTGGCTGGATGGCCGCACTCAAAGAGTTGTGGTCAACAGGTCGATGCCCAAGTGGTGAGCGGTGACGAGTGACATTCCTCAGGGGTCAGTACTGGGACTGGTATTATTTCATATCTTTGTTGGCAACATAGATGTTGGGATTGAGTGCACCCTCAGCAAGTTTGCTGATGACACCAAGTTTCATGGTGCAGGAGACATGCTAGAGGGAAGGGATGTCATCCAGAGGGACCTGGACAGGCCTGAGAGATGGCCCGTGCCAACCTAATGAAGTTCAACAAGGCCAGGTGCAAGGTCCTGCACGTGGGTCCAGGCAATCTCATGCACAAATACAAGCTCTGCAGAGAATGGATCCAGAGCAGCCCTGAAGAGAGGGACTTGGGGGTCTTGGTGGTTGAGAAGCTCAACATGAACCAGCAACGTGCGCTTGCAGCCTAGAAGGCCGACAGTATCCTGGGCTGCATCAAAAGAAGCGTGGCCAGCAGGTTGAGGGAGGTGATTCTGCCCCTCTACTCGTCTCTTGTGAGACCCCACCTACAATACTGTGTCCAGCTCTGGAGCCCCCAACATAAGAAGGATGTGGACCTGGGGCCTATATTTATCCACAAATCTCAACCGCTCTGCAGCGGGGGTCTAGGACAGAGGTAATGGGCACAAACTTGAACATAGGAAATTCCATCTGAACATGAGGAGGAAATTCTTTACTTTGAGGGTGGCAGGGCACTGGAACAGGCTGCACAGAGAGGCAGTGGAGTCTCCGACTCTGGAGACATCCAAAACCTGCCTGAACGCCATCCTGTGCAACCTGCTCTAGGTGATCCTGCTCTGGCAGGGGGGTTGGACTAGATGATGTCCAGAGGTCCCTTCCAACCCCTGTGATTCTGTGATGGACCTGTTGGAGCAGGTCCAGAGGAGGGCCACAAAGATGATCAGAGGGTTAAAGCACCTCTCCTATGAGGACAGGCTGAGAGAGTTGGGGTTGTTCAGCCTGGAGGAGAGAAGGCTCCGGGGAGACCTTATAGCAGCCTTCCAGTATCTGAAGGGGGTCTACAAGAAAGCTGGAGAGGGACTTTTTACAAGGGCATGTAGTGATAGGACGACGGGTAATGGTTTCAAACTGGAAGAGGGTAGATTTAGATTAGATCTCAGGAAGAAATTTTTCACTCTGAGAGTGGTGAGGCACTGGAAGAGGTTGCCCAGGGAAGCTGTGGCTGCCCCATCCCTGGAAGTGTTTAAGGCCAGGCTGGATGAGGCTTTGAGCAATCTGGTCTAGTGGGAGGTGTCCTTACCCATGGCCAGGGGGTTGGAACTAGATGATCTTTAAGGTTCCTCCCAACCTAAATCATTCTATGATTCTATGATAAAAATTATATTTATAGGCAAAAAACTATGCTACAGACAGGTATCAATTTTCATTTAAAAAAAAGAGCCATTTCCTAGTAAAATTCACAATAAATTGGCATTTTACTCTCCAGTGTATTTGATTTTCTAGACTGGAGTGTTAAAACTTCCACCACAAAGAAGGCATTCGTACTATTTGAACTGTTGATGAACCACGTCATACGTATCCACATTGTCCCTGTAACAGGTATTAAAGCTGTTTCCCTTGAGAAGAGGACAAAGGGTTCTCAAAGACTCAAAGGCATACAAAACCTTCTCCAGCAGAACAGCTTGCCCATGTACCTTCATACATACCTAAGTTTACTTCCATCTGTGCAGTGAAGAGCAAAGGAATTGAGCAAATGGATACGTCAGAGTTTCTCTGAAATAAATAGATCTTATAAGCAGGTATTTAAATGTTTTGCTCAGTTCAGGTTAGAGCTGACCATTCCTACAGAAAGCAGAAGACTCTGGGTTTTTTTTACAATCACTTTAATGTAAGCTAAATCGCTTGAGTTTGATGTTTTTAATCAATGGTTTTACATGAAATCAATAGAAAAAATTGATTTGTGACCTAAACAAGGAAACACTAACAGAACTATCACCTATGATCTCTTTTTTTATTGTCTCAGAAAATGAGCAAGAGCCATGCTATATAAAGCTATCTTTCTTTTTTATTATGTGCTCTAGTGGCACAGCAACAGAAAGGTTATTAAGAAAGCATTCCAAGTTTCTGAAGCCACAAATAAAACTGTATTTCAGCCTATCCTAGGAATAGTGTTCTTTTAACTAAGGTAGTTTTTGGGGACTGTCAAATATTTGTATATTTTATTTTAAGAGTTTGAACCAATGTGATTTACAATAGTAAATAATGAAAAATATCTTTCAACTCCCTGTCCTCATGCATCATTTGAGATTAAGTTTTCCAGCATCTCTGTCACAGTATTTTAATGGACTGTTAGTACTGACTTTCCATTTTCAGAGCCGAGAGAAGTAAAAGTTAAGAACTGTAATATAAATACATACTAAAGTAAGATTACTCAAGTGTTAAAAGCTGATGCCCTATGTTAAATTTTAAATGTCTCTCTCAAATCCGCAGTGCAATTTAAATCCTACCTGCTTTTTATTGTATTGAATTCTTTGATCATGAGAAAGTTTGGTCAGTGTTTTATATTCTTCAATTACGTGTGATGGAATACAAGGAAGAATGCTTTCCTGAATGACAGAAATTAGAGTGACATGGTATCCAGCTTTCTAAAAAAATGTGCAACCATCATACTCTAGTAATCTTTCTGGTTTTGTCACCTTGTATATATGGGAGATGGTAAGCATGGAGCCAATCACTTGGCTCAGCAAGTGAGTCAATTATATGAATTTCGAATTACAAGAAGTAAAATTCTCTTATGGGATTTCAGTCTCAGGTGGCATCAGAGTGTGGATGTGAGAAGTCTTCACATCATTTACTTTTTAGATATTGAAAACTGAAAATCTGCTACTGATTCAGAGAAGCGAGACGAGAGAGTGGAGAACTGCATTTCCAGGCAATTTTTCTAAAATAAGTCCAAGACCTGGAAAGTTTTGCAGTTCTGCAATCCAGCAGAAGACTTGATTTTCAAAACTAGGCATTTCCAGTATGAGTGCAACAACTCATTCTGTCCGTGTGCCAGCAAATGAATTGCTAGCAGCATAACTGGGCTTTTAGTTACACAAACACCAATACATACATACAAATGGAAACTTGGGTTTGAAACCCTCTGTGTTTCCTAAAATATCTCCAGCTGCCACTAAACATATCTATTTCTACCCAACAGGAATATCCAGGTAATTTGCTTAATTTTTAGCTATACTCCTTCACAAAAGAAATTGTAATCTAATTGTGAATCAGCTGTGTTTTGTAGGTAGTCCTGGAAAGGGGAAGCACATGATTTTACAACTCCAGTAAAATCATGGGCCAAGAAATACACTTTTTTATTCATAAATTCATAACAAAATTCACAGCTTTCCACTAATTCCACAGTAGCCATGTGCTGGCTTGCATTTCTTTACTTTCCAGGACAACTGTAATGTGCTCCACTCACCAAGTCTCCTTTGCCCATTCGCACCGGGCAGAAGAAATAGGAGCCCTTTGGATCTGTATAGCTGAAGCCAAACAATTCACATTTCCCCATCAACTGGAAACCGAGATATTTTCATCTTCACAGCCATGAGGAGATCATCCAGAGACACCCCTTTAAAGAGCTGCCAGCCCCAAGAATAGTAGGGCCTCTGCCCTGGGGAAGGAAAGCACAGAAAGTTCCCCCAGGCCATACCATAGCTTCAGCAAAAATCTGGTCAGTACAAGATGTTTTCACTGAATTATGCTCTGCTGAATGAATAAGCTTTCTCCAATTAATCATTTTTATCACAACTTGCACAACAACTGTAAGTGGAGTGCCCAGAAGAATCGTACAATTAAGACCAGAAGGTTAAGGTATTTTAAACTTTTAATCCCAGGCTTTTGAAGCTACATTTGAATTTCTCTCTCTTGTGCTATCCCTACAGGGTAGAAGTTATCTAGCAATGCACTTCCAGACTTCTAAATATTTTCAAGCTGACAATGACATTTACTTTGACCTGTAGAAAGGTACCAACTCTCTTAATTCCATTTTAAACTTTGAGCTTAGGAATTTCTTTCTCTTTCTATACAAATTTTGTAATAATACTAAAATTATTAAGAAATCTAAGGACAATGTTGCCATATTATTTTATTTTATTTTTTAATTGCACAATTCATAATCAATTAGGAATAGTTACACGCAACCAGAGCAGCCTAGCAAGCAGTACTAGGGTTCACCAAGGACCTAGGTCATGCATCACTTTTCTCTTTTGCAACACAGATTTCCGTGTATACGCTCCCTTTCCTTGCCTTCCTGTTACACACTTACTATTGCCCACAGGTATATTTGTTGAAACATGCATGTAAATTATACATGCACAACCGGAAAATAAATATCTAAGGGGAACAGTCACTTTTGCTGCAGTTTTCAAAGCAACTACTTGACAGCAAAAGCTCATGCCCCTTGAGGTGATGACCTGTCTAGTGTGCAGGTGCTGGATGGCAGCAGCAACCGTCTTTGATGAGAGAAGCTTCTGGCTTCATTTACATCAAGTGCAAAGGGAGGTAGAAGCTATTTTTATATACAGAGTCCTCACAGAATGTTGTTGGACTTTGGCCAGAGATCATGCTTGTTCTCCTAAAGAATATTGATTAGTGTCCTTCAATTATTTAATATCATTCCAAAGCAGCCTGCCCATAAAGTAGAATCATAGAATTGTTTAGGTTGGAAAACACCTTTAAGATCATCAAGTCCAACCGTTAACCTAGCACTGCCAAGTCCATCAGTAAACCATGTCCCTAGCCACCACATCTACGCATCTTTTAAATACCTCCAGGGATGGCGACTCAACCATTTTCCTGGGCAGCCTGTTCCAATGCTTGATAACCTTTTTGGTTTTCTAGACCCCTCACCAGCTTTGTTGCCCTTCTCTGGACANCCTACCCTCAAGCAGATCAACGCTCCCACCCAACTCGGTGTTGTCTGCAAATTTACTGTGGGTGCACTCGATCCCCTCATCCAGAACATTGATAAAGATATTAAAGAGAACAGGCCCCAATACTGAGCCCTGCAGAACACCGCTTGTGACTGGCCACCAACTGGATTTAAGTCCATTTATCACAATTCTTTGGGTTTAGCCATCCAGCCATTTTTTTATGCAGTGAAGCATACTTCCATCCAAGCCATGAGCAGCCAGTTTCTCCAGGGAATGCTGTGGGAAATGGTGCCAAAGACTTTACTGAAGTCCAGGTAGATAACATCCACAGCCTCTCCCTTGCCCACTAAGCCGGACAAGGTAAGGCAGTTGCTCAGGGGCAAATTGTGGTTTAATTTCACTGCCTATACAGAAGCATTTGCATTGACTTCAAATGACTCAGCTTGTACCAGAATGAATTGCAACCATCTTTGCAGATCAGTGCTCACAGCTATTCAAGCTAACGTTGGCTCCCTTCTTTTTTTTCTTTTCTCTATGATAGCCTCATTGATGGAATATATATCTTAGTTTAAACACAGTCCGTGTTTATTCACGCAACTCTTTTCACCTGTTATTTCAACTAATTAAGACTTGACTATATATGTGTTTCTTGGAATATCTAAATACATTCTGTCACCTAGGGTTATATTTCTCGTGTGTTCAATTGTTAGTTAAAGCTAGAAGCCAAGATTGCTGCTTGCTCATTTTCTTTAAGCTTTAGAAATAATAAGCAGAAACCAAGCAGGTTTTTTCAGGAATGTTTCCTGGACAGGGACAGACTGGATAAACCAAAAATATCTTTGCTAGAAATAATAGTTCAAAGTAACCAACACTGACCACAGTTTAACTATTCCTTTTTTCTTACATATGTCAGCAAGAAATATTTATGTTGTGCCCTGTTTTTATTCATATTAACATTGAAGACAGCTTATAAATATCTTGATTTCTCAGGATTGTTACTGTACCAGCTAGACAAGCACTGTAAGTTTTGTTGGTAGTAACAGCAAAAAGATTTTGGTGTTTTCACTCCCATGGATTATGCTCTAATATATCTAGAATGCAATCAGCCAGTCATGTTTTAAATTAACTCTAAAAATTGGGATAGAATAGCAACAGCACAGTGAATCATGCTGGTGTAGTGACAGACTCCTTCCTTAAGATTTTCTCTTGATTCCTTCTTCATGCTTTTTATGAGTACACCCAATTCACGTTATCCCTTGCTGTGGTCTGAATTCTGTTAGATAGGAATTTTTTTTTAATGTAGAGAATTTGCTTTCAGAATGTGCCATGTCTCAAAAGATTGAGAACAGGGTATTATCACAAACCTAAAGACACCTGGCAGTACGTATCTCCCCTTTCACTTTAAACGGATAACTCGGAGGCTAATTTCGAAAGGACCTGAATGATGCAGATCCCGAGTCTTTCAGGAGACGCATTTTGTTCTTTGCTAAACAAATATAACTTTTAGTAAGTTTTAGTAATACTACTTTTATTGCCCATTCTAAATTGGGAATGTTTATTGACAGATCCAATGTTTTCTCTGTGCTTCTCTGACATCGCAACATCTGCTGTGCTATAAGGTCACCTAGTCCTGCACCAACTTGTTTAAAACAACATACTTCTGGTTTATACAGTTGTCCTTTGCTGTAACTCTGCCTTTAATAATAGTGCATATACTGAGTCTCTTCTGGCTACATCTTATCTCCCAAAGCCATTCTAGCCATATTAACAATTTGCTTTGGTTGATAGTTCTGGTTGTTGTTTGAAATTGAGCTTAGCTGGGAATGTATGCCTTATCTTCTGGATGCTTTCAGAGTCAGTGTTTTCCTTGGAAATAGAAGTCTTTGTCTAAGGTGGGTGGTTCTTCCAAATAACCGTTCCCAATTTATATGCTTTAAAAAATAATATCTGATGTCTCTTTCTCAGACTGAAATTCTATTCATTTTAACAAGTAACAAATGCTACCATTATTCTTTCTCCCACAAGCACCCCAATTCCCCTGTCATCTGTGCAAACTCTTGGATGAACATTCTGATACTTGTTTCTGTTGCACTTAGTCCACTGCCAGCAGTGGTTTTGGGGTGAGGGTAAGATGTCAAGCTCTTTCAGGAAATCTGTGCATTTCTGGTTCTGCTTTTGTAGAAGCTTATGAATAAAAATTAAGAAAAGCACTTGACAATTCCATGCAATTTGTATTTCAGTCTGGATCCACAATGGACATTTTTCCATCCAAATCTGTATGGCAGAACTCCAGTTTGAGTCTGTCCTACAGAGCAAGTAGCCTAAAATTCCTCCAGACAAGCTAGATGTAGAGATAATATTCAGCATTTACAATTTCTCAAATTAAAAAAGCTACATAAATATTCAAAAATGTTGTGATGAGCATTAGTAATGGAGTAATACCAAGCGCAGAAACATCAGCTACCTGACTGTCTCTATTATGAGAAATAATGAGTGACTGCAAACAACAGAAGGCAAAGATTATAATTGTAAATGAAGAATAATTTTCTCAGTATCAAACTGAGAGTGAAGGAAAGATTCTCCTGGGGACCTTGTTGGCTGCTTACTATTTCTTCAGGTTTTTTCAGGTTTTTTTTAGAAAAGAAAACCCGAGGGAAGAAAACAATATCAAACAGCAAGGCCAGCAAGAATGAGGGTTTTTTAATACAGATTTGACTGAATAACCCTCAGCTGCCATCCTGTTCTTGCTTCGGCTTTATTTTCAGGTTTTTATGTAAAATTTGAAAAAGTAAATAAATCTTCAAGAATGTATTCCCTTTATATGCTCATTTAAGTCTGTTTCTCAGAGACGAGCCAGAATTTTACTTTTTCTTTACTTCCGCACTTCCTGAATGACAGCAGTATTTCTCTCTGGAGATTTTTGAATGTCCTATTAAAAAAAAATATATCATAACAGTGGTCATTGAACATATGGTTATCTGGTTACACAAACATCTGCTCATAAGTATCATATCATCATCATAAGTAGTTGGACTGGTGCTGACTGCTTATTAGAAGGGTTCCCTCAGCCCTTTTTGACAGTGGAGGTGGATATTGCCTGAACACAGCCCATCCTAGAACGTAGAGTGCAAAGTTTCTGGACACAGGGTTATCTTTTTTTCCCCATGGATGGTAAACACACTTCAAAACACTCTGCTGCCCAGATACTGTGAAGCATGGTTACAGCTGCAGAATCACACGTTTCTGCTATGCACAAATGGACTCATCCTGGATCTCATGCCAGAAGTCTGCCATGAATTTCACTTGGCAGAGCCTTCTGGCAAGCCATCGTAGTCTTTGGTATCTTTGCAAAGCAAGCCATCAAGACCAGACATGACAACAGTGGTATGGAAGGTTGTTTATGTAATATTTTTCTGTCTTTATTTCAGAAATCAAGTAAAAAAGCCTGAAGGTTTTTCAATTGGAAACTTTGCTTTTCACCTCACTGTTTAACCAGTTTAGTGTTTAACTGATTTCCACAATGAGATATTACTCTGCTGTAACCATGCTCCCACATTTTTATTAACAAGGGCAAACAACTGTTGTCTGTCTCCCTCCCTCGTCCTCCTTTTTTGCTAGTAATGTGACTGGAGAGGAAATACGGAGAAAGCAAATATAAAACAGCATAAATAAAGGATAAAGATGTAATTACAGAAGAAAATTTTGATTTATGAATTACTCTAACACTAACTGTAAACATACAGCCTGAGTAGAACCTTGTCCTGTTTTGGAGGGCTTAATTCAAGTCCTTACTAGTACAGAATACTGTTAAACTTACTGCGTATATAATACATGTGGAAGCATTATCCCTCTCACAAAGGATGAATGACTTGTGTACATATTGTAGGTAATTTTCCCATGAAAAGGCAATGCAAATACATATTCTGATAATTTCAAAGAACAGCACAAACAGTAGGAGAGGAGATCAAATGGTTCGGATTAGGGATTGCAAAATGGAATCTGTAAAAAAACCCTTTTGTGTCTCTAATCCTCAGAGTTTATCCATGCAGCATAATTTGATATGTACGTGAAATATTGCAGATTGGCATTCAGAGCGTCAGACATTTAATGCACCACCTTTTCTTTACTGTAAATTAAAAGACAAAACCAAAATAGTCATTTATCATATGGGAGTGTCACCCTACATATTTTTTATGACAGTCAGGTTCTAGTATAATTATATCACACATGTCAGCATTTAGAACTTGAAATGTAAAATGATGAAATAACTGAAAATTTTAGAAGTTTAGTCAATAAAACATATAACCTGTAAAGAAAATAAAATTAAAACCAAAATAAAACAACTTTATTTGCTTGCTCCAATTAGTAAGAATTGAAAAGACTGGGGGACCAAATTGGGATTGCTAAATCCCAGTGTTTAAATGTCAAGTTCCAAAATAAGTTAGAAAATATAACTATTTAAAACATGAGTCATAAAATCCGCAACAGCATGCTTCCTTTTGCTCTAGTCAGATTCATTAAAGTTACGTGGATTCTGCATCAATAAGATACTACATAAGAGATGTAACTTAATTTAGGTTATTTATAGTTCTATACAGATTAAAAAGAAAATGGTTTTATTTGGCTTGAATAACATAATTAATTTCTCCTATGTAAATTAACATAATGCTACAAGACCTTAGACAGTAACCTATGTACTCATAAAAGAAGTCACATGAGAGTCCTACTTACATGATCTATGTCACCTGAAGCTAATGGGATGCAGTAGAGAATTTGGTTTGCATGGAACTAAATGCAGAAGAGAGCTCTTCATATTGAATATTTTTTGCTTTTTGTACAACAACAGAAGATAGTCCAGGCTTCTTTACATATTCACTGCAAAATGTGCTAAGCTAGACCATGCCATTGCTGCAGAAGTGAGTACAGCGATAGAAATTCCCTCTCTCGGGACGGTTATTGTTACTGATGATTCTTGTTCTTCTTGCAGGACTCATAATGCAGATGTAGGCTCAGCTTCAGGACGCCAGCCCTCCCTTCTCACATCATTCGTGGCTTCCTCTGTGACAGAGTAAGAACAAGATGCCTATGAGTCCTATTCTTCATGGTAATTTCATTAGAGGCAAAACCCATCCAAGCATTTCCCATTCTTTTAACCATTTACTGTTTCATACAGAGACTGATATAAACTGAAGAGGACTGCAAAATGAATGAGTAAAGTGAAGAAGAATGACCAGCTGGAAGTAAGCAAAGACGAAATAGTTTTTTAACTGGCATTACCGCTCAGAAAATATTAACATTAAACTGGAGCCTGAGCATGGGATCCGCAAAGGTTAGCACACTGTACATGGATGCTCTTTGTAGGAGATGTGGGATTTGAAGAACCTTGCTGTTCTCCAGGTTTTGAATGCAAAGCTCTGTACAGGAAGGAGACACCTTCTCCTGCTGAGAATTTGAAGGCATGGACCTCCTCATTGAGATAATCGCTTCCTCCTTTTTGCACAAAGTTCAAAAGAAAGAAGGATGCCAGTCTTTATACCAACAGTTCAACAACTCAAACATTCACTCACAAGTAGAGAAATCCAACCTTTCTCCTGCATTTTCTAAGAAATCAGCAAACTAAGCCAAAATCTACTACTTGTCAGAATAGGGCATTAAACTCTGGGGCAGTGGGGTGTCCTGTTCTGGACCACCCTCAGTTGCTCTTGTTAAAGCTCATATATTTACTGCAAATTACCACCGCAAATTTCCACTGGGACAAGGAATGGATCGTGAGTCATATAAACAACTGGCTAGCTGTCAGGCTGCAAAACTCTTGGCTTTCCATATTTCTGGCTCGATAGTTTTGACACATGATACTGCTGTAAAACATAAAAACTGAAGGACACAGTTTCCCACAGCTTCGTAATACAGTATCCCTTTACTTTCTACAATGCTTATGATTATTTTTACAATCTTAGAAAAAAAAGAAGAACCAACCAAAGTACTATTTTTCCCTGCAGTTTCCACCTGACATAAGAAAAACAATGCATCAGCGTTATAGAGCAGGACTAAGAAGAATTTTGTTTGTGTCTGTAGTTCAGAGTTTGACTCACAGTGCACCATTTTACAGCCTTGTATGCTGGAGATCAGACATTTCCTAGAAGATCCAGAGAAGTGTCCGGTGGCTTCTTGCATGCCTTCTGTTCTCAAGGTCTACTGTGCAGGTGCCTGTGACTGTGGAGAACTGAACACAAAGATCCAGAAGGCACCTTTCAGTGCTCTACTCCTGAAGGCTTCACATTTTAAAAAAACATTTTATTGGAATATTTTCACAGTCGGTTGGAAAGTGAGAATCACCTTCGCTCAGAAAGGCAGCAAAAAGATGTCTGGCAGCACTGATGGATTTTATGCTGCTTGATCAAAATTTTATCTAGCTGTTTGCATTTCTGGCTCTGCAAAGAGTTTGTATTAATTGCCTGAATTTCAGTGTCATTTATATTGTAAACAACAAATGAGATGCAGTTGTAAGATTATCCCTCAGAATACAATAATGCTCCCAAACAAGGAAAACAAAAAGGCACAGGCTTTATCATTGTATTTTCACTGAGGGTACCCTGTTGGGTTTAATGATCTTTATAACCTCTCAGCATTAAATAAAACATCACCATAAGACCCATGGATGGATGAAGAATTAATCCCCAGTTATGACAACTACTGTGGTGTTAAACAACTTTTAAAGCTGTTTTAGTGACAATTAACAATCTGCCAGGTTTTGATCGACTTCAGCGTCTGAATAGATTTAAGCTCCTCAGTCTATTCATCTTTCGGAGCTTGCAGCAATTAAAATTCAAGGTGAGAGAGACATGAATAACAGAAGCAATCTGAACAAATGGCTGCGGCCTTCTGATCAGTTAATGTTGAAATGTTACTTCCTGATGACTGTCCCCACCTGATTACCAACTAAGTGATGAAGCAAAGCCCCTGTTACCTGTTTTCACCTCACATAATGTAATTACAACTGTAAGTTCCACAGGTTTAGACAGGATGGGATAAAAACCAAAGGCGCTGCTTTCACAGACAACCAGCTTCTAAAGGTCTAAGTATTGACAACCATTTATTGGCTGCCCTGAAATTAAAATATCATGCATAACAGGTAAGAGCCCACATGAGTTATTTTTAAATTTTGTTGTAACTCTTCCTCTCAAAACGTCCTCTCAAACTACTGTGAAGTTCTGAAGGAAAGATCCACAACCTAAAATTTATTTTTCATCCACTTGAGAAGGTTTTTTCGCCTTTTCTATCCATTTTCTCAAGAGGTACACTGTAGGAAAATTTTAACCATGAATACTTCCTTCTGATCACTAGGAGGAGAAAACCTTCGCAGGAAAACAAATGAGGACTATAGATTATCAGCGTTAGAAGCAAACCCTAAGAGCTCTACAAAGTTGATCTTACATTTTGTGGAGGCTTTTTTTATTTTTTTCCTTCCTAAATTTGTCTACAAAGAAGGGAAAAAGAAACAACATTGCCAAAGGAAAGCAGAATCTCAACCAAGTAGGTTTTTTTTTAATATAACTTAAATTTTCACATAGAACAGAAAATATTTAGGCAGGTCAAGAAAAGTGCCACTGTCACAGTAGCTTAATCTCAAAATTCTAGGGTCTTATATCACGTTTTCTAGTCCTTCATTGCCTGATACTTCTGTCTTTAATTATTATTGAGCACTGATGAAGATTTTTACGTAAGTTTTGAGCTAATTATTACTTTTAGAAAAGGGTTAGGTTTCTCTTGGCTCAAGGGAGACATAAGTTTCTGCCAGATCTCATCTCACACTGCTGGTGTTTGCCTACCAGGAAAGCAGTTAGAAGTAATGCATAAAGCAGATGCAGCACCCGAACCAAATGAAATGTATACCGGGGCTTTTTTTTTTTTAATATTAAAAAAAAGCACAAATATGCAGATAGAAGCCTTTGGCATTGATAGCTTTTTAATTGCTGTCAAGGAACAAGGAAATATCAAGGAAGCTGGAGAATGAATCAAAGGAAATAACGTACACTATTGCATATGCATATCATTCTGACTTTTCTGAAGGCAAAATGGGTGAATGTGTGTACAGGAGAAAAAGAGCTCCCTGTTTAGAAATGTGCAGAATAACAGGCAAGTATGAATTTCTGAAAAACAAAGCAATGTACTGCCAGAGTCCTTTTTGCATTTATTTAAAATCGGGAGACAAAAGAGAGAACAAATTGAACACATTTGTAAGAAACACTTTGCCATGCAAAAAGATGGGTCTACCAAGGTGACAAGTAAGGTAGGAGAAGAGAGCTACCGATATGAATTATGAAACAGGTTCAACAAGGAGAACAGAAAGCTGGATTAGGGGGTAGTGCTTCAGGGCTGTAGAAATCATTAGCTTATTATCAGGTACATAAGTGATATTTAAGAGGCTATACTTTCTAGACAAGCAAAATGCGCTGATGACAACTCACTGCAGCCAAGTATGAAGTAACACATTTATGAATCAAACATGATAAAACCTGCAGAAACTTATATTTAAGAAATGGCCATACACCAGTTCAAAAAAGATTGAGCTAGTCTGAGTTGTATTTCCCTGTAAAACTAGTTAGGAAGCTTTTTGTCTTATTGAGGAATATTGCTTCTGAAAATGTTAGAAAGCTTTCATCAAAAGAAAAATGCATGAAGTAAATTCCTATGGGTACACGGTTGTCACATACTGAAATAGACCATCTTTATGCCAACACAGCAGAAAAACTAACTGAATCCATAGCAATGAAAGTAATAGAATAAAATTAACATATTATAGTTTCCACTGCCACTGCCATTCCGGTGCCAGGTTTGAATAGTATCATAAGTCATCTTCAGGCTAGGGAGCAAGAGCTGACAGAAAGAGAATTTTTGACAGACGTAGCTCCAGATAAAACAGTGACAAGGATTTCAGGGCAGTATAGCAAAATTTCTGAAAATTTTATTCTTCCTCTTTTCTACTTCTTTATAGACAATGGTTTATCATTACAGAGCAGAGATTCATGCCTTGAGAATTTTTTTTCTCTATTTGTAATCAAGGTATCCTTACGATCATTTAAGCTTTTGTAGGCAAGACTAAAAGCTTTAAAACTATAAGGCACTGTAACCTCTTGTCCTTAAGGACTAGTTTCAGTTTATCAGAAAGTCAACAACGACAAACTGATGTGGAGTAGGTATGTGGAAAGGTCATGACATTTCATCAGGAGGGAGATGTTGTTCTAAGGCAGTGGTGACTGTAAATATATGTCATTGTGGGAATTTCTGCTACTCCAGTAGCTGCCAGTTTGGGAAGTGTTCTTAAATGTTGTTTATCCCTATTCTAGTAAACCTGTTTCTATGAAAACAAGATTCTTATCAAAATATAATTTCAAAGAACTTGATCAATTTAGATTAGCAACACTAGCCCAGAAATCTTGCATTGCTGTCAAAACTTTATTTATTTTGTTTATTCATTTCCATGTTATTTCTGGAATATGAGTTTACACTACTGCAATTCACATGTATTTCAGTCCAGATAGAGCCTGACAACAAATAGATAAACCACTTATGAGGCTGAAAAGACACATACCTTGTAATATAAGGAATAGTGTCAGCTACAGCATATTTTAACGTATTTTATTCGGATCCTCACAAGCTTTCATTTCTTCCTTTCACACTCCTCAGAAACATGGGAATGTGTAGTGAGGTAAGAAGGGAAAATTTAATAGTGATTAAGTGGGCTGCAGGCAGGTTAAGCAATGGCATGAAATTTTGCAAGGCAATGAAGGCCTTTTGTCATGAACACTGAGGAGTGTTGCACTGTGGGATACCCATGTTTCTTCCCACACAGGGGGAAAAAAAAAAAAGGAAAAAAAAAAGAAATCTCAGGTTAAAAAACAATTCTTCATCCCTGCTGATGAATAGGATTCCATAATGCTGTCCCTCTCCTTTTAATTTCTGTGCTTCCATGGATCAGTAAATGCAGCTATTTGGGGAAACCTGTGGTTAGCACTTCAAAGTAGAAGTTATGTTTCATTAGGGCTCAGGGAGAAATGCAGTCACCTTTAACAGAGGAAAAAGTGAACATGTATACAAAACATAATTTGCCCCATTAATCGTGCTCTTAGGGCATCAGGAATTCTATGTTGTACCTAGTACTGGCAATGAGGAAGGTGAAGGAGGCAGTGTGTGGTTCTAAACTCAGCTGGGCCTTGGGAGCCACTTCCTCACATCACAACAGGCTATCTCTGATGATCCTCCCTGGGCAGAGTAGTGGCTCTGGGCTTCAGGTGAGTTCCCACGGCATCCATGGGAGAACCCCTCTTGCCCTGTTGGAAGGTTACCACTTAGTAGGCACAGAGCGATGCCCTGGTCCTGCACCCCCCCCAAGGTGCTGGCTCATGCTAGTCTCCTCTGCAATGCTTACGGGAACTCAGCAGAGGTTGGAGCCCCTTTTCCCCTGGAGAAGTCATCTCTGGCTCCAGGAGCAGCAGCCATTCCCACTGATTTCCTGCAGGCATTCAGAAAACAAACTATTACCCCCCACACCCCACTTGAATGGCAGTGTGATGGTATTCAAAATAAATCATAAATTACCTCTAGTGTTATGAATCAGCATGTAATATGAAGGAGTTCATGGGGGTAAAAAAGTATGCATAGATCCGTCACAAAAATTCACTCATAGATTAAGAAGGCAGGAGAAAATAGTGGTTATAAATTATATTTGTTCTAGAGGAAAATATATCATGCCACATCCAACAGCTCAAGAGAAGAGAGGCTACTGCAGTTGTATGTCCCCAGGTCCAACCAGTAGGGAGGCTGAAGACGTATTCCCAGCAGATACGTGTGCACAGAGCACACGTATACACCACATATATACATGGTTGGCCCCACAGATCACAGACAGACACTCAGAGCACCCACACAAACACACACAGCACCAACAGCCTCACCCTGCTCCCCTCTCCGGCTCACCTATGTAAAAGGTGGATCCCTGCAGCAACTGGTCTCACTCAGTCTGTCCAGTAGCTGGGAGAAGCTATTCACACACACGCTCTGACCCCCAGAGCTGGCTCTTACAGACCCACTCACCCCCTTGGCTCCCAAGGCTACTTCCCCCCCTTCACTGGCTCCACTTTCGCTGGTCATCACTTGTACATCCGCACGCACTGCAGTCGCTGCCCCATGAACACATGGGCCCCTCCGACTCATGGTCTGGTTGCTGTTGCTGCCCTCAGACCCTCATACACACACGTGCACACAGAATAGAAATGCCCAAGAGAGAGTCAGAATGGAATTTAGTAAGAAGATAGAACAGACCGCACTGATCAGGCATGGAGCACAGGCAGACAAGCAACAATATTAACTGTATAACTATTAAGTGTAATAGCAAGAATTTCACCTACACACTTTGCAGTTATTAGCAGTTCCAGTGATGGGCACAGTAAGTCATAAATTTAATGTACCTTTCCTTAAATAATGCAGACTTGAATGACTGATTTACTGAGTGAGGCCAATGCTATGGATCAACATAACTGCCTACAGACCAAGAATGGTAATCTCTGCATATAAAGCATCATTTCCAAAAAAATGCCTACTGTTATCAGCTGAACTGGAGCACAGCTCTAATACTGCAGACGAGCTTTCCTGAAGGGACAAAAACTACTTCAGTAGAGGCAGGTGGAAATTTTGGAGAAAAGAATCAGTTTCTGCCAGCTTCCTATTGACAGCACTGTGCTCTGTAATTACTTTCATTGATCAATGAGACTATTCATGTAGTAACGTTCTTTGTGTAATGGAACAAAACTGGTTCCATGTAAATTCAAATTCAACATGGTTAAGGTGTACAATCTGGCTCATTTGTTTCGTAGCTACAACCCACTGGCTTTCTAAATTATTATGGAAGTATCAACAGCTGTTCTCTCCTCCCAGCTATTCCATGTTGAGCTGGAATGCACACTAATTCATCAGTAATGAGAACCAACCCCTTCACAGAATATGAATAAGCAAAGAAAATCTTATTGGAAAAACTGGATATGTAAAAAGATACTTATAGATTAAAATATCCTAACTGTGTCTTGGAGAAAATAATACATAGATGATTCCTTCTACAAGAAGGGCCAGAATAAGGATCCAGGCAAGTATAGGCCTGTCAGCCTGACCTCAGTGCCAGGAGAGATTATGGAACGGTTCATCCTGAGCGTACTCACACGACATGTGAAGAACAACCAGAGGATCAGGCCCAGCCAGCATGCGTTCATGAAAGGCAGGTCCTGCTTGACCAACCTGATCTCCTTTTACAACCAAGTGACCCACCTGGTGGATGAAGGAAAGGCTGTGGATGTTGTCTACTTGGACTTTAGTAAGGCCTTTGACACAATCTCCCACAGCATTCTGCCAGAGAAGCTGGCAGCCCGTGGCATACACAGGTGTACTCTTCGCTGGAT
>VYXH01010768.1:0-14800 GCA_013397275.1 Burhinus bistriatus
GAAGAGGGGCCTGAGAAAGTTGGTTAATATTCACGTATCACCTCCTCCAAGCTCAATGAATGGGGCAGGGGACCTGGTCGCATAGGACATGGAAACAGCTGAAGTACTGAGTGCCTTCTTCAGTCCCAGTCCCCAGACACCAGGGAGGAAGGTCTGGAGGAAGGAAGTCATACCCTTGGTGGAAAAGGATCAGATCAGGGAATACTAGACATACATAAGGCCATGGGCCCTGATGGGATGCACTCATCAAAGCTGAGGAAGCTGGCTGATGTCATTGCAAGGCCACCTCATAATGGTTGAACAATCATGGTAACTGGAAGAATTGCCTGAGGACTAGAGAAAAGCAACAGTCACTCCTATCTTCAAGAAGAGCAAGAAGGAGGACCCACAGAACTACAGGTTGGTCAACCGCCCCTTGATCCCTGGGGAGGTGATGGAGAGCAGCTAATCCAGGAAACCATATCCAAGCACATGAAGGACATGAAGATGATTGGGCGTAGCAATCATGGATTCACCAAGGAGAAGTCACGCTTGACAACCCAATCACCTTCTGTGATGAAATGACAGGTTTGGTAGATCAAGGTCAAGCAGTGGATATTGTCTGCATAGACTTCAGTAAGGCCTTTGACACTGTCTCCTGT
The DNA here is from genome assembly GCA_013397275.1 of Burhinus bistriatus. Classification (NCBI taxonomy): domain Eukaryota; kingdom Metazoa; phylum Chordata; class Aves; order Charadriiformes; family Burhinidae; genus Burhinus; species Burhinus bistriatus. The sequence goes on from VYXH01010768.1 coordinate 642, forward strand.
AAGAGCCTCATTTTAAAGCTGTTGAAGTACAGGCTGGAGGAGCAAACCGTGAATTGAAAACTGGGTGAATGGCTGGGCTGGCTTGCACCTGGGGAGGAGCAACGCCATGTACCAGTACATGCTGAGGGCCTCCCAGCAGGAAAGCAGCTTGGCAGAAAAGGGCCTGGGGGTCCTGGTGGACACCAAGTTGAACATGAGCCAGTAGTGTGCCATTGCAACAATAAAGGCTAATGGTATCCTGGGCTGCATTAGGAGGAGTGTTGCCAGCAGGTCGAGGGAGATGATCCTTCCTCTCTCCTCAGCTCTGGTGAAGACACAGCTGGAGTCCTGTGTCCAGTTCTGGGCTCCCCAGTATGAAAGAGACATGGACATACTGGAGAACATTCAGTGTTGGGCCACAAAGATGATGAAAAAGACTGGATCACCTCACACATGAGGAGAGGCTGAGAGAGCTGGGACTGTTCAGCCCTAAGCAGAGAAGGCTCAGAGAATCTCATAAATGTATATAAATACCTGAAGGGAGGATGTAAAGAAGATGGAGCCAGACTCTTCTCATGGTGTCTGGTGACAGAGCCAGAGGTTGGGCACAAATTGAAACACAGGATCTTCACTCTGAACATCAGGAAATACTTTTCTTTTTTACTATGTGAGTAAATAAGCACTGGTACAGGTTGCCCAGAGAGGTTGTGAAGTCTCCATCCCTGGAGATATTCAAAAGCCATCTGGACATGGTCCTGGGCAACTGGCTTTAGGTTGCTCTGCTTGAGCAGGGGTGTTGCTCTAGATAACTTCCAGAGGTCCCTTCCAACCTCAGATGTTCTGTGATTCTATGGTTGTTTACATATTTTTTAGGGTAAAGAAGACCAAAGAACATTGAAGATTTGGGCATTCAGTAATAACATGCACTGTGGAATTTGCAATGCATACTTGAAGCCTGATTCAGCAAAGACACACTTGAATCTTCGATAATAAAAGCTAAATACTATCCTTTGCCTCACCTGGAGTCTGCAAAGAAAGGCGGGACAGTGCAAACACAGATCAGTGCACAAGCAGTCATGTGTGAATATAGGTAAGTGTGCAGAATCATGCCCAAAAGGCAAGGCAAATACAAATTAACTTATATTGACATGTAGGGCTGAATGAAACCTGAAGACAGCAGTCTACTGTATTATAATGACATAGCATATCTAAGCCAGTGAAAAGAATGCCCCATGCCTTTTGACTGAATTCCTTGACCTGCAACTGCAAGATACCATACATTGTACTTATTAATGTGCCACTGCTCATGGCAAGTAACTATACTCTACACCTGTTTTATTCTGTAAACTTTCCTTAGCATTGCTTTAAGTGCCCTGCCCCCCTGCCCTTTTTTCTTTTGTTCTGGATACCTTCAATATCTCACCCGTATTGATAATGGAAACAGCCATGTGAGGAAGATATTGCTTTTGCACTATATTGTTAATAATTTCCTGGGCTCTATCTTACCACCAAGTTGAACCTGTGGATGGGGAAAGAAAACACACTAGGAAAAGACTTACCCTCCTTCTTCAGAGTATTTGTGACCAAAGGCAAGGATGTCAGATGCCCGGCCACTGCCATCGCATATCACAACGGGAACAGGAGGAGTGTCTCGCAGGTACTCCAGAACAATGGAGATAACATTGGGACCTCCTTCCACAATTAGGGCCACCACTGGAACCCCTTGACCAATTCCTGGAGTAAAAGTAAGAAACAAACAAAAAAACCCAAACAAAAAAGAAAAGGAACAAAAAAATGCGAAGCCAGCAAAGCAAACAAAACATAATAGAAGACAGAAAAAAAAAATGGGACTGAAATTACTGCATTGTGACTGTACAGTGTCATGTTAGAGAAAATGGCATTTAGAAAATCATAGATTTATTTTTTGAGGACAGAAGGGACCCATGTAGTCATCTCATTGGTTCCAATGTATAAACCAGCATTTTCTAGAAATATTTTCTGTTTTAAATACCATATTTATGGTTCAAATCGACCATGAATTTTTTAAAAGATCAAGTCTTGGTTTGAAAGCATAGAGAAGCTATCACAACTCTTCCTAAGATGTTCTGAGTCATAACTTTGTAGCTTGCTTGTAATCTATATTTTGCACGGTGTCAGTTTCCAATTGTGGGGTCTTCCAGTAGCTTTCCTTGCTGTTTTAAAATCCCTTCTATGATACTTCTGTTGCTTTATTAGGTGCATTTTAAGGTTGCAGCTGGATAGCCCTGTAACCTTGTCTTTGATAAACTAAACATATTCTAAGTCAATGCAATACTTGTTTTCCAGTTCTAGTGAGTCTCACAGTTTTTCTCCAAATTCTCTCCCAGTTTTGCAGCATATTCCTTGATTTGCAGACCCCACACTGGGCACATTGCTCCAGAAACAGCTGCACTAGTGCTGAACCAGGGCAGAGACATCTTCATTTTCAATACTTGTGGTATAATTAGATGTGAGCCCTCTGCAAAAATTGCAGCCCAGACTTTGCCAGGAAAGTCTTATGGATTTAGAGAAAGGCAATCTGACATCAGGCTGGTGTTAACATGACTGAAAAAGCTTTTATGGTTGTCACTTCTTGACTGGTTGAGACTTGGGACATTCAAAAGGACTCAGGCAGTAGAACTAGTTAAACATTTTCTATTAGCATTTTTTTTTTTGTCAACAGAAAGATTTTTTTTTCCTTTTAAACTACCTTTTCCTAAGAAAAACTATATGCATTATGCACAAAATTTTGATGTTTCACTGAAAAATAAAAAGAGTACCCCAAACCATTAATTGTTGGGTTGGGAAAAGTTGCATGAGCCCAGGCGACAAGAAGGTGTAATGTGACCCCCTCAGGTTTTCATTTAGAGGGAGTTCTGTCCACAGAAGCAAAGAGACTGGAACATTAAATCTTGTTAGACCTTCTAAAAACATTCACAAATCAAATTATTTTTGACAATCACAAAAATTTTTAAGGATTTGAATTACTGTCAAAAAATGCAGTGAACTGTTCTTTAAAAAAGAAAAAAACCCAGTTCTTATATACAACAGCAAAATACTGTAAGCACTCCTGAACCACTTTGCAAGCAAACATTGTGTTTCCTGGAGACTCTCAGCATGCTTTGTTATGACTGTATGTACTGTCAGTTTGTGGCTCTTATTCTATAACTTAGGTAAAGTGTGGGGTGTTTATTTATGTGAAGCAAACTATAAACAGAGTTATAAAATCCAGGCTAATGAAAGAGAGTAGAAGGGTAGAATATAACAAGGTGGCTAACAGAATGATTTGCACAGAGCTCACTGGTTAATATTTTTATTAATATTAATGACTTCCCTGAATTGCTGATCTAACAAAACATTAAGTACTTTTAGTGGTTAAGTTCTTTCCAAAGGTCTTAGTAGAAAAGTAGTTTTGGGGAAAAGAGTTAAAAGAGAAAGGAAAAATAAGAACCTTGCTTAACAGTGAATTTTAAGTCTGATGGGTTAATCTGTCATGTACTTTCATTAAATTTAAGGGATTTAAGCTAAAGGATGAATTTTGATTGGCAAATTTGTGTTGTTTACCTAAATGTTTTAATCATGCTTAAAATTGCATCCCTTAAAAGTGCATTCCAGATATTAGCAATAAAGCCCCATTTTTTTCTGAAAATCTTATAAATAATAAGATTTTATTCCCATAACAATAGATGTAATATCATACTTCTGGTTGCAGCTGAGCACATGGCAGAAAACCTCATGTCACAAGTCTGCCCAGGTTTTCCATTGCTACTAGGTGACAAAAGAAATGTTGTTTATAGTTACGTCTAGTACAAGAATATTTTTTTGTTTGTAAGATAATTGCTATCAGAAGATGAGTAAAAATGAAATTCTTGGTGTGGAATATTTTTCTTTATGATAATTCCCAACATATTCACACAGTGGCGGATGCAAGACTCTCCTCAGTTAAAATTTTAATACAGAATTGGAAGGAAATGTTTTATCATTTAATTTCTAGTGGTCTGGCTAAACTAATGTTACCAAGTTTTTTGAACTTTCTATCAGTACTTGCTTCTTCTCGTGTAGCTTTTCTTTATACCACACCGTATAGCCAATACTTCTAGCATTTTTAGTTCTGCTGGTAGTTTTTTGAAGATATGAGTTCTTGGTAGTTGAATAAGGTTTTCACTTCACTGTTTTTGTTTCAGCCCTCCTTGCTCAAAAGACTGATCATAGAGCAGATCTAACATGAACTCTGATTAGGAGGCCCACAACTCGCTGAAATCTTACATGAGCATTCCTCTTCTGCAGTGTAGTATTTTCCTCTGGAAACTGACTGGTAGGGCCCATTTTATTTCACTATGAAGAAAAAAAAACCCAGTGGTGTGTTTAAAAGCCCGATCCTAACATTTATGAAAGGTGTTTTTTTTGTAAAGTATTTGCTATAATGCTATATATGAAATCGTTAGGAAAGCTGACTATAAGTAAAAGTATATAATTAACTTGAAAGTATATAATTAAATAATGGGTAGGGTTGTATGTGGAACTGTGGTACTAATAGAGTTTCTTGAAGAACTTACCCTGATCCTATCATTATTATTAATGACTTCAAAACAAGAAGTAGAACTGGTACTGACACCTGCTAATAAGATAACATCAAGAAGTATTCTCAGTAATGAGTCAAATTGGGTCTAGATAACATTAAGGATTGAGTAATAGAAATGCAGAAAGTTCACAATGCAAGAAGCAGTCATTTACTTGGCAATTAATAAATTCTGCTGTAAACTGGGAACTCATTAGGAGGAAATACTAGAAAAGAGAAAGGTGTGATCCAACTCATCACAGGAGAACTGAGTCTTCACTGTGGCAAGACCATGAAGAAGGCAGGTATGATCCTGAAATACACACAGCAAAGCATTTTCAGTAGGAAACACAGGCACAGCAGCACCATTGGGCAAGCCACTCATGAAATTCCATGCAAAATATTGTCTGTAGCTATGCCCACCCATGTTAAAAAAGAACAAACAGGAATAAATGGAGGAAAAGCCAAAACGAGCATATGGGGAAATCAAGACCCCATCTTATGAAACAAGATTAGATGAGCTTGGCTCATCTTCCTTAGCAAGTTGAAGGGTGAAAGACAATAGGTCTGAATATCCCCATGACATACAGCACATTGGCCATTAAGTTTTAGATGGAGTTCAGAAGATTTCTGTCTAACAAAGGAATGAAGTCTTCACAGCCTTCTAGTAAGACTAAAAGGGAAAAACTTTCTGAATTTGGAGTGATACTCAATAATCATTATAGATGCAGTCACCTTATGTATCTCAAACTATTGCTAAAGCAGGTTCCTTTAGTCTACTGGAAGTTTGTTCAGTCTCAGTGTACTCTGCTGGATATTGATCACCTACATAATTCTAATAATATAAATAATGATGGTTAGTCTATACAGCTGAACTATTTTTGCTTTTCAGGTCAATGAATTGGCCATTTGAAAGCATTTCTAAAATTCCTCTTGCATTCTTTTCATTTTTCTTTTTTTTTTTTTGTTTAATTTTTTTGACTGCTATAGTCACAACAGTTGCATGGCATATAACAGTTCTCTGCAAGTGCTCCAGTTGTTTCACTGTGGTTAATCAGATGGCATTTTTTCTCTTCCCTGGTCCTGTAGAAACAGATCCAGCATGAAAACAACTCTCTACTTTGAGGTTAGTAAAACAAAACAACCTCTCTCCAAATCCAGTCTTTAATGAAACTTTGTAGCTTTGAGTTTTGGAAAAAAAAAGCTCATGTGAACCTTAATTTATCATATATGATTACATTCCAGATTGAAATACAACGCTTTCAATTATTCTGGTAGATTTCCTTGTGAAACAGAAAAGATTTAAAACACAAAGTTGATTTCTAAGTCTCATTTTCCTTTTGGAAATGCTCCCTGAGTTTCAGCAAGTAGAATTTTTTTTCTTTGTAATTTTAATCGTTCTCCATAAATAATTCTGGTTTGGAAAAATATATTGTTTCTTCAGTTTGGAGGCAAAATTAGAAATTACATTTCTGGAATTAGATATAATATTTAAAATCAGTAAATAATATTTTGTTGATATTTCTTCAGAGTATAACCACTTCTAGCTTTCGGGAAAGCTCTCTAGACTACAGTTGTCTGAATCTTAATGTTATGAGCTTTTCCAGACTTATCATGATTAATTGCTGAGCAGTAATGGTATCCACAGTGTGTGAAAGAAAGTCCATAGACATAGGAAAAAAAGGTCATGTCTGCTTGAGTAACTTAAAATTTGAAAAAGACGGTAAGTGGGAATTATCACATTCCCAGTTTTCTATGATGTTCCCAATGACATTTAAATTACTTGTGACATTATATTTGCTTCAGAATAAAAGCTTAGCTACTTATACCAAAGAAGACTGTTTCTCAATAACTCTCAGACAAAACATAGGGCAGATTTGAATTAAACTTTTACACGGTTTGACACCAAAAATCCTAGATGCATCTTTGCCACTAAATACTATGAATGTGGAAATGAATGCAATCTGTAGAAAAACTTCATTCAGCAGGAAGACACTGACTGCCTGTTCCTGATTAGATATTAACACTGCATTTTCTAACAATTTTGCATCTATGCAATTGAGAACTGACCATGCCTTGTCTTACTGTAACACCGGACCAGTCTGAAAAATGTTGGTGTGTGATGCCAATAAGACAGAACCGCTGACTTTGGGAAGAAGGTAGCTCATGGACTTCTCTTTAACTGATAATCAAAATATTTTTCCTTCTAAATCTCTGTATCTCCTCAGAAATGCAGGAGTCAGGAATTCTCTGCAAGAGCACTATTTCAGCTTGTGCATGTATGCACATTATACAATAGTCTGCAAAGAAGGGTCTGGAAGTGCCCGATATATCCACAGACAGCCTCTTGTTTCAGCCACTTAATGTCAGGCCGGGAGGCGAGACGTAGTATCTGAAGGTAATACATTCCTTACAAAGCCAAGGACATCATCGTTATAAAAAGAGTTTCTTTCTGAGTTGAGATTGTCAGAAAGGAGGTAATACTGAGATAAAATCATGCTGATGAAAAACTGGACTACAGTACCAGGGTTGCTGTCTCTTAGCACACATCCAGAAGGTGGGAACTTTGTGCCAAGCATTAAAATGGACAGTCTAAGAAATAAAGAAGCAAGAAGTTTTCCCTTCATGTTTTTGTGGAATTTACTATAGAATTGCCCTAGTCTGGGCAAGACTAAGGATAACACTCACCTTGCTGGGCTACCTCCAACTACTCTGCTGTTTTCAGTAAGTCCTCTAAAAGTATACAGCCTTAGGAATTGTGTGTTTCACATTTTATTAACTGGAAAGAGAGTAGCAGTAATATACTCCACTGAAATATTGTCCATTCTGAAACTGAACTCAGCTTTTTCTACATCTTTTGTAGAGAAAGACTCATCCTCTTTTAAGTTCAAGTGAATTATTTTAAAATATCTGAAAAATTATGATGTTTTCCAGCCACCTGACAGTTACATGGGGGATTTATTTTTAAATTTACTCAGTGGTTGTGTTTTTTTTTTTTTCTCCCCCAGCATTTCTAGGAATAGCTTTGGTTTCACAAAATCTTTTTTGTTTGCTTTTGGAAGATGGAGAAACTTTCTTGTCTCACAGTATATCTGCAGACTTGAGAATAGCTGGGAATGCTGACTATTGTGTTACTACTGTGAGGTTTATCACTCGCTTAACCACAGTTATGTTTCAAGACGGTAAAGGTCTGATCCCAAAATCAAAGGTTTCCGTACTTCAGCAGGGTGTCAGAATTTTTATTCTGTGTTATAGAAAACAGTTCATAAGCTAGAGGGGAGATTTTTTTTTCTTCTCAAGTTTTCAAACAAAATATGCAGCTTGTATTCAAGAGCAGGTGTGTGTGAAACATCTCACAAAAACTTGCATAGTACTATTTCTCATGTAATAAGGTCTCCATCTCACATACTGGAGTCTTAGCATTCCTGCTATGGATGCAAAAAGTCTCTTATCACTTAATTAATAGAATACAGGCAAAATAGTATTTTTATTTTCATTTTATATAATGATTCATCCAAAAAGAAGAAGAAATAGTACCAAAGACCTGGGAATTAAAATAATTTTTTTGAGGCTCATCACTATCTTAATTTCTAAAACAACAACTTGTACCTGCAGCATTTCAATAACCATAGATTTTTGCAGGGCAGACTAGATTGCTAAGTGTTTCACGGTGTCATCTATGGTGGATATTGTTGGCAAATTAGACTGCAATATTGTACAAAAGATTTATACAGTCAACCTAAAGCTTCATTACTGTCTTATTGCCTTTGTGGCCAGCAACAGAGCCAGTGAGAGACTTTCCAGCAATTGTGATTCCAGGAAGGTAGACACATACCAGAACATTTGTCCTAATGTGCATCAGTGGCAACTTGTAGGCCTTCATGTTATTATACAGAAAAATAATCCCATTTTCCCCTTGATACAGTGGCAGTGCATGAATATGTAAGTTAAAACAATAAACTAGAAGAAATGAATGAATTTGGAAATGGAAGAAAGGAAAAAACTGCATAATGTCTGTGCTGTGTGAAAAGGGATTTTAAAAAATCTACCATGCTTTGCAGAAGCCCTATTTTGTTTTCCCAGTTCTTGGAAAAACATGAATATTTTATGCTGTGAGTATGTTTATAAATAATCTATAACTGTCTTATAAATTATTACTAATTATTTTATGAAGAGCTAAACATGAGTTACCCATTTTTTTATTGACCAACAAGTGAATAAAATGCCTCATTTACTACAAAATGCATTTACTACTCATGTTTTTAAGTGTGCTTATAAGAGTAACTGGGACATATAAGTATGTTGCGTACTATTTCTAAGTTCCCCCTAGAGATAGGCGCAAACTAAACTGAGATGCTCTAGTTTGCTATCCCTGACTCCCTATTTTCTGCATCTTAACACTGGGTGGTGGTAGGCGCATCTGAGATGATTTCCTGCTGGCCACCTTTGCTCCTTGATCAGGTGTGACGTGTTCGTGTGGGCACCCCTACATTCATTTTCTTTTTCCATTTGGAAATTTTGGGCGGAGAATTTGGTAATTATTTGGATTTGTTTGGGATGCTGGGGCCCATGGCTGTCCCACTGGAGGAGTTACTGCACAGCGGTTGGCACAGAAGTGGCGTATCCATGGAAATCTATGTCACATCTCCCACACAATGTGCAGCTGTAGAGCAAGTCGTCCAGAAGCTGCATGCAATGGAAGAACTTAAGGCTTACGATGCCCATAAGACAGAGTCACCATGGACATACGCAGTGAGTCCAAACTGTGCCAAACAGTGGGGAGAGCAAGCCCCCATGAACCTACACACAGTGCGTGTGCAGTCAGCCTGATACAACACTGCTCATCTGTGCACTGTGGAAACAGGATTCTCACCCTTCCTAGAAATCCTGAATGTACTGCAGGCTTGTATGGGGATGTATAAGGCAACACTGAGCTGGAATGGCTCATCAGTTCCTCATGAAAGCAGGTATGTTTGCATGATCAGGGGACCTCTACAGTTTTACACAGCACTGTCCTCCAGGTCCACAAGTCACTGAACTTTCCTTGACTTAACGTGTACTGCGGATGGTGGGGGTACATAAATTAGCAGGTTTCTCCACTGGTCATCACGTCACAGGTTGTCACATGCTTGTCTGAGATAATGGACTCATAGCAGTAGAAAGTTTCTGTGACAAGCTTTAGATTTGTTTCAGGCCTCTAACTTGTGTATGTCCTGTGAAAGGTCTACCATTTGTGGGCAACAGCTACATTTCTACCTGCAAAATTCTTTTAGATCAATGGCTTTTGTAAGGGGTAAGCTCACTGCTGTCTTAGTGGCTGACAAATACAGTAATAAAATAGAAGTCCAAAAATATAACTCAACAGATATATACATTAGTGTGTCTGCAAGTGTTTGCAGCTGCACCGTGCACTCAAAGACATATATATAGACCATTTTGCACAGGTTGTTTAGCACAAAGATCCCCCAGGTTTCCTGAAAGTGAAGCCTTTATATCCTCTCATGTGCAGAAGTAAAATTAATTGTCATGCAAAGCCAAATAATTTTAAACTTTTCTTGTCACATACAACTTTGCATAATGAGGACCTCTGTTTCTTCCAGATTTTCCTGCCTTCCTAGTCTGCTTTATGGAGAAAATTTTAGTAGTGTTTTGTTTTTTGTTTTCAAATGTTGTTCCAGCTAACAGAAAACACTCCTTTATTATAATGAATGAATCACCAGGTTTTCCCAAAGATACTAAGAAAAAATTCTCTCTGACCTTTGCACTTTTAACTAAGTGATGTCACCCTGGACCACAGCTTCCTTTGCACATCTGACTTCAGGAACTTTGTGCTATTTGTACCTTAAAAACTCCCTGAGCTCCAGGGTTGTTTCATAAGCCCTGTGCTGGTGCCACTCTTTTTGCTGACAAAATGCTGTGCTTGCTAGCCAGCAAGTACTTGTGTTGCTATGAGGTATGACCCAATCCCACCCTTGGTTGCAGCCTGATCTATCATTTAAGGATCCAGTTTGTGGTGGATAGCTACCTTAAGCGTTAGTCAACTGTAACAATAAATGTAAAGCCAAATGGCCAGCATGGTAAAACAAGAAGGAATATGTTTTCTTTTAGCATACTGAAGGTAATGATCCCTTCCCTTACAGACATCCTATCCCTCATATACATTCACACAGAACAGTATGATACGATGATCAAAACAAGAAACTTCATAAATACAAGTTTGTAAGATGGCAAGAAACTTCATAAATACAAGTTTTTAGCAACTTGGCCGTGAAGTAAAACTTGGGTTCAGGCGTTTATTTAATCCTAACACAAATGCACTCTGAGCACATTTACTACAACTCCATTACCAATATGTACCTTGATACTCACTTTAATTTGGTGCATTCTATCCAGTACATCTTGGTTTGGTTTTCTTTGATTGTTACAAATGTTTTGGATGTGTAACAATTGAAACAAAACTACACTGCCCTTGAATGCCATGTGGATGAATATTTACTAAATTGAAATGAAAAATGAATAAAAAGTTCACAAAATTACAAATTTATACATGTGATTCTACTAATTAGGAATAGAAACACCTAAATCACCTTGCACATGTAGGCCTCTAATCCTAAAGCAAGTGCCAGTGTAACAAATCCACAATTGCATCAAACTGATGACATGTTTCTCAGGTACAGGCTATTTATTCAACAGATGAAGATACAGTTCAGGACTTTTTAATGCAAGGTTTGTTTATCAGTGGCATTTAGTGGGCAATCCCATTTAACTTCAATGGAAGACTGATAAAGTGCTGGGAAGCTCAACAAAAACGCTCATGCTCTTTGACCATTTTGAACTACATTTTGATCAAATCTGATCTTGGTTTTAACGTAAATATGTGAGATAAACTATGATTTTTGAGTGGAAGTCAACTAATAAGCATTAATCATTCATATGTGAAACAGGGCAAAATAGCGTATCTTTCTGAGTTTTTTGCAGAGTTTGAGGCTTATGGTGTCTTGAATCTCCAGTTGGAACTTGGCCGGTCTGGGACATTAAAGAAAACCAAAGAAAGTCCTTAGCTCTATAAAGAAGTCTGTCTTAAAAGTCCAACTTCCAGGTCATTGCTCTATTTCATGGGCATAGCAGAGTATGTAGCAGCATGTTGCATCAGCAAAGGCTGAATGAAACACGCCACGTGAAACTGACAGCTTCCAGAAGCATTTTGGTCCAAGTATTTGCACAGCACTTTGATATCCTAGTGAGAGGTACTTACACAGAACGGATAAACAATTAGATATGCTCTGGAATTTTAACAAGCAAAAGTCCACCCAGTGTAAGCTTAAAAGTTTGAGGAAAGGAATTTAAATTTCTGACTGAATATTTGCCTTACAGTAATAGAGTCAACAGACACTGCTCTTTGGTTGTTAATAGAGTGTGTCTAACCACAGGGTAAGTGCTGCTTAAATATATTTAAAATGGCGTGGGATTTATAAGTGTCTTTAAAAAGTTTGCCCACACAAATGTGTCTGCTTCACCCCTGGACATTTATGTGGTACTGCTTACAGTCCCAGCTGCCCCAGAAAAGCTAAGTCATAATAGAGAACATTCTGAAAGAATCCAGATCTTTCCTATTAGATTACACTAAAATAACATTACAGCTTGGTTTTTTTCAGGCTATTGTTTTCAGCCTTCAGGCCCTTTTGGAAACGCTTCCTGATGAGTATGAAACAATTTTGGCTAAAATATCAATACCAATAGCAGATAGGTAAGATCACCTGCAGGTACAGTAGATCTGCTTCCCTCAGCTCTCCAAATCACAGCAGCAGTATGCTTACCACCAGAACAGTTATATTATTAACTATTAAGTGAACATGACTGGAAAAAAGGGAATGTGGCCTTCACAGGATGACAGAGAGGGCTGTTGGGTCTTACTCCTTGAGAGATAGGAACATCCCCTGATGCCACAACTGGCTCAAACTTAATTTCACATAGCAGTACCGCTTACAGCCAGCTCTCCCTTTTCCTCACCCCTTATCTCTAGTATCTTTCCTGGAGCATAATCAGTTACTACTTATTCCAGATATGGCAAAGATGACACAGATATTTCTTTTCATCCTTGAAAGGACTGTTCATTAATAAGAGCAGAGAAATNAAAAAAAAGACAGTCCAAACTCATTCTACCCTCTTCTGAACAACTTTAACAGTTCTCTGTTTCAATAAATTAAGTGGAACTTCCACTTGTTTGAAGGCTTATTACATGCCTTATGTCTAGAGAAATAAAAGTGACCTGGTAAGCCAATACAACAAATTCTAAGAATCTTCGTTGTCTTTCTCAAATTCACAGAACTAAAGGATTATGTGTGACAGAATGACACAGAACCACTACTAATAAAGCAAAGTTCACAACTGTTGAACTTATTTTTGCTCTTCAGTTTATGTTTTGAGATTTCTTCTGCCGCAGGCTCAATGAATCTCATTTGCTATTGTTTCCTTTTCCTTTCTCATGCTTCCCAATCAGATTTTAAAATTACTATTATAAATTTTATTTTGTTCAGCTTTATTGTTTCCCTTGTAGTTTGCATTCATTCTCCTTTTTTCCCTTGTTATGGTCACTTCCATTCTGCATTCTCATCTTTCTGATTTCCTTTTTGGTATCCCAATCACACTTTCAATTCCTGTCTGTCTCCTTGTGTCTAATCCATAATCCTCCTTTATCTCCTCTATTTTTAATTCTCCTCTTTGCTAAGAGTAGATTGCATTTCATTTGTCCCAGCCTGTTCTCCTTTCTCTTCTGCCTCGTCTCAGTACATTCACCCTCGTTTTTATTTGTTCAGTGATCTTTCCTCATCTGTCTAAATCTATCTTGTGATGCATCTGCCTTCCTACCAGATGTGTCATTGACAGAAAGATCTGTGGACCTGACACCTGGTCCGTATCTTCACTTAATATTGGACTGATCCTAAAAACTTCTCCAAAGGACATTAAGGATGGTAACACGAAAAACTGATGAAAAATTTGAGATACCTTCTTTTGATTTTCATACCTATCTTTGTAAAAGGATGTTTAGAGTCCTCAGAACAGGTAAGACATGGGAATAGTCTATGTAAGACTAAACTAAAATAGTCTATGTAAGACTAAATGAAGAAGGAAGTTTAGAGCAAGTGGAAGAAGGCACTGACCACTTGGGAAGATTACAAGAATGCTGCCAGAGTATGCAGGGATGAAACGAGGAAAGCCAAGGCCTCCTTGGAATTAAATCTGGCAAGGGATGTCAAGGTCAACAGGAAGGGTTTCTTCAAGTACATTGGAGGCAAAAGAAAGACTAGAGAAAATGTGGGCCCGCTGTTGAATGAGACAGGGACCATGCTGACAGATGTAGAGAGGTGGAATTACTGAATGCCTTCTTTGCTTCAGTCTTTACTGCTCAGGCCAGCCCTCAGGAGTCCCAGACTTTGCAGGCACCAGAGAAAGTCTGGAGGAAGGAGGACTTTCCCTTGGTTGAGGAGGATCAAGGTAGAGATCAGTTAAGTAAACTGGACATCCACAAGTCCATGGGTCCTGATGGGATGCACCCACAAGTGCTGAGGGAGCTGGCAGAAGTCATTGCTGGGCAGCTCTCCAT